>JAIUJO010000555.1:0-110000 GCA_023846275.1 Vanilla planifolia | reverse complement strand
TTTAGTTGGAAAATAAAATAGAGCATGAATTAATTTTGATATTTCTCTATCAATAGATTTTAAATAACTAATCATCCTACTCTTCCAATAGAGATAACAATCACCACAAAAGAGCACTAGTCCATAAGAAGAAGCAACTTCACCAAAATTTGTGTAAAAATCAATTTCAGTAATGGATCACGTGAAGAATTTCTTCTCACACGGAATGGACCACAGCTTTCATACCAATAAAAGTGTGGTTCAAAAAGACGGGTGAATTATTAAGAAAAAAGGTCTTTATTTCTTATAATTATTTCAATAAAATATTTCAAGTAATTTTAAATAAGATTGAATAAATATGTAAAAGCAGTTTTTTACAAAGTTTACTTTTATTTTATTAAAAATTAAATTTTATAAATATTGTGCTACCAAAAAATCAATAATAATTATATATATATAGAATTAGTTTTTTGGTGGTTCGACTTGTAAACATACCCTAATGCCAACCCCAACAAAAGTCAGGAAAAAACAAATAGTCAATATAAATGTTTCACCAACATAAAAGTAGCCTAAACTCTCTAAGCAAAGAAACAAACTAGATATTCCATTATGGCCTTACAATGAAATAAAAATGATAGGCTTCAACATCACAATAAAATAAAATAAAAATATAACAAAAACATTTTTTAACATAAAATTTAAATCAATACTTCCAAAATTATTTTCTTAACAAAATGATTAAAGAGGTACAAGTATATTAATTAAATGAAGGACTAAAAAAATTAATAACTTAGCTCATTTGAGATTGAGCAAAAGTTTACGAATTTGATGAGTGAATGGGATACTAGAACATGTAAGGGACAATGAAAACATTCTGCTAATATCTGGAATATCTTTTATTGAAACTGTTCTTTGAATCTCATCAAAATTCATCTCTCAATTTCATTAAAAAATTTCTCTATTTATAAACATCCTCCAGAGGATAAAAGCACTCACCAAACAATTAATTTAGTGGTTACGATTCTATGTTATTTTTTTAATTAAAAAATTAAATTTAAAAAAATTTCTCAATGAAAAAAATTAATGGCTAAAAAAGCCTTTGCATTGCGGCGGTTTGATCAGACCGAACCATGACCATTCCATCACAAAACTCGTACAATGTGTTTGACTGATTTTAATCCATGCCTGGTTGAAATATACATTTGTTTTTGACCTTTAGTTCTAAATCATGATCAGAAAGTTGGATTTACATCCTACACTTGAATAAAATGAGGATGGTGTGATTGCAATATGGTGGAACTAGATGTAGGATTGTTCAATAAGGGAAGCACATCATTAGGTGGCTATGCTTACTGATACAATTTAGAAGTAAGCCATAAGAAACAACTGGAGTTTTAGTCAAACTTTGCAAAATTTAGTTAGGATATTGTGGTGTTTAAGCTTTCCTTGATATAAATAGTTAGCCATTTCGGGCAAGGCCTGTCCCTCATTTGCTTAAGGGATCATGGCTTATGTAGGCTATTGCAACATTTTTTATGATTTATGAATTTGGAATTGATCCTGTGATCCAAGACATGAAATCACATTTGGGATTGAAGTATGTGACGAATGAATAGCTAGGTTGTCCTAAACTGTGGTGGTTTTATAGTGGCAAACCGTTTACTATATCAACTTGCTTAGGCATAATTGCCTTCACCAAATTGGTGATGTTTTTTGTATTTTAATTTAATTACGATTTTTTTATTTATTAATTAATAAAACTATAACATTTTCTTCAAAATAGTGATTAAGGATTTCAAGACAATTATTATTATAAAAAGATTATTAAGGTCATCAAGAATGATGGATAAAAAATATTTAAAACCTAAATCTTATAGAAAGATAAATTTCACTTTAATTTGTGTGTGTTGTAATAAATATTTCAATCAAGCTTCATATTGTATTCAAAAATAAATTTGAAAATTCAAAATGCATCGACTGGTGCTTTCCCACTCTAACAAAGATGATCGTCATAAGATCAACATTTTCGCTTATTATTATTTTAGTTCACCCATGAATTTGAGCATTGGATAGCTAAAATTTGAAAAAATACATAAACAAATTTATTGTAAATAATTACGGATTGTCATCATCAAAAGAAGTCATAACTAAAATATTAACAATACAACAATAGCAGGCTAGTTCCACATAAATGAGGTTAACTCAAATTAGCTTTGGTTCTAAAATCTAATAATTAAAACCATGTATTTTGGGTATAAATATGATAAATAAATTTTAAAAACATAATATAAAAATAGATGAAAAAAATAATGTATGAGAGATTAAGTTTAAAAGATTTAAATGAAATAAATAAGAAATTTTCATAGCTGAAGACAATCTTTAAAATTTAAAAGTAATTAGGACTACCATAAAGAACAAGTTGAATGCCAAATTTTGATTGAATCTAGAATTGATCATATCATCAACAAATTTTGAATCAAAATTAATATAATATGTTTTGGGTTATATTTATCAAAAAATAATTAATTCGATCTAAAAGGGATTGAATGAGTTGACCATTAGACAATAAAAAAAATTATAATTAAAAAAATTTTGCTTAAAAATTATTAGATGTTCAACTCATTTATAATTTAATAAACTTTTAAGGTTATGAGTAATTTATGCTATTTATGTTATATCACTTTAAGTCATAAGAAAAATGGGAGGGAAAAGAGTTGAAAGAATAAGCATAAATTATGGGGAGCAATTTGTTGGGGGAGTTTAACGTTAATTATTTTGCATAATTTTTTCTAAATAGTTTAAATTGTTATCAATTTCATGAAAGGTTTTATACCATGAAAATTTGAGATTACTTGTATTGCTAACCCATAACTATTATGCTTCATTTTATAATAAAAAATGCTAAGTATTTCTAATGAATTTTTTAAGCACATTTTAATCTTTTAGGTAGCCAGCACTCATATTCATGAGAAAATTAAAAGAAGGGCATAGATGTAAAATCCTGTGAAGATCATCTCGATTGGAGTGGAAAACCATCGTGAGATGCATTTTTATTTAATTCTCAGTATTTTAATATTACCTATATTAGAACAATTAAGCTTGATTGAAACATTTATTACAAGTCAAATAAATAAAATTCAAATTAATCTTAGGATATTGTTTAAGTTTCTTGTATTTTTCGTCTATCCTCTTCAATTCCGTTCAACATAATTTTACGTTAACAATAACCTTGAAAATTAAAAGTTATTGTGTAAATAAAATATGATATAATTATATTAATTAATTAATAAGAAATTAAACAATAAGTTAAAAGAAATAAAAAATAATATGTAACCAATTCAGTGGAGGAAATATGCTTAAACAGCTTGCTACGATAAATGGATTGGGACTATAAACCATTGCGATTCATGGAAAGCAAGCTTGCATGGGTCACATAGATAGCTCCAAAATAAGAGATCACTTTTTTTGAACTGTTTCTTGCAATCTGATTCTGAATTAAGGGAGATACAACAATCAATCAATCACACATTTTCTCGATCCAATGACTCTGATATGCTCCACTTTTTTAAAATACTTATTTATATCCACCCCTATTATGTTTGTAAGATCACATGATCCTTGTTTTTTCCACATGTAAGAGCTAAATCTAATTATTTTATTAGGATCATATCTCACGGCTCAAGTCAATGCATATTTATAGAAGGCATGGATTAAATTCCTTTTTTTTGATCGCACAGCTTTCATGATTGAATAGTCTTGGTTTGATCTAATGCAACATATAATAGCCCCTTTAGCCATTTTTCATGCTATTAGGCAAATGTTGTTAAAATATAAATTTCATAATTAAAATGTATAAATATAGAACTATAATGTCTAAGTTTGGTGTTTTGTAAGTACTTTTACACTTTAGAAGATGTCTACAAACAAAAGAATTTTTTAGCAAAGTTGAAAAATTAATTTCTATTTGATCAAAAGAAAAGTTTCAAGTATAAATATTGAAATTATTTGTAGCTCATTCCCAGCATGGCTTTCGTACGTTACTATGCCACTCACCTATCAAACTCTTAAAATTCTTTTCGACCTCAAATAAGCCAAGTTTTTAAATTTTTCAATCCTTAATTTATTTAATTAAGATACTTTTTCCACTTTAATGATTTCATGAAGCATAATAAATTTGTTGTATTGAATTCAATTTTATGTTGCCAATATTTGTTTTCATTTGCAATTTTATTTCATTGTAAGGCTGCTGCAACCTTTCTTGTTTCTTTCATTGTTTGGCTATAGTACTATATCTTGTTTGTTTCCTTGTTATAAGAGTTTAGCATGCCAGTCTTTTATCAAAAAGATCATGTTGAGTTTTCATTTTTTCCTGACTTTTGTCAGGGGGATGTAGGCTTACATTATAAGCCAAACCACCTAAAACTTTAATCTATACATTTTGAATTAGTTTTTATTTTTCTTATTACACAACCTTTAAAAAAATTAATCAATCTTAAAATAAAAGTAAACACTATTGAAAATCAATTTTATGGATTTGTTTGGCCTTATTAAAAATTATTTTAATTATTTTGCTTGAAATAACTATAAAAAACAAAATACTTAACGAATCCTTAAATAGTATCAGAGCAAAGGTCCCTTTCTTGTTAGAAGAAATTCCCTAGTTGATGCATGCCTCAAATTAATCCTTGAGGAAATTAGGTGAAGGTGCTTCATCCCATAGATGTCTAATCTTTTGTGGTGATTATGATCTCTATTGGAAGACAAGGATAAATAGTCACTGACATTCTGTTCAGAGAGAATTGTAATAATTAATAGAAGCTCACTTTGATTTTACAACTAAGAAAAATGTACATTGTATTTTGGTACATAAAACATTTTGTGAAAATGATGAAAGTGAAAAACATAAAGTACAACTAAAAAAAAAATTTTACAATCTGCATTGAATGCTTCTAAATTTAATAGAATAAAATAATTTAGAAATGACTTATGAAATTTTGCTTGAATTAAAGAAAACAGATAAGAGAACCTCTTTAGTTATAGAAAGTGCAATAAACATGATGATTCATTATTTTTGTAGAATTATTTTAGTATTAATTTCCATTTTATGTAGCCAAAAGTTTTTCTTTTGATTCCATTCATTATAAGGTTGTTTTAACATGTTTCGTTGATTGTGTTGTATGGTTATAATAGTCTGTCTCATTTGTTTTGTCATTTATGAGGGTTTAACCTGCCTGTCTTTTGACAAAAGGCTTATATATAGTGTTTTGTTTCTTAGCATATTCATGGGGTGGACATAGACTTGTTTTACAAGCTAAACAACTTAAAAGTTGATTGTCTTTTCTAAATATTATTAATTTTTTATTACAAAAGTTTTTATAAATTTAAGATTATTTAAAATAAATTATAATTTGCATAAGAATGACTTTTATAAATTTGTTAAACATTTTTAAAAATTACTTTAAATATTTCCTTGAAAATAATTATAATAAATAAAAAATTTTATTCTTAGAAATTAACCCCCTCTAGTTGAACCACATCGCAACATTTGATGATATCAGATTTGATGATCAGGGACATTACACTTGTTCCTCCTAGTGCCTTGAAATTTTATGATTTCCCTTTTCTTGAAATACTTTCATTTGATTATGTTATATAGCTAATTAACTCTAAGCCTCCTCTTATTTGACCTCTACATCATTTTGATTTAGTTATATTATATTGCTTCAGCTTATCTCATTTAAGCTTTAAAAATATAATTACCTAATATTAAAAGATAAATTAATATTATTTTACTTATTTCCTTTGGTGAATCCATCTAAATAAGGTCACTTCAACACAAAAAAAATGCCAATAGGCTCACCTTATTGAGCTCTATCCAAAAAAATTTTATTTTTTTAAATATTTTTAGTTTTTATGGCTTTGGTATCTTTTATAGGAGATTCTGATTTGTACCTAATTTGATTATTGGCAATATTTACTTAAGATTAAAATAATATTTTTTTTTAATTTATACTTACTTTCATAATTCATAGTAATTGAAAATAAAGTTTGATCGAGTGAAAAAAAACTTTATTGGTAACAATTTTAAATAAGGTTTGAACAAGAGGAAACAAATAACATTTAACTCTTTTCAATAATCTATATATAATTAAAATTTCATTTTATATATTTTTAAATGTTTTAGTTTATATAGTTTTGTTTCTTTATGACACATTTCAATTCATACATGTTTTGATGATTAGGAGCATCATAATCATTTCTCTTAGTGTCTTGGCATTCAACATTCCTATATAATTTTTCTTTTTTCTCCAAATGTTCTACTTTAATTTCACTGTTTTACCAGACAATTCTACATCTCCTATCGTGTAACCTTCACATCAATTTGATTTGGTGATATTATGTTTCTCATTCTGTATCATTTCATCTTTAATATATATTTACTAAATATTAAGTTAATAATTGCTTATTCTCTATGCTTACTCAATATAGTAATTGCCATTAAATAAAAAGACGTGACAAAGAAAACAAATATTGTTAGACTCCTCTCAACAAGCTATGCATTGTTAAAAATCTTATTTAATTTTTTTAAATATTTTTTCTATGATTTTGGCATGATATATAAGACATTTTGGATAGTAGAATATTTAAAAATAGATGATGTTATATTTGATCTCATGAATATCAATAGAATGCAACATTTGTTTACAATCTACTTCATTTCTTCAAAGTTCTATCTTTAATTTGATTATATTTGTTTATCATTGGAAATCTCTTCAAGTATGAGATTTACTTTTATTTTGATTTTGTTACTCTATATTGGTGTTATTTATCTCTGTTAAACATAATATACATTTACCTAATATTAAAGTATAATTTGCCACTTTTCATGATTAGCTCTCCTTACTTAAATAATCAATTTAATTTTTTTTGTTTTTTCATCGGCTTCTGCTCTCCTGAAGATACAATTTGATTCATACAATATTTGATTATCAAAGAAGTTGCATTCAATAACATTATTTTCTTGGAATTCATCATTCATATGTAATTTATCTCATTTCATCAAATTTATTATTTTACTTTTTTAGTACTATTATGTGACTTAAGATCTCCAATCATGAGACCCCTACTTCTTGTTAGTCTAGTGATGTTGCATTTCTTTTATCTATGAAATATATATTTTAATATATATATACTTGTTATTGAAATAAAGATTTATTATTAATATCCTTATTTACTTTGGTAATTTGCAATAATTCTAATGAAAAACTGATCAAGACAAAAACTTTTTTGGGCTAATCCTCATGATCTTTATCCAAATAAATAATAATTTTTATATTTTCAAATATTTTATTTGATCTCCTAAACACCTTGAAATTTTACTTTCTTAAAAAAGTTATTTAATTTCAACGAAGTTCTTTATTTGATTTACTTATTTGCTTTGTTAAATAAAGTCTCTTCTCATGTGAGTTATACATAGGTTTGATTTGATCTTATTTTATTTCTAAAAGTTATTTCAATATAGATTTAACAAATATTTCTTTAATTTTATAATAACACTTTCCTATTAGTTATTTTTATCTAATTCCATAGTTCATAGTAATTTTAAATGATTTTTGATTAAGATAAAACAAATATCATTTCATTCATGTCAACAAGATTTATCAAAAAAAATTAATTTCTCTATTTTTAAATATCTTATTCTAGAGTATTGGCATGCTTTGTAAGATATTTTGATTCATACCAAGTTTGATGATAGAGGATGTTATTCTTGACCTTTTTTGTGTCTTGGTGCTTAATTTTCTCCTAAATTTTTTCATTTCATCAAATTTTGACGATTGATTTGTTTATATTACTATGTAGTTCTAACTCTCTTCTTTTGTGATTTTTACATCAATTTTATTTGCTTACATTATATTTATAAAATTTTTCTAATTTTAATTTAATAAAGATTTACTTATAATGAAATTATAGTTTATTCTTATCTTTGCATATTTATTTTGTAATTCAAAGTAATTCAAAATCCATTCTAATAGAGATGTAGAAAAATCATTGGACTTCTCTTGTCAAGCTTTCTATTTTTAAATATTCATTTTTATGATTTCAAGAGCATTATTCGTAAAGATTTTTCCATGTTTTATGATGTGTTTAGAAATACAAATGATTTATTGATCAAGGATTTTGCACTTGATGTTTTTTATCAATGAATTTAATTTTTGGATATAATTTTTCTAATTGCCATAATTGTTTTACGTTAGTTTATTTATATTCCTATAAACATCTAATTCTCCTCTCCTGTTAGCATCACATTGCTTGAATCATCTAATATTATGTTACTTTAATTTATCTCAAAACTAATGTAATGTATATTGAACTAATATTTAAATAATAACTTATTAATATCTATTCTTTTTGGGTTTGATAATTTAAAGTAATTCCAAATGACATCTTGTTTTGTCTAAACAATTATTAAAATATTAATTTATTATTATTTATAATTATTTACTTTTATAATAACTATGAAATATTTATTTTAATATTTTTAAATATTTTATTTTCTAAAGCTTTTATAGGCTTTATGAGGCAATTTAATTCTAAGCTTGCTTCACAATCATGGATGTTATACTTGATTTTTTTAGTACCATGGAATGTAGCAATCTCATATAATTTATCTCATTTTATGAATATTCAACTTTGATTTGATTATATTACTATATAACTCTAATTCTCATATAATGTGACCTTCTGTTTATTCTGATTTTGTTATATTAAATTGCTTCAGTGTAACTTTCTCATAAATTTTATCAAGTTTCTTCAAATTTTTTTCTTTGATTTTGTTATATTATAATGTAACTTTACATCTCTATATGTGTGATATTTACATTGCCTTGATTTGGTCATAAGAAATGGTTTAATTTATCTCCATTCTTTTTTATATATTTTTACTATACATTAAAATTATAATTTATTATTATATATGTGCTTATATTTTAGTAATTCATATAAATTTCAAATGAGGCAGCAACAAGATAAAACATTAATCATTGGGACATTTTGTGACAAGCAATGTGAAATTAAATATTTAATTCTTTATTTCTTGATATTTTTACTTTCTTGTGTTTTTGTATATTTTATGAAAAATTTTTATCCATAATTGATCTGATGATCTAGTCTATTAGACTCGACCTTCTTTGTATCTTGGAATGTAATATACCCAAAAAAATTATCACTTTTTATCAAATGTTTTCTTGGATTTAGATGTAGTACTATGTAACTATATATCTCCTTTCATGTATCTTTTATATTACTTTTATTCAGTCATTTTTCAATACTTGAATTTATTTCATTAAATATTAATATATATTTACCTGTTAATACAAAAAAAAATTATTGCCACCTATGCTTTTCAATTTTTATAATTCATAATAATAGCAAATGACGTTTGACTTTGATGATGGAAGTTTCATTAGGCTCTAATTAATTTGCTTCATCAATTTAAATATATATATTTTTATATTTTTAAAACTTTGTTTCCAAAAGTTTCCACATATTTTATTAGTCATTTCGATTGGTACCACGTTTGCTTGGTGAAGACTTTATTCTCAATCTCTTTAGCATCTTGGAAGACAACATTCCAATACATCTTATGCAATTTATACAACATTTTTACTTTAAAGTCATTTTGTTGCCATGAAACTCTATTTCTCCTCCACTTTTTCTTTATATTGCTTTAATTTTGTTATATTACATTCCTTTAGTTTGCCTTGTTTAAGCTTTTATTTATAATAACGTGGAATAAAAATGATAATTTTTTTAATGCTTATTTATTTTTATAATTTATAGTAATTCATAGCAATGACTAATCGAGACAAAATCAACATCATTCAACCAATCATTATCCACCTCTATCTAATTAAATATTCATTTCTATAATTTAAATTTTTTTGTTATGCATTAGAATGCTTTCTAATGCATTTAAACTCATACTGATTTAACAATCAAGGATTCTACATTAGATCTCGTTCATGTAATGAAATAAACAATTCTTGCATAATTTATCTCTTTCCTTCAAATTTTTTTGGTTATATTGCAATTAAACACTATTTGTCTTCTAGGGTTTCCTTTACATTGCATTGATTTGATTATGTTATATTATTTCAAACAAGGTCGTTTTTGCTTTTATATAAATATATATATCTACCTAATATTCAAAAAATAATTTATGCTTATTTATATTAGTAATTTATTATATATTTAAAAAAGGTTTAATGATGATGAGATAAAAAATTTTGGACCCTTCATGACACTTTACATTTAAATATTCATTTTAATTTTTTAAATGCTAACTTTACAAAGATTTTATTATGTTTTATTAGACATTTTGATTTGTACTTCGTATGATGTTTGAGGATCTCACACTTAATTTTCATAGTATCTTTGAAGATAGTTTTGTCATAAATTTTATGGATTTTATAAATATTTTTTTTCTTTAATTTAGTTTTTCTTTATGTAGCTGTACATCTTATATTATGGGAGCTTTGCATAACCTTAATATTCTTATATTAAAATGCTTCTATTTAAGTCACTTTCGATTAATATATATTCACTAAATATTAAAATTCATAGTCTTATTTATGTTTTTTAAATTTGGTAATCAATTGTAATTCCAGGTAAGATCCATTCAAGACAAAAGAAATATAGTTGGACTCATCTTTATGAGCTATATCTAATTAAATGTTTACTTTTTTACTTTTTAGATAATATATTTTTTTAGAATTTTGGTTCTCCTTATGCAATATTTTGATTCCAACTTTTTTAATAATTGAGGATGTTACACTTGTTGATCTTTATTTTTATTAATGCAAGCTTTGTTATACAATTTATCTATTCTCTTAAAGATTTTTTCTTTGATTTGGTTATATTATAATGTAACTTTGAATCCCTTATCATGTGACCTTTACAATTTTTAATTTTGTCATATTGAATTTATTGAATTTATCTCATTTTAGCTTTAATATATATGCACTTATTACAAAAAATAATTTATTAATATTTAGTCCTATTTCCATTTGTACTTGGTGTTTATTCCAAATGAGTTCAAATTGACAAAATATAGATATTTGTGGATAATCTTGGCTATCTCTATAAAAATAAATATTGATTTTTATATTTTTAAATATTGTTTTCTAATGTATTGAAATGTTTTATGAGATATTTTAATTAGTACATGTTTTGATGTTTGAGAATACTATGCTTAAACTCTTTATTATCTTAGAATACAATTTTGCCTTGTAATTTATTTTATTTTTTCAAATTTCTTACTTTGATTTGGTTCAACTATTATAAAACTCAATGTCTTGTCTCATGTGACATTTACATCACATTTAGTTTGTTAAGTTATATTATTTTAATTTATTTTTAACTCAAATTAATATATATTTATTTATTTATTATTTAATAATTTAGTACTTCTAATGCTTATTTACATTGGTAATTTATTGTAACAAGAAATGAGGTTTGATTGAGATGAAACAAATTTCTTTGGAGTTATCCTAATGGCAAATATTAAATTAATTATTGATTTTCACTTTTTAAACTTTTTTATTTACTACCATTTTGTACACATTACGAGACATTTTAATCTATACTAGATTTAACCATTTGGGTTGTTACACTTGATTTCCTTAGTATCTTACAATATAACTTTCATATACAAATTTTTCATTTGTTGAATTTTTTTTTTAATTTGGTTATACTGTTATGTAACTATAGGTCTTCGCTTATTTGACATTTTCATTACTATTATTGGTTATATATTTTCTTAATTTATCTTATTTTAGTTTCAATACATATCTACTTTATATTAGTATAGTCATTTGCAAATAATTATGCTAACTTTTTTGATAGTTTCCATTAATTCCAACTTTTGCTTCACTAAAATGAAAACAACGTTGTTTGACTTCTCTTTAAAAGCTCTATATAATTAAATATTCAATTTTATATTATTAAATATTTAATTTTCAAGGGTTTTGTACACTTTTTGATGTAGTACAACTGTCACATATAATTAATCCCATTTTTTGAAATTTTTTAATTTTATTTGGTTATATTACATTGCTTTATTTTAACAAATTTTTTTAATAGATATTTTCTTAATTTTCAAAAAAAGATTTTCTATTATTTTTTGTTATATTATTTTTTAATTGTTAGTAACTCCAAATGAGGCTTAGTTTACATGAAAAAATGATTTTATACTAGTCTTGACAAGCTCTATCTTTTTTAACATTTATTCTTTTATTTTTTTAATATATTTTATTTACTGTGATTTTTGCATTCCTTATAAGACATTTAGATTCTTGCCTAATTTAATGTCCTATGGTGTTACAATTGATCTACTTAATATATTGGAATGGAAATCTTTTGCAATATTTCTCTCTTTTCTTCAAGATTTTTACTTTAATTTTCTTTTATTATTATAACAATCTATATCTATCTCATGTAACCATTACATATCTTCAACTTACTTATATTAAATACTTTTTATTTATCTCATTTCAACAAAAATGTATACATTTATGTAAAATCAAAGTCATATTTTCTTAGTATTTATGCTTTTTTACTTTGTTAATTCATAATAATTCTAAGCAAGTTAAGATCAAAATGTTACAAAATTTGTTGCATTAAACATGGTGAGCTCTATCCAATTAAATAGTAATTTTTATATGTCAAAACAATTAATTTTCTGAGAAATTTTGCATGCTTTTTGACATATTTTGATTCGTGCTTATTTGATACTTAATGATGTTATACATTATCTCAATATCTTACAATAAAACTTTCCTACATAATTTATCTTAATTCCTAAATTCCTTTTTCTTTTATTTGGTCGAATTACTATTTAATCCTAAATCTCTTTTCATTTGATTTTTACATCACTTTGGTTTGCTTATGTTATATTACTTCAATTTGTCAGATTTCATCATTAATATAGATTTACTTAATATTGAAAATTGTTATTTGTCATTATTTGTGCTCATTTAATGCAATTATCCTTGAAAACCTTGATTTAGAAATATTCCATTACTTCAATTAAAATAATAATTTGTTATTATTTATGTTTATTAAGAGAAATTTTGGCTACATTTGATCAATAAGAAATTAATGTCATTAGACTCTTCTCGATAAGAAACATTTAATTAAATATTTGTTTTAATATTTTTGAAAAAAATTTATTAACTTGAATTTTTATGTGCTTTATGAGTTTTTTTATTCATACATAATTTGATGAACGAGACGCTATGCCGGATCTCCTTGGAAAATTTGGAATCCAAATTTCTCACAATATTTTTCTGATTTCTTTAAATTGTTTTGCTCGATTTGTTCTAAGTTCTATGAAACTGTAATATCCTTTCGTGTGATTTTTACGTGACATTATTTTGCTACATTATATTGTTTCCAATTATCTAAAACCTGCTTTAATATATATCTAAATTATATAAAAATAACAATTTAGTATTTTTTTTGTTTAATTATTTTGATAATTCGTATAAATTTGAAATGAGCTATGATTGTGATGAAAAAACATTGTTAAACTCATCTCAAAGAGCTCTATCTAGTGAATTATTTGTTTTTCCAATTTTAAATATTTTAATTCCTTAGCCTTTAACATTGTTCTAGAAATTTTAATTTGTACAACACTTTATAATTAAAGATGTTATACTTCATCTCATTTTTCTTTTAGAATGCAACATTAATCTACAATTTGTCTCATGTTTTTATATTTTTTACTTGTAATTGGTTATCATCATTTTTGATGTTGTACTCAATCTCCTTTGATGTGACCATTACATTACTTTGATTTGATTATATGCCTTTGCTCGATATTTTCCCATTTTAACTTTAAAATATATTCACTTGATATTAGAATTATTAATTTATTTTTGTTTAAGCTTACTCAATTTAGTCTGTTACAGTAATTACAAATGAAGTTCAATCAAGAAAAAATAAAAATCATTGGACATGCATTAACGATCCTTATCTAATTAAAAATTCATTTGTATATCTTAAAATATTTTATTTTATAAGGTTTGACATGTTTTTAGAGAAATTTTAATATGTACCTAATTTGGATAGTTGAGGGTGTTAGACTCAGTCTCCACAGTAACTTGAAATGCAATTATCCATTATAATATATATCTATTCATCAGAATTTTCTATTTTATTTAGTTATATTTATATGTTCCCCTATTTCAACTCTTGTTATTTTTGTATTTCCTTGATTGGGTTATATTATATTACTTCAAAATAATTAATATTAGTTTATATATATTTCTTAATATTAAAAATAACGATTTCTTTTTATTTATTATAATTTACTTTAAAAATTTGAAATAAATCTAAACAATGTCTTATTGAAATTAAACAAACATTGTTAGACTCATTATGATGACCTTTATTTAGTTAAATATTTATTTTTATATTTTTTAAATTATTTAATTTCTATGAATTTCGTAGGCTTTATTAGATATTTTGACTTATTCTATTTCAGTATTTAGCATGTTATGATTCACCTCCTTTGTATTATAGAATGCAACTTTCCAATTTAAATTATTGCATTTCTTAAATGTTTTTCTTTGATTTGGTTATATTACTATGTGACTCTAAATCTCTATTCATGTGACTTTTACATAGTTTCTATTTTATTATTATAAAGTATATTAATTTATATTATGTCATCCTTATGTTGTATTTACTTAATATTAAAAAATAGTTTTTTATTATTTATACTATTTAGTTTACTAATAAGTAGTAATTCAAAGCGTGTCCATTAGAGGTCAAAAAATTTTCATTAAACTAATCTTGATATGCTTTATCTAATTAATTATTTTTTAAAATTTTTACATGCATTATTTTCTAATATTTTTTACGCTAAAATATATTTTGATTTATTTCATATTTGATGGTTAGGAATATTAACTTACTCTTCTTAGTATCTTAAAACATTAATTCATCGTACAATTTATCTCTTTATTTTTAATGTTTTACTTTTATTTTTTTATATTTCTAAGAAACTATAATGTTTTTCTAATATTGTCTTTACATCACTTTTATTAGGTTATATTTCATTACTTCAACCTATCTTAATTGGTTTTAATCACTTATTTTTGCATTTCAAACACTTTATTTTCTTTTATTTTAGCTTAATTTACAAGATATTTTAATTCTTACCTCATGGTAATTACTTAGTATGTTACACTCAGTGTCCATATTTTCTTGGAATGTAACAATCTAGTATAATTTAACTCATTTATTAGGTTTTCTTTCTTTGCATTAGTTATATTACTATGAAATACTAAATTCATTATTGAGTTACTTTTAAATCACTTTCATTTGATTAGACTACATTACTTTAATTTATTTATTTCATCTTTAATACATGTTTAACTTAAAATAAAATAATAATTCAACATTATTTATTTTTATTTATAATGATAATTAGTAGTAATTACAAACAAGGATTGATCCAAATTAAATAGTTGTTATTTGACTCATCTCAATCTACTCTAACAAATTAAATATTTATTTTTTTATATTTTTAAATATTTAGTTCACTAAGGTTTTGTCATGTTTTATAACATATTTAGAATTGCACATGATTTTATGATTGAGGATGTTATAATCATTCTCCTTATATATTGAAATGGAACTTTCTCAGAATATTTTTCTCATTTTATCAATTTTTTGTATTTTATTTTATTTTGTTACTATGTAATTAAAAATCTCTTCTCATGTGATGTATACATACTCTTAATTTTGTTAAATTATATTATTTCAAATGTATAATTTCAACTTTAATATTTAGTTACTTAATATTATAAGTATAATATACTATTATTTATGTATATGTATTTTTATAATTTTTAGTAATTCCAAATAATATCTTATTGAGATAAAACAAATGTCATTGCACTCCTCATTATTTGCTTTTACCTGCATTATGTTACTTCAATTTATGTCAATTCAACTCACATAAATATAAATTTAATTTTAAGATGATACTTATTTATTTTTAGAGCTCAATTAATTTATTAAATTTCAATAAATCTAAATGAATTCAAATGAGATTAAACAAACGATATCAGACTCATCTATTAGAGCTTTATCGATTTAAATAATCAATTTTTTATTTTTGAAATTTTTATTTTCTAATGATTTCTTATATTTTATGAGACATTTCTAATTGTACCAGATTTGATGACCAAGGATGTTGAATTAGATCTACTTAATATAATGAAATACAACTTTCTCTTACAATTTGTTTACCTTTTTAATTATTCTACTTTGATTTGGTTATGGTATTATGAGCACTTACCCTCGTTTCACTTTATTTTTACATGGCATTGATTTTTTTTATATTTCATTGTTTCAATTTTTCAAATTTAAACATCAATATATATTTTCTTATTAATAAAATATTTATTTTCTTATTAGTTACACATTTAATTTATTAACGCTTAATAATTCGAAATGTGACATGATTGAGACAAAAAATGTCATTGGTTTTAACTTAATGAGCTCTATTTAATTAAAATTAAATTTAATTTTTTAAATTATTTTTCTAGCAATTGGGTAATCTTTATGAGATATTTCCATTGTGCCTTATTTCACAACTAAGGATGTACATTGGATCTCATTTCTATCCTTAGATCTACCTTTCTAGTAATATTTATCTAATTTTTTCAATCTTTTTCCAAAGATTTTGATATATTATGGCAATGTATCTCTAAATCTCGATTAACATGACATTCACATTGCTTGAAGTCATATTATTTTAGTTTTAATACACAATTTAGTTAATATAAAAAGAAAAAATAATTAATAATTTTAGCTCATTCACATTTGTAAATTGAAATAAATCCAAATAAGATCTTATTTAGAGGGCACAATTGTCGCTGCACTTATCTCAATAAGCCCTATCTATTTAAATTTCTTTTATATTATTAACTAGCTTATTTTATAGTATTTCGGCATATTTTTGTGAAATATATACTCGCATCTAATTTGTGGACCAAGGATTTTACACTCGATCTTTTTTTATCGTGGAATGCATCTTTCTGGCACAATTTATGTCATTTCTCAAAACAAATTTCATTACATTAATATGAAACACTAATTCTACTCCCATTGAACTTATACACCAATTTAATTTGTTTATATTATATCCCTTTAGTTTGTCTTATTTCAACTTTCCTGTACTTAATATTAAAGTAGCAAGTGATTGTTATTTATGCTTATTACTTTTAGTCATTTGCAATAAGTTCATGCTTGGCCAAATCACGATGAAACAAAAGTTGTTAGACTCATCTTGATAAGCTCTATCTAATAAAAAATTTCTTATCGTGTGAACTTTATACTACTTTGTTTCTCTTATATTACATTATTTTCAACTTAACATATATCAACTTTATTACATGGTTTCTTATTATTAAAAGAAAAAATTATCATTATTTATTCATTTATTTTTTTTTCATAATTTTTTTTTCTCGGTCTTATGCATATTCTACCAGATGTTTTGATTTATACATCATTTAATGGTCAAGGATATTACAGTTAATCTCCTTATGAGATATTATGATCGGAATATGATTTGATGATTAAAGATGTAACTCTCAAACACCTTTGTATCTTGGGATGTATCTTTTCTACACAATTTATCTCATTTCTGAATTTTTTTTTCTTTGCTTTGGTGATATTAGAATGCAAGTCTAAATCTCATCTCATTTGAATTTTACGTTTGTTTTGTTTAGCTATATCATATTACTTCAATTTATCTAATTTTCAACATTAACATGTTTCTATTTAACATTAAAATAAAATTTTATTATTATTTTTTATTATTTAATTTTTCAAGTTTTTAATTATTTCGATTGTGATTTGACCAAGATGAAAAAATGTCAGTAAAGTCATCTTGCTACCAAACTAAATATTCATCTTTATTTTTAAGAACAAATTGAGGTCTTTGTTACGATTTACATGACGTTTTCCATTGCACCAATTTAATAGTCAAGGATGCCACACATAATCTCCTTAGTTCTTGATACAACTAACTCGTAAATTTATCTCATTTCCTCAAATTATTCACTTCTATTTTGTTATATTAATATGTAACTCTAAATATCTTGTATCATTAAATTTACATGACATTAACATAATAGTTCATTTTTATTTACTATTATTTACTTTGATAATACATAGTAATTTGACATGAGGTCCTATCATGACAAAAATATCTTTAGTGGGCAAAACTCGATAGCCCCTATTAACTTAAATATTCATTTTCTACATACAAAAATTTTATAATCTTTTATTTTAGCATGCTTTACAAGAAATTTTGGTTCACACGTGATTGAATGATTGAAGATTTTGAATCACCATACTTAGCATAATGTAATGTAACTTTCTTAGATAATTTATCATCTTTTTCAATGTTTTAACTTTGAATTTGATTAAATGTTATGTTACTCAAAATCAACTATCATGTGACATTAATACTTCTTTGATTTTTATGTGTTATGTTACTAGTGCTTTTGCATACTTCATAAGAATTTTTAATACGTATGTAACTCGAAAATCAATTATGTTACTCTCGAACACCTTAAAATCTTGGAATGAAACTTTCTTAAAAATTTTATCGGATTTACCATTTTTTTGCATTGATTTAGTTATAATAGTATGAAGCAAAAATTCTTCTCTCAATTGACCTATATATCATATTTATTTAGTTATATTAAATTCACTCAATTTATCCCATTTCTTATGTAATTTATTTACGTCATTCTAAAACAATAAATTTTTACTATTATGGAAATATTCTTCATTAATTTATACTACATGTACTTGTATCAATGACCTCTATAATAAAAATACTACTTTCTATCTTTATTGATATATTTTTTCTAAATTTTTTATGCTTGATAAAACTTCTTAATAAAAAAAACATTTTTGTTTGGGGATTTTACATTAGATATCATTAGTATCATAGAATGAAAGTTTCTTATTGAAATTCATCAATTTCATCAAAAGTTTTATCTTTAATATGGCTATTTTAATATGTAACTCTAATTATTCCCTCATGTATCATTTTCATTGCTTCTACTTGGCTATATTAGATTGTTTTAATTTATCATATTTCATCTTTCATATATATTTACTTTTTACTAAAATAATATTTTTTTCCTATTAATTTTGTAATAAGCAATAATTCATAATAAGGTTTGATCAATACGAAACAAATGTCATTTAACTACTCCCAATGAGTTCATTACAATGATATATTATTTTAAATGTTTTTTAAATATTTTATTTTGCAAGATTTTTACGTATTTGTATAAGATATTTTGATTTGTCCTTGAATTATTGAATGAGGATGTTAAACCTAATCCTCTATGTATGTTGGAATGTAATGCATCAAAATAACCTATCTAACTTCAAAATTTTTAATTTGGTTATATTGTATTATAACTCTAAGTCTTCTCTAGATGACTTCTACATCACTCATATTTGGTTGAACAATATTTCTTTAATTTATCTAATTCTATTATTAATATATACTCAATGATAAAATAATAACTTTTTATTACTATGCATAATCAGATTGGTGATTCATAATATGTGCAAAAAGGTCTGATAAAGATGAAAAAATGTCTTTGGACCCATCTTTACAAGCTCTATCAAATTAAATTCTCTTTCTTTATCATTTCAAATATTTTAAATTCTAATATTTTTAAAGTCTTTGGGACAAGTTTCTTTAATTTATCTCCTTCTATATTTGAAAGTAACTTCCTCATATAATTTATCACATTTTGTCAACTTTTTTTTCATTTAGTTATATTACTAAGAAACTATAACTCTCTTTTTTCTATAAACTTTATATTATTTTTTAATTTGTTCTATTATATTATTTCAATTTATCTATTTTACTCTATAAAATATATTTATCAAATTTAAAAAAAATAATTTGTTATTCTTTATAATAAATTACTTTTGTAATTTATATAATTCAAAAAGTGGTATAATGAGGTCTATACTAATAACAAGTATATATTTACTTGGTATTAAAATAATAATTTACTTTACACATGTCACATTTTGTAATTTCATATAATTCTAATATACATCCAATCGAGATGAAACACACATAATTAGACTCACCATGATGAAGAAATCTAAATCAATATTCTTTTTTATGTTTATAAATATTTTTTATGGGTATGAGCATGGTTTACATGATAACTTGATCCCTAAAGTGTTTAGCATTCATGATTTTATAATAGATCACTCTAATATGAAGGAATGCAATTTTTCTATACAATTTCACTATTTTCTGAAAATTTTTTCTGTTGTTATTGTTATATTACTATCAAATTATAATTCTTCTATCTTGTGGCATTTACTTTATTTATTATTTTGTTATATTTTGTTGCATCAATTTATAGTATTGGTGCTTTAATAAATATATGTAGTTTTAATATTAAAAAAATAACTTTTATTATTAATGAAATTTTAAATTGGTAATTTGATTTTATTCCAAAAGAGGTCTGATTAGTTGAAACAAATGTTATTGGGCTCCCCTTAATGAGCTTTATCCTTTTTGATATCCACTTTTATATTTATAAATATTTAATTTTCTTATACTTTTCTTTATTTACTAAATAGTTTTATTCATTTCTAATTTGATGATCAAGAAAATACACTCTAGTTCTTTAGTATCTCGCAATATAAATTTCCCTTGCAGTTTATTTAATTTTTTTTCAAATGTTTTATTATTATTGGGTTATATGATCGTGAAACTTTAATTCTCTTCTAGTGTGACCTTTTCATCACTTTGATTTAGTCATATTATATTACTAATAATTCTCATTTTTTAAATGCATATTTTCTTAATATTAAAATAATTAATTCTTATTATTTATGCTTGTTTATATTGTTAGTTCGTAATAATTCCGAACGGGGTATGATGGAAATAAAACAAATGACCATGGAATATCTTTGATAAGATCTATACATTTAAATAATATTTTCTATATTTTTAAATATTGTATTTTCTATACTTTTCATTATTTATGGGAAAGTTTAGCTAGTATGATATTTTACATTTAAAGGTTTATAGTCTATTTCTTTAGTATCTTGGAATGTTACTATCCAACACAAATTATCTTATTTCTTCAAATTTGTCATTTTAATTTTATTATGTTGCTATGAAAATCTAAATTTTCTCTCATTTGACCATTATATCACTTTTATTTGCTAATATTACTTTACATCAATTTATCTCAATTTAGATTTAAATAATTTTTGGTAATATTAAAATAATAATTTATTATTAGATATACTTATTTAATTTTGTAATTAATATTAATCCAAACTAATGTCCAATTGAGATGGAATAAACATATTTGGACTCATGACAATGAGGTCTATATTTTAAATATAAATTTTTATATTTTAAAAATTATCTTAGGATTTCGGCAAACCTTTTAAAAAATTTGATTCCTTCATAATTTGATTATGAATGATTTTTAACTACACCTCCTTTGTATCTCAAATTACAACTTTCTTATAAAATTTATCTTATTTCTCTAGATGTCTCACTTTCATTTTGTTTTTTTACAATGAAACTGTAATTCTCCTCTCATATGAACATTACATTATTTTTCATTGGTTATAATACATTGGTTTAATTTTTCATATTTTAGCATTCATGTATATATTTGCTTAATAAGAAAATAATAATTAATTATAGTTTTTCATCATTTGGACAATTAATTCCCTATAAGTTTGAATAAGATCAAATCAAGTAGAAAGAAGTCATCACACTCATCTCAATAAGCTCTGTTAAGCTAAATATTCATTTCTAAGTTTTCAAAAAATTACTTTTTTGTTTTTTTGTAAGTTTTATATGGAATTTTGATTCATAACTAATTTGATGATTAAGCTTTTTATGCATGTTCTTCTAAGTATCATGGAATGTAGTTTTCCCCAAAAAAGTTTATCTCATTCCTTACAGTTCTTCATTTTTTAATTTGATCTTATTTTAACTTTAATATATTATTTTTTAAAACTAAAAAAATAATTTCTTCTAGCTTATGTTTGTTTAGTTTTGTGATTTGTGACAATTCTAAACATGGTTTGATCAAGATCAAATAAATGTTTTTGAACTAATTTCAATGACCTTCTATTTTCTATAATTTTGGCATACTTGAAGATAAAGTTTTATTCATGCCTTATTTGATCATCGACGATGTTGCAATCTACGTCCACATAAATTAAGAAATTAAATATTATTTTTTTATTTTTAAATATTTTATTTCCTATAGTTTTAGCAAGCTTTAGTATGCATTTTAATTTGTAAATTATTTAATGATCCGTGATGTTACAGTCCATCTCCCTTGTATTGTGGTATGTCGCTTTTCCTAAAAAAATAATATATCTTTTTAAATGTTTTTTTATTTGTTCGTATTATAAAGAAATTCTAATGCTCTTGTCTTGTGACCTTTACACAACTTTGGTTTAGTTATATTATATTTTTCTTAATTATCTCATTTCATGTTTAGAATGCATTTGTTTAATATTAAAATAATAATTTATTTTATTCATTCTTATCTATTATAGTTATGAATAACCTTTATGAAGGATTTTATTTATGCATATTTTCTTTCAATCTTTGTTGTACAATTTTTATTTGCCCTACGAATTTCTTCAAATTTTTAATTTTGATATAGTCATATTACTAAACAAACTCTAATTCTCCTCAATTAATCTAATTTTATATTTAATGTATATTTTATTTTTATCAAAATAATAGTTTTTATTAATTATTCTTTAATAAGTTTCTAATTCATTTTGATTCTAAACGAGTCCAATCGAGAAAAAAGAACTGTTGTTGGACATGTCTTGACGTGCTAAATCTCATTAAATATTTATTTATATATTTTCAAATATTTAATCTTCTCAAGTTTGGCAAGTCCTATTAGATATTTTTATTTGCAACATATTTGATGATCAAAAAATTTCTATTAACACCTTATTTCTATCCTTACCTAATGAACTTTATGTTTTTTTTTATTTTGAAATACTTCATTTCTTTAATGTTTCTTATTTCAACGTTAATATAAATTTTTATAAAATTAAAATAATAATTAATTATTATTTATTTTGAATCTTTTTTAATTTTTCCAATTGAAAATGTGTTCCAACGAGATGAAATTGGTATTATTCCATATGTCCTGATGAGTTCTATGCTTTGAAGTATTTATTTTTATATTTTAAAATATTTTATTTTGTAGGGCTTTGGCATGGATTTTGAATCTTTTTAATTTGTATTAGATTCAAAAATCTAGAATATTATGCTCGATCTCCTTAATATCGTGGATTATTTCTTTCATTCTTAATTTATCTATTTTTAAAGATTTCTCTTTGATTTAGTTATATTACTATAAAACACTAAATCTCATAGCATTGTGATGAATTCATTATTACTATATTACTATATCACTTTAATTGGTCTCATTACATCTTTTATATATTATTCTGTAATATTGAAGTGATAATTTCTTCTCATTTATGTATTTTTACTTTGGTAATTTACAATAATTCTAAATGAGCTTTGATTGTGTTTTTCAGCAAACTTTGATAGATATTTTCTTATCATTCTTGATTTTCTATAATCGATCCTATTAGTATCAAAGAATGTTGCTTTTCCATAGAATGCAAGAAGTGTCACGAAATGTTTTGCTTTGAATTTGTTATATAATAAAGAAATTATAGTTGTCATCTCTTATGACCTTTACATGGCTTTGACTTGGTTATATTATATCGTTTTAAATTATCTCAATTTATCTTTAGTTTATGTTTACTTAATACAAAAATAGTAATTTCTTATTATTAATGTTTATCTACTTCTATGACTCGTAGTGCTTCAAAACTATGTCTAATTAAGAGAGACTAATTGTTGTTGGTGTTGACTGAACAAGTGCTACTAATTAAATATTACATTAAATATATTTTAACTATTTTTGTAGGGCTTTGATACTTTTTATGAGATATTTTGACTTATATTTTGTTTGATAGTTGATTATAATATACATGATCTCCTTATTATCTTAGTTGTTATTTTCCCATATAGAGTAACTAATACCTTAAAAAGTTTTGCTTAGAATAGTTTAAGTTATTAGTAAATTCTAATTCTAATTTTGTGTGACCTTTACATCATTTTGATTTGCTAAAATTACATTGCTTCAATCTTCTCCTTCTCATCTTTAGTATATTATTGCTTAAAATTAAAATAACAATTTGTTTATTTATGCTTATTTTTTTTTGTTATTGTTAGTAATTCCATACAACGCCCAATTGAGAGAAAAGATATGTTACTCCATTTGGATCTACAAGCTTTATTAGACATTTTGATTCGTACCTCACTTGTTGATCATAGATGTTGCACTCGATCTTCTTACTATAGAACAAGAATTTGCTATATTGTTTACCAAATTTCTTCAAATAATTTGAATTAAATTTTCTAAATTACTATGTAACTCTCAATCTCTTATAGTGCAACCATTACATTACTATATTTTGTAATATCATTTTTCTTTAATTTATATCATTTTTACAATAATATTTACTTACTTAATATTATTATAAGAATTTATTATTGTTTATTCATATTTAAACTATTTAATTTTCACTAGTCCATAATGCGGTTCAAGAAATCTTTAATTCTTTTATGTTACATTGCTTTAATTTATCTTATTTCTACTTTAAAATTTATGTAATTAATATTAAAATCATAATTGAAAATTATTTATTTTTACCTATATCAGTAATTAAAAATAATTTCAATTAAGATCTGATGTATATGAAAGAAATGTCATTGGACTGATCTTAGTAAGATCTACTAAATTGACTATTTGTTTTTATATTTGTAAATGTTTCACTTTCTTGAGTTTTGATAAGTTTTAAGAGATATTTTGTTTCATACTTAATTTGTTGATTGAGTTTGTTAGACTTAATCTCCTTACTATCTTAGAGTGTTAGCTTCCCAAAAAATTTATTTTATTTATTCAAAGTTTTCACTTTGAAGAGGTTATAATACTATATAACTCTAACTCTTATCGCTTGTGACCTCCACATCTCTTGGATTTGGTGGTGTCACATGACTTGAATTTTTGTTATTCCAACTTTAACATATATTTAATTAATATTAATATTTTGTTATTATTTGTGCTTATTTACTTTTGCTATTCTAACACATATAAAAAAACTTACCAATGTTTTTGGTCTAGACTTTATAAGCTCCATCTAATTAAATATTTATAATTATATTTTGTAAATATTATATTTTTTAAGGTTTTGGCATGCTTTACTAGGCTTTTAGGTTCATACCTGCTTAAGTGATTGAGATGTGGCACTTAGCCTCCTTATAGCATGTGAATAAAACTTTCATGTATGATTTAACTCATTTCCTCATAATGTTTTGCGTAATGAGGTTTTGTTACCATGTAACTCTAAGTCATCTCTTATGTGATGTTCATATGGCTTTATGTTTTATAATAACATAGTTCAATGTATAATATTTTAGCTTTATTATACAAGTATTTAATATTAAAATAATAATTTGTTATTATTTTTTCTTATTTTGCTTAATAATGAAATGTAATACAAAATCTTATCTAATCATGATGAAAAAAATGATGATGCACCTATCTCAACTAGATCTTACAGTTAAACATTTATTTATATAATTTGAAATTTTTATCTTGTTTGATTGTGGCATGCTTTACGATACATTTTGATTTGTGCCTACTTTGATGATTGAGGATTGTTTACTTGAGGTCGTTCTTAACTTGAAATGCAACTTTGTTATTAAATTTATCACATTTCTTGAAATTTTCTTGCCTTGATTTGGTTAATCATGTCTTCAAATTACTAACTTTCATAAGTCATGATAATTAAAAATGTATTTTGTTAAAGAGAAACCAAATAATGTTGGATTAATCTTGACGTGTTTTTTCTAATTAAATATTTATTTTTATATTTTCAAACTTTTTATTTTCTTAAAAGTATTTCATGACTTAAGAAACATTCACTTTGTTCCTGATTTTGTAACAGATGATGCTGTGGCTGAGTTCTTTAGAATCTTAGAATGTAATGTTTTCATCTAATTCATCTTATTTCATCATAGTTTTGCTTTGATTTGCTTATGTCACTATATAATTAAAAATCATCTTTTGAGTAACTTTTAGCTCACTTTGATTTTGTATCATTACATTACTCTAATATATCTCATTTCATAGTAAATGAAATGTTTCCTTAAAATTAAAAAAAACATTAATTTCTTTGCATATTTAATTTTTACAATTCATAGTAATTCTAAACATGTTTAAACAGAGCCCAAGTAAACATCATTGCATTAATCTTAATTAACTATATCCAATTAAATATTTATTTTGATATTTTTAAATATTGCTTCCATATATTTTATTTTCATATGCTTTTACATTCTTTATTAGACACTTTGATTGATACTTATTTAATAATGAAAGATGTTACGCACAATCTCCTTAGTATGTTGAAATGCAACTTTGCGATTCAACTTTTTTGATTTATTTAAATTTTGTTTCTTTAGTTTCAATATATTTCTTTGTTGCTCTAAATCTCTTCTCAAGTGACCTTTGCATCACTTTTTTTAACTTTTATTATATATCTTCAATTTATCTTATTTCAACTTAAAAAAATATTTACTTAATATAAAATTACTAATTTACTATTATTGGTGCCTATTTACTTAGGAGTTTCTTAGAACTATCAAGCAAGTTCCAATCGAAATGAAACAAATGTCATTCAAATCCTCTTGTTGAACTTTATCCAATTACATATTCATTTTTATTTTTTCTAAATATTTTCCTTCCAATAACATAAACACAATATAAGCAACATTTTGAATTATACCTGATATGATGATCATGGATGTTAGCTCAATCACTTTAGTATCTTTTAATTCAATTATCACACACAATTTATCTCATTTCTTTAAATTTTTTTGTTTGTGTATGTCAATTGGTATCTCTCATTCTCTTCTCGTGTGACCTTTACTTTGCTTTAATTTTTTAAGATTAAATTGCTTCCACTTTTCATAATAACCTTTAACATATGTTCACTTAGTATAAAAAGCAATGGTAATTATTTTTGCTATCAGGTTTATTACTCTTGATCTACTCAATATCATAAAATATAACTTTTCAGCAAGTTTTATCTAATTTCTTCTTTTTCCTTTGATTCTATTAAGTTATTATATAGCTCTATATCTTTTCTCGTGTGATCTATAAATCTAATTGATTTGTTTATATTAAATTTCTTTGATTTATCTTATTTCACCTTTCATATATACTTATATTGTTTCAAAATATTAAAAATTTCATTTTCTTGTGTTTTCATACCCTTTAATAGGCACCTAATTTGAGGATCTATGATGTTACACTCGATCCCCTTTGTGTGTTAGAAGACAATATTTCATATAATTTATCTGATTTATCGAAAAGTTTTAATTTAGCTTGGTTATAGTATTAAAAGCTCTAATTCTCACCTTGAGTGACCCTTCATTTTTATTTTGTTATAATTCAATGTTGTAATTCTTCTTATTTCTACTATGTTATGTACTAAATTATTATTAAAACAACAATTTATTATTATTATGGTTATTTACTTTGGTACATCATAATATTTCCAAACAATGTGTTATTAAGACGTTATATATGTGGGTGGTCTAGTCACAATGAGCTCGATACATTTTAATATTAATTTTTATAATTTTGATATACAATATGTTTGATGATATGGCATGTTTTAAAAGATATTATTATTTATACCTTACTTAATGATTAATGATGATATAATTCATTTTCATAATATCCTATAGTATAACTTTTTTATACAATTAGTTTCATTTGTTCAAATTTTTTTCTTTATTTTGTTGTATTATTATGTAACTCTAATTTTACTTCATGTGACATTTTCAACACCTTGATTTGCTCACATTACATATCTTCAATTTATCTCATTACAAGAATAATATATATATTTACATAGTATTGAAATAAAAAGATATTGTTATTTAAGACGACTTATTTTTGTAATTCATAGCATATTAAAACATGATTTGATTGATACAAAATGTTGTTCATTGGACTTGCTCGATAGCTTGATCTAATTAAATATTACTATTTAAATTTTTAAAATTTTTAATTTTTAAATTAATTTTTAAAGTGCCTTAACAAGCTTTATCAAATACTTCAATTTCTACATGATTTGGTGGTCGAGAATGTTACGCTCAATCTTCTTAGTGACGTGGAATACTAATTTTCCAAATAATTTATATGATTTTATCAAATTTTTCACGTTGATTTGGTCACACTATAATGTTACTCTAAATCTTCCTTTGTGTAACCTTTGCAATGCTTTGGTTTAATTATATTTCATTGCTTTACTTTAACATATTTTAGGTTTAATAAAATTTAATTAAATATTGAAATTGTTTTTTTTTTCTTATTTAATTTTCTAATCTATAGTTATTCCAAATGAGGTTAGATTGAAATGAAATAAATCTTGTTTGAACGAGATCTATGAAATTAAACATTCATTTTATATTTTTAAAGATTTTTCTTTTTTGGTTTTGGTATTTTTTATAGGATATGTTGATTGAAACATAATTTGACAATATAAGGTATTACATTCGATATCTTTAGTTTCTTATAGTATAAGTTTTCCATATGATTTATCTCATTTGAGTTTTAATATGTAGCTGCTTAATATTAAAAATAATTATTTAATATAATTTAAGATTTATTACTTTGGAAAATCACTCTAATTCTAAATAATATCCAATTATGATGAAGAAAAATGTCATTCGACAAATCTTGATGACCTCTATTCAATCAAACATAAATTTTTTTATTTTTTTAGATACTATTCTATGATTTTGGCAAAGATTTTAGCATATTTTGATTCATAGCTGATTAACAATTAAGGATGTGGCACATGATTTCTATACATTATTAGAATGCAATATTACCTTATAATTTATTTTATTTTTTAATTTTATTAAGATATATTACTATGTATCTTTTTTTATCTCCTATTAAGAGACCCTTAAGTTGTAATTCTTTTTTTAAACTAAATTAATTTTATTTACTTTGTCTCATTTTAATTTACATCAATATAAAATTTAAATTATATTTTATCATTATTTATGTCTAATTAAGTTAGTAGTTTACAGTAATTCAATAAAAGGTTCGATTGAGGCAAAACAAATACCATTGGAATAATCTAAACTAATTCAGTTCCACTAAATACTAAATTTTATATTTGAAAATATTTTTTTATCTATTTTGTGACACTATATAAAATAATTCATTTTATACCTCATTGGATGTCTCTTCAGTATCTTGGATTGTAACATTGTTGAGCAATTTATTTCATTTATTCTAATTTTTTGCTTTGATTTAGTTGTATTGCTATGTAACTATAAAATTTCTTCCATGTTACCGTTAGAAATTTTTAATTTTGCTATATTGCTCCTTTTCAATTTATCTTATTTCAACTTTAATATATGTTTCTTAATATTCAATTAATAATTCACTTTTGTTTATCTTAATTTATTTATGTTAATTTTTTTATGTAATTTGTAGTAATTCCAAAAGCAGTTTGTTTAAGATGAAATGAACTTCATTGGACTCATCTTAATTACTTGTATCAAATTAAATATATATTTTTATATTTTAAAAAGATTTGTCTTCTCAAGTTTTGGGTTGTTTTATGTGAGATTTTTTTATTCGTACCTTATTTCAAAGCCTTGAAGGGTAAACATGATCACCCAAGTATCTTAGATTTTGTCTTTACTAATCAAATGCATATGTTTGATTTAGTAATATTACTATGAACACTAATTTTTCGCTCGTGTGACATTTACATTGATTTTATTTCATTATATTGTATTGCTTTAATTTATCTCATTCATGTTTTATTGCATATTTACTTTCTTAAAAGATGATAATTTATTATTCTATAGATTTATTTACTTTTGTGATTGATAGAATTTTCAAACAAGATCTAATTAATACAAAACAAACATTATTGTACAAATCTTAACGAGCTCCATCCAGTTAAATATTAAATTTTTGTGTTACTAAACATTTTTATCTTTGTTGTAGTTTAATATGAAGCAAAATAACTTATGTATATCATAGTAAATTAAAATTAATTGATGTTTATAGTACTACATATATATTATGTATAAATTTTTTATAATATAGGAATATTACATTATAGATTATTAGAAATTTAAAATTAAATAATTAATATTGAATATTATTTATATTTATTATTTAAATTACAAGATGTAAAAAACATATTAAAAAATTATAATATTCTAAATTAATTATAGACCTCAAATATTATTTACATTTTTAACCAAAACTATAAAATTAATTATTAAAATTTAACTTTCATTTAATTTTTCTCTTATATTTTTCTTTTTATCTCAATGTCTCCTACATTCTTTCACTTTGTACTCTCTTTTTATCAATCTCTTATTTGTCTTTTCATTTATTATCTTGTTATATTTTTTGCTGACATTGAAGTCACTTAAATCATTCTTTCATCGTTTTTCATTCTCAACATTAAATCAACAATCATTAATCTCTATTCCTATTTTTCTCATCATTTTACTCTTATGAGTCCATGACTTCTATCCATCTCATTGAGTAGTTATCTCTATCTTCATTATATAATATTTATGATAAATATATATAATTTATTATTTACATTTGTAATGTAATTTAACTTTTTATTAATAAAACTGATAACACAATGGAAGAAAACATACATATTATTGTCTAAGGTATGAAAAACAAATAGTTTATTTAAATTTTTGTTTATAGTTTATAAATAAAATATTTATATTAGAATTATTATGACATATGGCTAGCATAACTTTTCTTATAGACCTCTAACTCTCCTTTACCCTTTTTCTACTTTGGTTTTTTCTCCCTGTCTCTCTTTTACTAATTTATTTATTCTCTTTATCTCCTCTATGTTTTCTCTTACTTAAATTATGATTTATTTCTATTTATTAAAATTTTTTCTTTATTTTTCACTAATTAATTTGTGTCATTCCCTCTCTTATGGAGTAATTATCTCCATCTCAATTATCATTTTTTCGCTCATCAATTAATAATATTAATAAAAACTCTTATATTATATAATTTAATGTATAATATTTATGATAAATGTATACTTCATTTTTTATATTTTTAATGTAATTTACTTATGTATTTATAAGAACTATGAAATAAGAAAGAAAGTCTCATTTGTTAATATCAATGTTATTAAAAATAATAGTTGAGTTATTTTTTAAAATTTATATAAAAAAATATTAATATTAAAGTATATTTTGACATAAATATATAAGAATAATTTTTTTAGAAAATTTTATACAATTATTTTTTTATCTTCAAGATAATAATCGTGTTGCTATACTATTTAGACTTTTTTATGCTTGTTTGACCACACTAGCATTATAGTTCTAGATGTAATTACAACTCAAAGTTAACCATACATGTGCAAGAGTAGAAGTGAGGTGGATCAGTACTTGAGAAGTCCTTGTGTTGTAGATATTCTTTTTTATTAATCTTTCTTTGATGAAAAAAAACATATTATATTAATATTTTAATTTTTAAAAATAAATCATTATAAATGATAACTAAATTTTAGTAATTAAATATTTATAATTAAAAATTATTTTTTATTTAATTTATACATATAATAGAATTTATATATATGCTGTGTAAAATTTTTTAAATGTAATAATATTATATTCTAAAGTATTAAAAATTGAAAATTATATCATTAATGTTAAATATTATTTATATTTATTATGTATAATACATCATATAAAGATAATATGTTAGAACAATTATATTATGTATTATTTAATTAAACTTTTAATTTTAAGTATGAATAAAAATAATTTATACAAATATTTAGAATATTCTTTAAATTGTTTTAATATTCTAAAAAAAGAACAAACATAAGATATTTTTTATATTTAATTGTTACAAAAAAATTTTATATGATTAACTTATTATATTTAATAAATAATTTATGTTTAATTATTAAAACTTAACTTTTTTAATTTTAAATTTTTTTTACTTTTTTCTCTTTATCTTAATATCTTTAACATTCTCTAACTTTCTACTCTTTTTTTTTTATCATTCTCTTATTTGTCCCTTATTTTTCTCTCATTATATTTCTCTTGCCCTCTAACCCTCCTTTATCACTCTTTACTTTCTAATTTCTCCTTCTCTTTCACTTATTTATTTATTTCCTCTATCTTTTTTATATTTTCTTTTTTCCTTCTTCTTTAAATGCTCATTCATTAATCTCCATTACTATTTTCCTCTTAATTTTTCTCTTATCAATTTATGATTTTCTCTCTCTTTTACAAAATAATTGTGTCCATCACATTTATGTCTTTTTCAAGCACCAATTCATAATATTTATGAAGCCCAACAAGTTGCATAATTAAATATATAATACTTATGATCAATTTATATTTTATTTTTTATATTTACTTGATAATTTATTTTTTAAATATAAAAGTTATATCATAATAGAGGAAAATATTACATATTAATGTCTATGTCATAAAAAAGTAATAATTGACATAATTTTCAGCTTTTAAATATAATAAAACTTTGATATTTAAATATATTATTCCATATGTGATAGGCATAATTTTTTTTAAAATGGTGTATGTTTATTAATTTTGAAAAATTTCGAAATGGTTCATTATCTTCAACGCAATAATCATACAACTATGATTTTTTTTCTCTTATATGCATGTGCGACAACAACTGTATTATGACAAAAGATCTCATTAGAACTCCAAAGTTAAGCTTAGTTGGGCAAGAATGGGCATGACCTCATGAGAAGCCCTTATGTTGTAAATTTTTTTCATATTTTTTTTCTATTGAACTACAATTTATTTTAATAATATGTTATTGTTACCAAAGTAAAATATTATAAATGATTTCTTTTAATAAAAATTTTAGTAAATAATTATTAATAACAACTTAATATTATTGTTATTATTATTATTATTATTAACAATTTCATATAATTTTAATTATGACACAACATGTGATATAATAAAAAATAGCTTTAATATAGTTTGATATTGACAAAAATTACTTATATCGATTATAATAAATTTGAATTAATTTTACTCATAATAGTATATACATACGAGTGAATCAATGTTCTCAAATATATTAATATTATAATCTATAATATGAGACATTTAAAATTATATCAATAATATTAAATTATTTTTATTTATTAACTATAGTATGTCATATAATGATAATATATTAGATTAATTATATTATTTATTATTTAATAAAACTTTTTAGTTCTAAGTATGTATAAAATAAAATTAAATTATCAATTAAGTTTTTTTAAAATATTTGGAATATTTTAAAGTAATAATAAACCACAAATATGTTTTATATTCTTTTGTTATTAAATATTATATATGATCAATTTATTATATTTTATAAATATTATAAGTTTTATTACTAATATTTAACTTTTATTTGATATTTCAATGAAATTTTTCTCTTTATCTTAATCTCTCATATTCTCTCACTTTTTTTCCCTCTTTCCATATTTCTTTACACATCTCTTCATTCTCTACCTCTATATATTTTTGTCTCTGTCTCTCCTCTATCATTTTTTACTTTATCATTTTCTTCTCTCCTTCATTCCCGACTTGTATATTTTCTCTTTACTTTTTCTCTACATTAAATCTTCTCTTACCACTTTGTATTACTTTTTCTTTCTTTGTTTTACTCTTATTAGTTAGTATCTTTCTCTTTCCCTTGCAAAATATTTATCTACATTTTCATTATTTTTTTTAAAACATCAATAATAAAATTTAAGAAATCTCCCCTATTGCAAGGTTTAAAATATGATATAATTATAGAAATATTTTGTCAATTATATTTATTACATAATTTAATTTTTGGTTTATAAGGATTGTGGGATAATAGAAGAAAATCTTTTATAATAATTCTTATATTATGAAAATAATAGTTTATTAAATTTTTCTTAATTTTATATAAGTAAAGTATTGATATTACATTATATTTTGAAATATATAATAAGCATACTAATTTAAAAATTGTAAATTGAAGTGAAATAAAGTATATGAATTCCATTAAAGGGGATTAACTCTAGTACTTATCTAATTTTGCCAATTTTTTGAATGTATTTAATTTCAAAATTCATTATAAAAATATTATAATGATTACAAAAAGCTTTGATTTGAAAATATAAAAAATTATAACATTTATAATAAAAAATAAAAGCAGAAATAGAACACTAAAATTTTAAGGTGGTTCTTTTCAAATTAGAACATAAGTCTATCCCCAACAAAGGAAGCATTACTAGTGAAAGAACTATAAATTCAGATTTTTTTCATATAGTTTACTTAAAACCTACTTGCTTTTGTTGGTTAAATTATAACCTGTGTTATTATGAGCTCAATCCTAACTTAGTTTTTAAGTGATCAGATAGTACTAAAGATTTCATAAATGTCGATCCATCTAAACAAAAAGATAAAAAATACAATAAGAAAAAATTTCTAATAAAAACATAAAAATTTTCCTATGCTTATTGATGAATGTAAAAAACATGAAGAGCTTAAAATTAAGAAAAGAAATAGAAAAGTTAAGGCTTAAAAGATTTATGTATAACTGGAAGAATGTTTTTTTATTAGTCATAAGTAGTAGGTGTTGCCAAAGGAAATTTATGCTATGAGAATATGATGCAACCCTTGTTTGAGAAATTTATGCCATTCATAATGGTAAGGTATTTTTAGAAAAATTGTCATAGTGACTACAAAGTTAGGGAGAAGTTATTACAAAAGCAACTTCCAAATAGCTTAAAAAATCTTAAATATTCATCCAAAAGGGCTACTGATAGAATAATTATATTTTTTTATTGTTAATTAAATATTACAATTTAAAAAATGATAAAATAAGATATTTTAATGGTCAAAGTATTCTTTAAATATTCATTATATTCTAAAATAATAATAAAGCTATAATATTTTTTATTTTGTTATGATAAAGTATTATATGTGATTTACTTGTTTAATCTAATAAAAATTATAAGCTTAATTATTAACATTTCACTTTTATTTAATTATTTCTTGTTTTCTCTTTATCTCAATGTCTCTCACATTCCTTTACTTCTTTTGTTGTAATTAACATTCCCTTTTTTGTCTCTTCATTCTCTATGACTTTATATTTTTTTCCATCCAATTATCCTCTATAATTCTTCTTTTTTAATTTTATTTTTCTTTTTTCTTTTTTATTCGCTCTATCTTCTCTATTTTATCTTTTTCTTTTCCTCTTTATTTAATCAACTCTTATTAATCTTTGTTATTGTTATTTTTCTCTCTATTTTGTTTTTATCAATCCTTGACTCTCTCTATCACAAACTAATTATCTTAGTCTCCATTATCTCTTCTTTAGTGCACCAATAACCAATAGTTATGTATTCCCTCATGTTGCATAGCTTATTGCATAATATTTATGATAAATATATATATTTATTTATAAAAAAATTAATTCAATTAATTGTATATAAAAATAGTAACAAAATGGAAGAAAATTATGCCTTCGTGTCTACAATATAAAAAATATTGCTTTGGGTGATTTTTTTTTTAACAATTTTACATTAATATATTATTTATATTAGAATATATAATAAAATATATAATAAGCATAATGTTTTTGAAAGTCTATCTACTTGATAATTTAAAAAATTTTAGAAATAATTTTTTATCTACAACTCAATAATCACATAACCACAATTTTTTGTCAGTTGTAAGCATTTGCTACCACTTGAGAATTATGATACTAGATCTCATTACAACTACAAAGTTCAGCTTGTTTGGCAAATGTTTTGGGATGGGTGACAACTTGATAAATCCTTATGTTACAAATATGTTTTCATTTTCTTTTTTCTCATGACAAGTTAAAGTTAAAAAATTAGACTATTGTAAATGACATTTAATAATTACCTTTTTTATTAATTAATTATTAATAATGCATTCGTTATTAATGTCATATAATAACAAGTATGACATATCATATGCTATAATAAAATAATAACTTTAATATTGATTTATATATACCAAAATAACATATGTTAATTATAATAAATTAGATTTAATTTATATTTATAATATTATATATGAAATGTGTATAATTTTTAAAATATTGTAATATTATACTTTATGATATTAGAAATTTTAAATTATATCATTAGAGTTAATTACTATTTTTATTACATTGCATAATAATAATATATATGAATAATTATATTATTTGAAATTTTCTCAAATTATTTAATTTTATTTATGAATAAAAATAAAATATTAATAATAAAAATATATTTAAAATATTCTAAATTAATAAAAAAAGAAATAAATATTATTTAAATTTTATTACTATTAAATAATTTATGTTATTAATGTGCTATTTTTAAAAATTATTATATGTTTAATTATTAAGATTTTATCATTATATAATTATTTCTCTAATTTTCTTAAGGTCCCCCACATTCTCCCACTTCTTGCTCTCTCTTATTACCATTCACTTATTTGTTTATTGATTCTATTTCTTTATATATTTTTGTTGGCCTGTAACTCTCTTTTATCATTCTTTATATTGTATTTTCTCCTTCTCTTAGACTTTTTTTTATTTTCTTTAACTTTATGTTTTCTCTTCAATAAATTATCTCTTATCAATCTTTACAAATATTTTGCTCTAAGTAATTCGTGACTTTCTCTCTTTAAAAAAATAGCTATCTACAACTCCATTATCTCTTTGTTAAACCATCAATTAATGTTATTTAGTAAATATCTAGTGTTGCATAGTTTAATATATGATAAATATATTTTTAGTTATTTAAGTTTCTTTTGTGATTCAATTTTTTATTTATATAAATCATAACATAATGGAAGAAAAACATATCTACTAATATATATCATTATAAATAATAATTTAAGTAATTTTTATTGATTTTTATGTAATTAAAATATTAATGTTCAAAAATATTATGACATATGTCATAAGCATATTATTTTTTTAAACATTGCATAAGGTTCATAATTTTGAAAATTTTAGAAACAATTTCCTATCATCAACACAATAATTACAAAACTACAATTTTTTGTCTACTATTTGCAAATGCAACCACATGAGTATTATGGCACTAGATCCAATTAGAACTCAATAGTTAAGATCACTTATGGGAGTGATATTTGGATGGGTGAACTCTTGAGCAATCCACACTTTAGAAACATTTTTGCATATTCATTTTTCAATAGAATGATAATTTACTTTAATGACATATTATTATTAAAAACTTCAATTATTATAAATAACATTATTATCAATTTCATATAATAGTAGATATCTCAAATTATATGATATAATAAAATAATGTCTTTAATATAGTTTAATATTAAGTAGAAAAACTTCTATGAAATATGAAAAATTAGAATTAATTTATATTTATAATAGTATGTTTGTGAAATCTACAAAAAGTTTTAAATCTAGTAATTATATTTTTCATAATATATAAAATTTATAATTTTAAAATTATATCATTATTATTAAACTTTATTTACATTGTTTTTGTGTTACATCATATACATGAAGGCATTATTAAAATTATATTATTTATCATTTAAATATTTTTAAAAATTTTAAATATGTATAAAATAATATTAAACTAAATGTTAATATATTCTTTAAATATTTGAAATATTTTAAGATAATAATATACTATAATTTTTTTATATTTTATTATTATTAAATGCTATATGTGATGACATATTACATTGAATAAATGTTATAAGTTTAATTATTATTATTTAACATTTGTTAAACTATTTCTCACAATGTTTTTCTCTTTATCAAAAAATGTCTCAAATTCCCACGGCTACTTCTCTCTCTTATTAATATTCTCCTTTTTGTCTATTTAATTTTTTCTCCACATACTTTTTTGGCTTCCAACTCCTCTCTATCATTCTTTACTTTCTAATTCATTTTTCTCATTCACTACTTATTTATTCTATTTATCTCCTCTATATTTCTCTGTCTTTTCTCTTCATTAAATCCACTCTCATTGATCGTTATTATTGATTTTCTCTCTTTTTTTTGCTTATATCAATCCATTTCTTTCTCTCTTTCATATAAAATATTTAACTTTGTCTCTATTATCATTTTTTCAACCTATCAATTAATAATATTTAAGAATTTCTCATGTTGCATAGTTTACTATACAATATTTATCATAAATATATATTTTATTATTTATATTTATTACATAATCTAATTTTTTTGTTTGTAAAAATGACAACATAAAAGAAATTCTTATGCCTTAATGTTCATGTTACTAAAAATAATCATTTATTTAATTTGTTTTTACTTTTGTGTAAATAAGATATTTATATTGGAATATATTATGACAAGTATAATAATTGTTAACTTTTTTTGAAAAATGAATATGCTTGATAATTTTGAAAATTTTAGAAATTGTTAACTACAATCAACATAATCATGACAAAACTATGCCTTTTTTACTATTGTATTTATGCACATACACACAAGCATTGTGTCACTTGATCTCATTAGAACTCCAAAGTTAAGATTTTTGGGTAAGAGTGGTGTTAGAATAGGTGACCTCTTTAGAAGACCTTGTATTGAAAATATTTTTTGATATACCTTTTTCTAATGAACAATAATTTATTTCACTGACATCTTAATGTTAAAAAATTTAATTATTTTAAATGATAATAGATAAATGTAATATTGTAATTAATTATGGAAAATAACATGATAACGCAATTCTCAGTTTAATATAACATTAAACATGGCACATCATATGACATAAAAAAACAATTTTGACATAGTTTAATATTTATCAAAACTTATATCAATTAGAAAAATTACGATGAATTTATGTTTTTAGTAATATGTGTATCTTTTGTATAAAATTTTTTAAATATAGAAATATTATAGTATAGAGAATTTAAAATTTATAATTAAATCACTATTGTTAAATATTATTTATATTTATTATGTATATTATATCATAAAATAATAATATTAAATTAATAATCAATGTATACTTAAATATTCGAAATATCTCAAAATAACAACATATCTAAAATATTTTTAATGTTTTATAATTTGTAAATAATATATATGAATATCTTGTTGTACTTAATAAATATTATAATTTTAATTCTTAAGATTTAAATTACATTTGGTTATTTCTCTCATTTTTTCTTATTATCTCAATGTTTAACATTCTCTCACTTTCTTCACACTTATTATTAATCTCTCAATTCTCTATAACCTAATATTTTTCTTGGCCTCCAACTATCCTCTATTTATCTTTATTTTCTCATTTCTCTTTCACTCATTTATTTATTCCCTCTATCAGCTCAATGTTCTCTCTTTTCTTTTCATGTTTATTAAATTGTTTTGTTGAGCTCTATTACTATTTTATTATTCATTTTACTTATATAAATTAGTGACTTTCTTGATCTCATACAAAATTATCATCTCCTACACCATATCTTTTTTAAACCATTAATTAACAGTATTTAAAAACTCTCTCATGGTGCATAGTTTAACATATAATATTCATAATAAATATATATTTCATAATTTATGTTAATTACATAAAATAATTATAATTTATAAAAAGGATAACATAATGGAAGAAAATTTTATGAATTTATATCTCAGTTACAAAAAAAAATTTAGTTTATGTAAATTTTTTATTAATTTTATATAAATAAAAAATATATATTAATATACTTTGGCATATATAATAGGAATAATTTTTTTGAAAAGTGCAAATGCTTGAAAAGTTTCTAAAGTTGGAAAAATGTTTAATTATCTTCAAAACAATAATCACACAACTAAATTTTTTGTATACTATATACATGTGCAACCATGTAAGTATTATTGCTCTAAATCTCACTATAATTCCAAGGTTAAGATTACTTGGGCAAGAGTGGTATTAGGATAAGTTGACCACTTTAAGAGTCTTTATGTTGCACATATTTTCTTATATTTTTTATTCAACTGAAAGGTAATTTATTTTAATATTGTAATATTAAAAATTTTGATTATTACAAATTATTATTTATAATTAATATTGAAATTATTATTAATAATAAATTTAAGATATTATTATCAATCTGAAATAATAATAACTAAGGTACTTCATAAGATGTAATAAAATAATAACTTTAATATTGTTTAATATTAAGAAAAATATGATTTATCAATTATCAAAAATTAGGATTAGTTTATATTTATAATATTACTTATATGTTGTACATAGAATATTCTAAATATAAATTTTTTTATATAATATTAGAAATTAAAAGTTATATCATTATTGTTAAATATTATTTAAGTTTGTTATCTATATTACATTATATTTTCATTATATATTAGAATAATTACATTATTTATTATTTTATAAAATTTCAAATTCTAATTATGAATAAAATAATATTGAATTAATAAAAAAATTATTTTTTCATATTTTAAATATTCCAAAATAATAATAATCTCCAAATATTTTATATGCCTTGTTATTATTAAGAATTATATATGATTAACTTGGTACTTTTAATAAATAATATAATTATACTTATCAAGATTTAAATTTTTTTAATTTTATTTCTCTAACTTTTTTCTCTTTAACTCAATGTCTTTGATATTATCTCATATTCTTCTCCATACAATTCTTCTCATTTTTTTCTCAAATATTTATTTATTCCCTTAATCTCTTTTATGTTCTATCTTCTTTTCCTCTTTATTAAATAATCTTGTTAATTTCTTATGTTGCATAGTTTAACATATAATATTTATGATAAATTTATATTTTACTTAAAAAAATGATAACATAATAGAATAAATTTTTATAAATTAATATGTACATTATCAAAAGTAAAAGTTTATGTAATTTTGTATTTAATCTATATAAGTAAACTATATAAATATATATATATATATATATATATATATATATATATATATATATATGATAATATATTATGAAATATATAATATACGTAAATATTTTTGTAAAGTTTTTATGCTTGATAATTTTGAAAACTTTTGAAATTGTTCATTATTTTCAAAATAATAATCATACAACTATGATTTTTTTTATTACATGCAAGTGCAACCACACTAGCGTTATGACACTATATGTCATTAGAATTCCAAAGTTAAGCTTGCTAAGGTAAGAGTAGTATTAGAATGGGTGACCTCTTTATAAGTTCTGATGTTGCAAATATTTATTTATATTCCTTTTTCTAAAGACTGAAAAGATTGTTTATAACATATTAAAGTTAAACATTTAAATTATTATATATGAGAGTATATAAATACCATTTTGTAATTACTTGTAATATTAAATTAATAACATTATTATCAATTTTATATAATAACATATGTGTTATATTATATGACAACAAAATAAAAACTTAAATATAGTTTAATACTAAGCAAATAACTTATTTAATTTTAATAAATTAAAATTAATTTATATTTAAAATAATACAAATTTGATGTGTGTAAAAGTTGTTAAATATATTAATATTATGTTCTATAATATCAAAAATTAAAAATTAAATCATTAATATTAAATATTATTGATATTTATTATTAATACTATGACATATAAAGATAATATATTAGAAATAATTATATGCTTTTACTTATTTAAATGTTTTAATTTTATGTATGATTAGAAAAATATAAAACTAATAGAATTATTAGGATTTAACTTTTATGTTATTATTTCTCTTACTTTTTATATTTTATCCTAATGTCTCTAATATTCTCTTTCTTCATTCTTTCTTGTATTATCATTCATTATCTCTTTATAATTTTTTTGGCATCTCTCTCTACTCTGTCTTTTCTCACTTTCTTATTTCTTTCTCATTTATTTATTTATGTATTCTCTTTATCTCAACTATGTTCTGTCCTTTCATTTCCTCATAATTGAATATTCACTCATGTCTATTTATTATTATTTTCTTCTCCATTCTACATTTATCATTCTATTTTGTTTCACTATCTCATAGACTAGTTATCCCAATCTCTATTATTTATTTCTACCTATCAATTAACAATATTTAAGAAATCTCTCATGTTGCATACTTTAACAAATAACATTTTTGATAAAGTTATTCTTTGCTATTTATATTTTTTGCAATAATATAATTTTGATTTATAAGAATAATAGCATAATGGAATAAAATCTTATATAATATTATTTGTATTATCAAAAATAATATTTCATGTAATTTTTATAAATTTTATATAAATAAAAACGTGTTCATGTCATATATAATGAGCATAAATCTATTTAATAGACATATATTGAAGTGAAAATGAGCATGCAAATCCCACAAGAAGGGGGAATTATTTTTTAAACCTATTTTATTAATTTTTTATGATATTTATTTTTCAAAAATTTATTTAAGGAATATTTTATTTTTATAGAAAACTTTTATTTATAAGTATAACAATTTAAAATTTTTATAATGATGAAAAACAAAACATAACAAAAAAATAGTATTTCATAAAAACATAAAAACTTTTCTATGCATATTGACGAATGTAAAAATGACATGTAACCGTCCATTGTAGAAGGATGGTGAGAATAATAGGTTAGAAGAATTTTTCTTATCTTAAGAATTTTTATTTATAAGTAGTCATTAGTCATAAATGCAGCCAAAAAAAACTTGTATTAGTAGAATATAATACACCTCTTCTTTGAGATGTTAAAATTGTTTCACAATCATTAGTCATTTCATTCATAGTAGTTAGTATTTATTGAAAAAATATTGTCATCTCCATTAGAAATTGAGTGAAAAAGTCTTCCAAAAGTTGCTTCCAAAAAGTTCTTAAAATATTCTTACAAAAAGGTTGCTACAATAACTTAATAAAAAAAAGTTATTTAGCCAATATATGTGATTGAATAGAGCCATTGGATTGATGTGGAGGAGATCTCAAATCTCCAGTCAAATGTTGCAATGACTATTGAGGTCTAGATGGTTTCATCATGTTGGATTTGAGTAGGGCCACTCAATCAAGTTAGATGAAATCTAGATTGGTTAGTTAATCAACATAATTTTTTTATTAGATTTAGACGTTTGAATTCAAATAGGAGAGATTAGTAATTATTTGATATGCTTATCAAATGGATAGTTGGATGAATTAAGATAACTTTTTAAAGGTTGAGGTGATCTCCATTATGTAATAAAAAAATTTTATCAAGGTTTAATCACTTGCTAGACTCATTCCTTATGGATTTATCAAGGTTTGACCCATCGTATACTTATATCAATTGCTTTCTTACTCAATCCAATGCGTTTGCCCATTCTGTTGAAAAATTCATAATGAACTAGAACTGGTCAGCATGATTTGGATTCGAATGTTTTTTTCTTCCCTTATACTATTGCTTAAGCTCAGCTAAATACTTTTACATTATGGCATAATTTAGGATAAGGCATAATTTTTTTTGTTTATTTAAATATGAAAATTTTAATGAATTATTTTTTGAAGTAGTTAAGATTTAATGACGAACTTAACAATGAATTTTGCAAAAATACCAAATTCCTATTCGAGAGTTTGTGCTCGGCCTAAGACATTTGTGTGGAGGCATAACTTGGTATCTGGAATAAATTTTTTTATTTAATTAATCAATAAGATTTTAATAAAATTATTTCTTGATTTAATAAATATTTAAAAATCAACTAAACATAAAACTTTGCAAAAATACAAAGTATCATTTAAAAAAAGAAATAGTCATTCAACAATAAAATTATGTCAAATCAAAGAATCATATTCATTATTAAATTGAGAAGGTTATTAAATAATTTAGATGTCATAATATGAATTGAAATTGATACGAAAGAAGAGTGCCTTAAAATCAATGTGCTAATTTTCTATTTCATAGTAAAACAAAACCTTATTAAGAAAGATGCCTATTTCTTTATTCTTTGAGGCTTGGTAAACACTGTAATATGCATTGAAGACCACTAGTTTGCCTTGTTCAAACTTTATGGCTTTTTCTTTACTTGGAAAGTAATTTCATGCTTAGAAGGCCCATTAAAATAAAGGGCTAAACATTTAAAGCTTAACCCCTAAAACACAATGGTAGCTCAACACATAGGTTTGATAATTTAGAAAATTTTTAAAATTATTTATTTTTCTTAATGACAATAATCACACAAGTATGACTTTTTGTCATTTGTATATGTATGTGACCACATCAACTTCATAGCACTTGATCTCAGTAAAACTTGAAAATTTAGCATGTTTTTGTGATAGTAGTTTGGGGTATGTGATCTCCTAAGAAGTCCTTGCGTTCAAAAAGTTTTTTCATATCACTTTTTTTTTCTAAATGAACTATAATTTATTTTAAAGACATATTAATGTCAAAAAATTAAATTATTATAAATGATAGTTAATATTCACAATTTTCATAATTAACTATTATTAATAATTTCACAAATAACATTATTAATTTTATATAATAAGAAATATGACACATCATATTATATAATAAAATAATAATTTTAATTTATATTAAAATTCAGCAAAATAGCTTATATCGGTTATAATAAACTAGAATTAATTTATGTTCATAATTCTTTATATATGAAGTGTGTGTACAAGTTTTAAAATATAATGTCACTATTTATATAATTTTATAAACATAAAATTATATCACTCATATCAAATATCGTTTACATCTATTTTCTAAATGATGTCATGTAAAGATAATATATTATAATAATTATATTACTTATTATTTAGTTAACCTTTATAGTTCTAAGTTTGAATAAAAATAATATTAAATTAATATTTTAAATATTTTATAAATATTTTTAATATTCTAAAGCAATAAAAATTGTAAATATTGTTTATAGTTAATTTTTGTTGAATAACATATATGACTAAATTATTATATTTAATTATTATTATAAAATTAATTATTAAGATTTAATATTTATCAAACTATTTTTCTCACTTTTTTCCTTTATCTCAATGTTTTTCACATTCTTTCACTTTCTTCTCTCTCTTATTACCATTCTTTTATTTATCTCTATAGTCCTTATCATATATTATCCTTAATTTCCCTGTGTTCTATTCTTCACTATTATCTTATTTTTCTATCTCTTTCACATTTTTATTTTTTTCTCTCTCCTTCAAGTTCTATGATTATTTCACCTTTATTAAATTATTTGTTATACCACTCTATTACTATTTTTTATCTATTTTAATCTTATGAATCTATCATGTTCTATATCTCTTGTAAAATTCATATCTCAAATTTCATTATCTACTATTAGCCCCATCAATTAATAATACTTAAGAAATCTATTAAGATATATTGTTTACTATGAAATATATATATATATATATATATATATATATATATATATATATATATATATATTTAAGTATGTATTTTTTATTATCTATATTTATAATGTAATTTATTTTATTAATTCATAAAATAGATAACATATTTGAAGAATATCTTATGCATAAAAGTCTTCATTATAAGAAATAATGTTTATATAATTTTTTTATGAACATTATAAAAATAAAAGAATTATTTTATAATATATTATGACATATATAAATTGCATATGCTTGATAATTTAGTCAATTTTAGAAATGATTTATTATAATAAAGAAAAGAATCACTTACCAATGATTTTCTTTCTTTCATATACATGTGTGACCACAGTCTAATTTGACATCTAATTAGATCTCCAAAGTTAGACATGCTTAGGCGAGAGCAGTGTACGGATGTATGACCACTTGAGAAGTGCTTGCATTGCACATACTTTTCCTAGCATGTCATTTTCTAATGAATGAAATTTCATTTCTATAATATGTTAACAATTCTGCATGATAATTTACATTATCATTGTTGGGCTTAATGATGTAAACAAATGAAAATGGCTTCAAAATAACAATTTATTATAGAACCTCCAAAAGTTACAATCATAATGGATGAATAAGATAGCTCGAAATGCTAAAGTGTAGCTATAATTTGTTAAGCTCATGTAAGAAAGGGACCTTATTTTTGAAGCTTTTGAGTCTTAGTTGCAATATCCAACTTTAGGGAGGGAACAAATAAGGGTTTCATCACACTAGGCATTCGATAAGCAATCGCTTAAGAATGTTCAAAGAATTAAATTTATAGATATATAGCCACACATAACGTTGAATTATATGATGAATGATTACTTCATACTTAAAAAATCTTAAATGAAAAGAAGTCAAGTTTCCTTTGTGTCTGAATTAGATGCTTCACACAACAAATTTAGGCAACAATTAAAAATAAATAACTTAAAAATTTAGGTGATAAGGTAGAGGATCAGGTTAGGATTTTTGTGCTACTCAAATATAAGTAGAAAGGGTTCACCCATGTTGTAAGAAATTGTTTAAAGAGAAAACAAAGAAAAGGTTAGGAAAAACTATAGAAACTAATGAGTTCCCACATAAGCAAACAAGGAATTAAAGTTGTAGATCAATTGAACCACAATGAAGGGCATCATTATTTGTAATATACATAGAACATCGAATACATGCTCAATGAAGAAGTTAAAATACCTAGTTAGAGTTAAAAAATAGTCTTGCTTGCTTAATGGAACCAATATGGCATAGAAAAAAATGCCTCAACTAACATTGAAGCTCAATTTTGGCAACCACACATTCAGTAAATCTAGCAAGACTTGTGTATTTTGGAAGAGTGATTTGAATTATCAAATATTTAACGATCAAGAAAAACAAATCTATTTGCAAATAAATAGGTCACTATAGAATAAATTTATGAATCATCATTTATGCTAAGTGCTAATGCATAGTGAAGGGTACTATAGAATAATCTTATTGATGTTGTAAGGATTAAGATCATGTTGTACCTTATAATAGTTGATTTTAATGGAGTTACATCTATTACAAGTGTCATTCTTCATCATAAGGGGAAAGAATGCTTGAATTGTTAAATCAAATTAGTCAATGAAGTGTAAAGGAACTCCTTTTTCTATGTCCGACATCCATCTTGACTAGTAAAGAGAAGAGTGGAGGGATTTGGAAAATGTTGTAAGATTATCTATTAATCAAATGTAGGATGTGGTGATGCCTCATCATCTCTTCTTTCCATAAATGAATAAGCCTCAACTCTATGACAATTTAGATTTCTAAAGAAGTATCTAAAGCAATAAATATTCATGCAAATTAGCAAACAGTATTGGGCATTGACCTTCTCCCATGCTTTTAAACTAAAAATATTGATGGTTTTTCTCAATGAATTTAATAAACCAAAGTTTGGCATTATTTTTGACACAATCTAACTATCCAAATATCTAGTAAAAGGAAAGAGAAAGCTATTTAAAATTTGCAAATATGATGAGATATGGCATAAGCTAAACAAGCTTGAAGATTTCCTAAAGTAATTGTTAATGAGGAAATATATTAGTAACAAAGTGTAGGAATTACATGGCTTGAAGAATGTGATAAAAAAAATTCATACATTCAATGGAAATGATAGAAGAGAAAAACTAAAAATGAATTAGGTAAAACACTACACAATAATTTCATATACCAAAACGCAAAAATACATGATTTAGTAGTTTAAAACTTCTAGTAATTGTTATCAAGTATTAACATTACAAACTATGATAAGCTCTTAAATTTTACTTTTAGTTTGATCATAAAGGAACAAAACTGGTGGTTGATGATGGGGACCATAATGAACGAAATTAGAGGGGCTACATTTTTCAATGGACCAACAAAATGCTCCTTGATAAGAAGGGTAAAATTGATAATTATTCACTAGCTATTAGTAAATCACAACAAAGAAACAAATTCCCTAAATTGTTGGTAGCAAGGTTTAAAATTTTCTTGAAACACTTATCTTTGGAGGAAAAAGTAGGCTTTGTTATTGGAAAAAAAAATTGTAAACAATATTCTGTTGGCTTATGAATTAATTGTTTTGTTGTATAGAAAAAGTGTCTATGTTGTCAAATTGAATCTTAAAAGTGATTTTGATTTTCTTTGTTTTGTTCTTATAAGATGTTCTTACAAGATTCAACTTTATGAAGCAATTCAATAAAATGATTGAGGACATATTAGAAAACTCTTGGATTTAAATAATAAGAATGGTATGCCTAATGGTTTCTTCATTGTATGAAGGGGCTCAAACACAAAAATCTTATCTTGCAACTATTATTCATTTTAATAATGCAAGTCTTAAATCAAGAATTGAACAAACTCATTAATTATGGTAAAGTACTGCATTTCACTCGATGCAAAGAATGTCTTATAGTTATGCATCTAGGATATGTAGATATCATTGTACTCTACCATAGAGGTGACCTAAAAATAGTGCAAATTATACATGCACTGCTTAACATGTTTTGAGAAGTAGTTGCCCCATTTAATCATCACAAAAGTGTTTTGTTTACTAAAAGATAAAGGAAAATTTGCATTAGAGGCTTGAAAGAAAAAACTTATTGCAATGAGGGAAAACTAATATTGATGAAGATTTTGTTTACCTTAAACTCAATGTTTTCTTTATTGGAAACTTTGCATGTAGTTAGTCTTGAGAAGAATCAAGAGCAAAAATATATTCACAAATCACGAAAAGAGATATATTATAATAAATATTTGATGCAAAACTCCTTTACTAGTGGATTATACTAAAATTATCCTTACATTTCTTAACAAATTAAGGATTTTTAACTTTTAGCGAGCCTCAAAATGTCCTTACAACCTGAAAGAGGATAAAATTGATCATCTATTTGTCCATTGCAGAAAGGAAAAAATAGTTTGGCTTGCCTTTACTATTGCTCTTAAAATTTAGCAAAAAATACAAAGAGCATAATTGTGCTATTACATAGTTTTGAAAATAAGGTGAAAACCGCTTCGTTAAAAGAGAAGTTACTACAATTCTATCACTCAATAGATATCAAAACATATAAAAATTATTGAATTCAAAAATGAATGAAGAAGTTAATTAGTAGGTACTGACAATTATATATAACACCATGATTATCATCTCCATCTTTAAAATTACTTCACACATACAATTTTAGGAAGACCTATTATTCATTTAGCTCAATTAGACACCCCTATTCATTGATGAAGCACAATAGCTATAAATTGATAAATTATTTGATTTTTAAAAAATAATAGAATGAAGGTAGATATACTAGCTTATATTAATTATAAAATGGAATGTACTAGTTGTAGTGATATTATCCAAAACAATAATGGTGGAATTCTAGAATCCTTCTATTTTGCAACCAACAAAGAATCACAATTGCAATTACATGCAATATCATTGATTTTGGGGTTAAAAAGCTCTAATGCAAGTCAAGTTCACTTGATCATCATTTTATTGTATTGAAATGTGATGCTCAAAGTGACACAAGATAAGTGGAAGATACCATGAAATATTACCAACATTTTATAGAAGATTAAGACAAAAATTAATTCTCTTATAATTCATTAGAGCCATATTACCTAGAGGGAAACAATGTGACTAAGCATCTCACAAGAACAGTAGCATTACCAACAAATTTTGCAATATAAGGCTGAACATGCATGCCAAAGGTATATAAGGCTCTAGTTGTAGTGGATGAGCATCTAATTCAATACATTTCTTATTACTAAATTTCTTCCATTGCAAATTGCATCATATCAATATGTTAGATGATGTACTAATGTGCAACACCAAATCCATAGAACAACCAAAACCAATCATCTCTTCATGTATGACCACTTGGCTACTTACAAAATGTAACAATGAGAACTTTTGCATCAAATTGTAACTCATTTTTATTTAATAAAAAATTATTAATATTTTTATAAAAAATGATAACTATGGAAATAAGCAAGGCCACTTTCAAACTTTACTACTAGGCTAACTTATTTGGCTAAGTTGGTAGGCTCTTTAAAGATATAGATCAATTATTAGGAAAAATAGATAAGACATTTAATGATTATATAAAACCTTAAAGTACCCTAAGTAAGCCATTTTAGGTTTATAGGAAACTCCATGATACAATAAAAAAATGTTTTGCTATAGATGAAGCACTAATTAACTAAAATTAGTCATTTATGGTTTAGAGAAAACCACAATGCCTAGATAATGGCATTAATGTTTTTAGAAAACTAAAGGGTATCTAGATATAACACGTAGGATTTATAGGAAACTCTTGGTTACCTTATTTAAGGAACAAGCATTGGTTTGAAAGTAAACACTTTTTTGTCCTTGAGAATGCCTTCATTATAGTTTTACACTAGTGAGGCTAATGCTGAAACATTTGTTGAAGGTAAGTTGAGATAGAGAGCTTATTTTTTACAATGGTGATAGGTTCAATAAATGGGCTACTTAGTCATATAATTGGTTGCCACATATGAGGCATAATTTTGATTAATAGTTTAAGATCATGAGTAGTCATGTTTCAACAATTAAATCATATGTTGAATAACTTAGATAATGTTTTGTGATTTCATTGTATTTAGATAGTCTCTACGAAATGTTGCAACGACTTAAGTTTGCCCACAAAATGTAGAATCACTAGAGGATATTATTTGAACCATTTTTTCAAAGAATGATCATGACCTCAAAAATGTTGCCAAAGGATGAAGCTGAGGTTTTTCTTTTTTGAGTGTTAGGTCAAGCCATTTCTTTGATAAGTGAGAAGAACCTTGAGAAGATGCCAAAAAAGATCAAAGGAAAGTGGCAAAGTTTATATACAATCATGTTATCTAGATTTTTTATGGTGACCTAAATATTTATATAGATGTTTGAAGGTAACCTTAAGGTACTATACCTAATTGTTGGTAAATCTTGATTTTTGTGTTGAGGTTATAGAAGAACACCCTAAAATGTCCATAATGGTAACAATGGTTAGCTAGAAAACCTTATAATCACGAGGTATTTGAACTATGATCTTGCTAAGAAACATTTAGATAACTAGATATCTAACTTGACACTTAAAGAAACCTTAATTTATTCCAAATAATAGATTAAGGGTTAACAAAATATTGCTTGCCATCTTACATTTGATATAATGACACTTTGGAATAATTATTTAATGATAGACAAACATGATGATAACATGCATAGGAATGTAGTGGATTAAAGGGTTTAAATGCATTGGCCACCCATTTGCATGTTTGATTATGTGGCTCCCACTAGATAATATTGCAAGGGCGATAACCATTCCTACAATACATTAATATGGCTATGTGCTAGAATATATGTTGTGGCTAATTGCCATAAAGGCATTCTATTAATTTTGGAATGTGCTAGAATATATGGAGTGGCTTAATGCCATAAAAAATTTAATTAATTATTTAATGTGTAATATTATATGTTATGGCTCAATACAACAATAGTATTTAATTGATTACAAAATATGCTAGATTATATTGCATTGTGAAGTTTCAATAACCGACTATAGACTTCACCAAAGAATGTAGATGTGGTTAAACATATGATGATGGCATGCTGCAACTTATTTTAGGCCCTATAAGGTCTGACCTTGTAATTGGACTTACATTTTGGAAAGTGTCAGATCATGTGATGAGACTATAATACTTAAAACTTCCTTAATGTTGATATCTAGAGCACTATATGACTAGAGCAAGTGATTAGACTTCCTTATTGGGGAGCGAATAACCATGTGAAAAGACATGACCACCAAACCTTATGCCATGGTTTTTGGGTGTGCTTGGAGGTAGTATGAGCTCACTAATGAGGCATTTAGATCATATTTTAATTTATTACATGTTTAATATTATGATTATTCTTATAATAAGGATTTGAGAGGCCCACTTTAAATTTTTTAAAAATAATGTTTCATGGACTTATGTCATTTGGATTAGAGAATACTATGGCACCATTGTAGTACAATTTATAAGTATTTCTAATGTTCTTGAATAATTTCTTAATCCTAGTATTGATTATAAATTATTTATATAAGCCAATAATTATACCTTATCCCAAAATGTTTAATTTATAGCATGACCTGAGTATTCCTCGTTGAATTTTAACCCACTCCCTCTTACTTCTGCTTGTAGGTCTAAGAAGATAAGAGCTTCCTTAAAACCAAAAGCTAGGAGATTTTTTATTATACAATTAATAGTTTGAGCACATTGAAAGAATCCTAATGATGTTTTTTTTGTCTTAGTAGGAATTTGTTTTGAATAAGTTTGACAAACAAAGAAAATAACAAAAATGAAATATAGCATATTATTTTTAATATAAGGAGATTAAAGTAAAAATATTTGAAGTAGTTAAATGAATTATAAGGGAAAGTGCACTCCATGATATTGTTTAGATGGTGTGTAAAATTCTTGATCATTAAGTCATTTTTGAAATTGAAATGTCTTCTAAATTTAGTTAAAACATAAGAAAACAAAATATTTACAAATATATAAATTAATATTTAATAGGCTAGAGGTCATCAAGATTGAGTCCAATGGCATTTGTTTGGTTTTGACCAGTCAACATTGGTAATTACTTTGAATTATAAAAGTAACTTTTCATTAATTAAAATAAATTATTATTTTAATGTTATAAAAACTTGCATTAAATTTAAATTCAGATAAAATGAAGTAATGAAATATTTCCAAAGTAATGCAATATATAAGTGACATTATATCAGATTTGGAGTTATATACTAATCTTAATAATAAAAAAATATTTGAATAAATAAGATAAACTTTAAAAAAAAAGTTGTATTACAATATGTTGAGGACATCAAGTGTATCATTCCTGACCATCAAATCAAGTATGACTTGAAATGTCATGTCAGTTATGATAAAGCTATACAAAATATAATACCTAAAAATATAGGTGTGAATATTTAACTAGATAGAGCTCATCGAGACAACTCCAATGACATTTGTTGTATCTTGATAAGATTACAACTAAAATTATTTTGAATTAAAGAATAAATAAGCATAACTAGTAATACATTAATATTTTAACGTTCCATAATGATATAATAAATCTAAAATGGGAAAAATTCAAGATTTGTAATGTAACCAACTAAAATTGATATAAAGGTTATGTTAAGAAGAAATAGAGTTTCCTAACAATATAACCATATCAAAGAGAAATATTTGATGAAACGAAAGAAATTGTTTGAGAACATAGCATTCTCAAACTATATTTAGTGTAGCTTCCATGATCATCAAATTAGCTGCTTATCTAAATTCCAAGTAAAACATAAAATAATATAAAAAAGAAATATTTAGAAATATAGAAATGAATATTTAATTACATTGAGATCATCAAGATGATATCAAAGACAATATTTTCTTCTCGATCAGACCTCATTTGAAATTACTATAAATTACTAAAATGAAAAAATACATTCTAGTAAATTATTTTTTTAATATTAAGTAAAAATATATTAAAAATAAAATAAGGTCAATTGAAGAAATCTAATATAACTAAGTTAAAGTGTTGTAAAGGTTAAACAATAGTTAATTTAGACTTAAAAAGTAACAAATCAAAAAGAACCACTAGATTAAAGAAATGAAATAAATTTTATATGGAAGTTAAAATGCAAGATACTACAAAGATCCAATGTTGCATACACAATCATTAAATCAAACATGAATCAAAATCTCACTTAAAAGTTGTCAAAATAATGGAAAATAAAATATTGAAAAAATATTATAAAATTAAACGTTAAATTTATAAAGCTCAACAAGTTTATTCTCTGAGTGTTTGTTTTGTCTTAATCACACATCATGATGAATAATAAAGAAATAAAATACTAAAAAAGAAAAAAATATTTATTATTTTAATAAGTCAATATATATTAAAACTAAAATAAGATAAATTGAAGTAATATGGCATAAACAAGCCAAACAAATGTAATGATCAGACATGATGAGATGTGTACTTGAATAGTAGTAAAACAAAATCAAAGTAAAAAATTTGAAAAATGGGAAACATAAGATGACGAAGTCAAACTTTAAGAATTTAAGAAGATCGAGTATAACATCCTTAGTTGTTAAATTTGTTAAGAATCAAAATTTTTTACAAAACAAGCTAAAATAGTAAAAAATAAATATTTAAAAATATAAAATTTAATATTTAATTGGATAGATCATATCATGATATATGTAATGATGATTGTTTCCTTTTTAATATACCGCATTTAGAATTTCTATAAATTAAATAATATATTTATTTTTAATATTAAGTTTTTATTGAAATTCAAATGATATCTAACGTAATTCAGTATGTCTAAGTCAAAGTATTGTAAAGGTCACATAAGATGTGATTATGACTTACATAGTAATATAACCAAATCGAAGCAACACAATTTGAAAAAAAAAAAGGCAAATTATGTCAGAAAGTTGCATTCTAATATAGCAAGGAGATAAAGTGTGATATCCTCAATTATCAAATGAAGTAAGAATTGAAAACTATCATAAAGTATGTTAAAATACTAAAACTATATATACATATATTTAATTGCATAGAGTATGTTGAGATGAGTCTAATGGCATTTATTTTATTTTCATTTCACCTTATTTTGAAATTCTAAGTATATGGATAAATAAAAAGAATACTATTTTATTTTAATATTAATAAAAATATAACAAAGTTAAAATAAGATAAATTAATGTTATGTCATATGACAAAATGATAGCAATCTAAAGATTAGATAAGAGAATTAGAGTTTCATAGTAAAATTATCGAAGTTAAAGTAAAATCTTGAAGAAATTAGTTATTATTACTAAAAAGTTATATTTAAAGGTACTAAGGATATTTAATGTAATATACTCGATTGTCAAATAAGGAACAGATCATAACATCTCATAAAGTATACATAACCCTAGAAAATATAATATTTAAAAAAAAGTAAAACATTTAATTGGAAAGTGTTCATTGAGATGTGTAAAGTGAAGTCTAGCTCAAGTCAAATGAAGCATATTATGAATTACTGTAAATTAGCCAAGTAAATAAACATAAAAAATAACGAGTTATTATTTTAACATTTGTTAGCTATATATTACAATGGACATATAAAAAAAATAAAATATAGCAAAATCAAACAAATGTAATGTCACACGAGATAAGATATAGTGAAAATGTTGAGAAAATCATAATTAAAGTCGAAGAGATGTAAAGTTAACACGAGACGAGAAGACATGTTATACTACAAAATCATGGTAAAAATGTTGAAGAAATAAGTAAAATGGATAGGAAATTTGTATTTGTAGATAATAGGTAAATTGAAAGTAACACATTCAATCATCTAATCTTATATTAGTTCAAATGTCTAGTAAAGAGTGCCAAAATATTTGAAAATGAAAAAGAATTATAAAAATTATTTATTTGGATAGATCGTATGGAGATTAATCAAACTGCATTTATTTCATCACCATCATACCTCATTTGGAATAACTAAAAATTAACAAATTCAATAAGGCTAAATAATAACAAATAATTAATTTAATATTAAGTAAATATATATTAAGTTTAAACAAGATAACATAAAGCTATGTAATATAGATAAATGAAAGAGTTACAATTGTCACATTAATAGAGGATTAGAGTTTCTTATTAATATACTCAATTTAAGGAGAAACATTTAAAGAAAAAGGATAAAATGTACAACAAATTTGCCATCCATGATACTAAGAAAATTGAGTGTAATATGTTCACTAAAAAATTCAAGTATGAACTTAAATGCATCATAAAAATTACCAACACATTAAAAACAATTTAAAAATATAGAAATAAATATTTAATTAAAAAGAGGTTGTCAAAATGTGTCTGAAGACATTTCTTCCATGTTTATGAGGCCATAATTAGAATTATTATGAATATCTATAATAAATAAATTTTAATAAGAATAAATTATTATTTTAATATTAAGTAAATATATAATAAAGTTAAAAGTGGATAAAATAATATAATATAATTAATATAATATTAAAAATTTAAAGTGATATGAACGTCACATTAATGGGGTGTTAGAATTTCATAATATTATAACTAAGTAAAACAAAACAATTCGATGAATTGAGATAAATTGTGTAGGAAAGTGGCATTCAAGATGCTCAGGATATCGAGTTTAACATTTTTTATTGTTGAATTAGTTACATAAAAAAAATTCTTAATAAAACATGTAGAGACCCAAAAAATATAGAAATAATATTTAATTTTGTAGAGTACATCGAGATAAGTTCGACAATATTGGTTTCATCTCATTGAACCACTTTTAGAATACTATAAATTCTGATGTTAAATAGGCATAAATAATATCTTAATATTATTTTAATATAAATTAAAGACAAATTTAATGTAAAATAAGTCAAATTAAAGAAATATATTTAAATCAAACGAAAATAACATAATGGCGCATTGGTCTTTTAAATTATTTGGTAATGTAAAAATTCCAAAGGAAAAAATTTAAGGAAATTGACATAAATTGTATTCGAAAATTTAACTCCAAGACATTGACAACATTTAGTGCAACTTAAATGATCATCATATCAGGCAGAAATTAAACTATCTCAAAAGACATGATAAAACCTAAATGAGTAAAATGATGCTTGTTTTCTTTTGATCAAACATCATTTTGATATACTTAGGGTTATGAAGTAAAAAAATAAAATGCAAAAGATTATTATTTTAATACTAAGTGAAAATACATTAAAGGTGAAATTAGTTAAATTGAACGAGTCTAACATAACCAAATTAAAGCAATGGAAAGCTTGTGAGAGAGGCAAGTTATTGTTTAATAACAATATAAACAAATCAATGTGACAAATTTACAAAAAATAAGATAAAGTTTTCTAAATAGTAGCATTCTAAGCTGTCAAGGAGATTGGGTATAATAAGCTCATTCATAAAATAAAATAAGAATCAAAATATCTCAAAAAACATGCTAAAAAAATAAAAATAAAAATAATTTTAAAAAATAAATATTTAATTTCGTAGATCTTTTCAAGTGGAGTATGATAACATTTGTTTTTTTTAAATATCACCCTCTTTAGAATTATTATAAATGACCAAAGTAAATAAAATAAATAATAACAATTTTTTTTAAAATTATGTTAATATATTAAACAAAAAATTACATTAATTCAAGTAAAATAACATTTCCAAATCAAATTGATCTAATCATCACACCACTCAAGATTTATAGTTTCATAATAATATAACAAAATTGATGCAAAAAACTTTGAATAAATGAGATAACTTTTATGAAAATGTTATGTTCCAAGACGCTAAGAAGATCAAGTGTAACTGAATCGATCATCAAATCATGTAGTAATTAAAATGCCTCATAAAATGTGTCAAAGCTTAAAAATTAAAAATTTTAAATTATAGAAATGAATATAAAGTTACATAGTTCTCAAACAGACAAGTCCAATGGCATTTGTTTGATCCTTATCAAACATAACTTGTGATTGTTATGAAATATTAAAGTAACTAAACATAAATAATAACAATAAATTATTTTTTTTAATTTTAAGTATATGAGTATATTAAAACGAAAATAAAATTAATATAAACAATGCAACATAACCAAAAAAAGGAATGTAAAATCTACACATGAGGATGTTTAGATTTATAAAGTTATATAAAAAAATTTAAAAACAAACAAAATTTAGATAAACAATGTGATAAGATTCTTTTCCAACAAGCTAAAGAGAAAGTGTGTAACATTCTTCTTCATCAAAATATATAATTGTATATTAAATTAGATAGAGCTCATCAACATGAGTTTAATGATATTTATTTCATCTCAATGAATGTCCTTACAATTGCTATTAATTTCCATGTTAAATAGGCATAAAAATAATACTAAATTATTATTTTTAATAATATGTTATATTATTATATATTAAATATAAAAAAGATAAATTTAAGAAAGATATTATAAGTAAATCAAAGTGATGTGAATGTCAAATGAGTTAAGAATTAGAATTTTATAGTAATATAACAAATTAAAAGAAAAACCTTTGAGAAAATAAAACGAATTGTATAGGAAAGTTGTATTACAAGATACAAAGCATTTGGAAACAAAGCATTTAAACCATAAAAATAACTATTTATTTTGATAGAGTTTGTTGTGTCGAGTCTAACAGCATTTGTTTTGTCTCCATGGGATCTCCTATAAAATAATTATTAAATGCCAAAGTAAATAAGCATAAATAATAATAATTTAATTTTTAGTTAAAGAAAATATTTATTAATGATGGAATGAGATAAATTGAAAAACTTCACAAACCAATATTAAAACTATGTAAAGATAAGACAAGAGTTGATTTTGATTTACATAGCAAAATATAATAAATTATGCAAAAAGCTTTCTTTGTAACATTCTAAGGAGATTTGGTGTAACATGTGTTACAGTGAAATCTTATATGAAAAAAAATGTCTCATTAATTATGACAAAGCATTAGAAAATAAAAAAATAAAAAAAAAATTTAAATGGATATTTAATTAGTTAGCACTCATTGAGAAAAGTATAATAAGATTTACTTTTACTTGTTTAGGTTACTAAAATTATCAAGAATTTCGAAAATATATTGACATAAATAATAATAAATCATATTTCAATTTTACAAAAATATATAAATAAACTTGAATTAGATATACTAAATGAATAAAAAATAATGAAATCAACATGATTTTAAAATAAAATTAGAGCAAAACAAGTGTTTCATTGTAGTATATTTAATAGTGATGAGTCTAATGAAGTTTTAATTTCAACTTCATTAAAACTCATTTGTCATTTGCATGAAAAAGAAAAGTAAATAAGTATAAAGAATAATAAATTTTAAATGTAAGATAACAAAATAAAATTGATGTAAGGGTCACATGACAAAAAAGTTATAGTTTCTAGCTAGAGAACCAAATCAAAGAAAAATATTTAATAAAATTAGATAAAGTTTTGAGCAAAGTTGAATTATAACATATTAAGAAGTTCATGCTTTATCTCCTCAAATGCCAAAAAATGACAAGTAAAACTTTCACCAAATCCTTGCAAAAAAAATATATTTTTTTTAAATACAAAAATTAATACTTAGTTTAATAGAGTTCATGAAGGAAGTCCAACAATATTTGCTTCATTTCAATTAGACAACTTTAATTAACTATTAATTCCCAAATTTAAAAGACTTTAATAATAAAAAATTATTATTACGTAAAAATATTTTAAATCTGAAATGATATAAATTGAAGCAATATACTATGATAATATAAAGTATGTAAAAGTTAAGTGGGAGGAGAGTCAGACCTACATAGTACTATGATCAAATAAAAGAAAAAAATTTCAACAAAAGAGATAATTTTTATTGGAAAAGTTGAATTCAAAATTACTAAAAAGAACTAGTATAACATCTTCAATCACCAAATCAAGTATGAATAAAAATGTCTTGTGAAATTTACCAAAACCATAGAAAATAAAAAATTAAAAAATATTTAAAAAATATTATTTAAAAGGATAGAGCTTATTAGTGAATGTTTAAAAGCTATTTGTTTCATCTATATGAAAAATCATATGGCACTACTATGAATTACTAAAGTAAATAATCATATGTAAAAAAAATTATTTTTTTAAAATTAAGAATAAAGAAGCAAAAATAAAATGAGTTGAAGCAGTATATTATAGTCAGATCAAAGCAATGTAGAAGTCATATGATAGGAGACATGGAATTAAATTGTAATAACAAATTTACCTTTGTAGATACACATTTAGCACAAGATTCATGGTAATCAAATTAGGTATCAAAAAATGCCTTGTAAGTCATGGAAACAACCAAAAAAAGAAAATTTTTAAAAATATAGAATATATCATTTAAATTTGTGGAAGTCATGGAGAAGTGTCCAATGACATTTGTTTTATATCCAATGTATGTCGGATCAAATTACTATGAAGTACCGAAATAATCGAGCTAAAATAATAAAATATTTTTTGTTAATAATAAAGGAATATATTATTGTTAGATAAGATAAATTGAAGCAATATAAAACTACTAAATAAAAATGATGTAAATATCACACAAGAATAGTTGTTCACATAAATAATAAAAAAAACCTAATAAAATTAAAAAAAATAAAACAAATGAGATAAATTACATAAGAAAGTTGCATTTCAAGATACTATGACCTCCTTTATAATTAAATTAGGAATGAATCAATATTTCTCATGAAGTGTGTCAAAGCCTTGTTTAATAAAATATTTAAAAATGAAAAAAATGAATATTTAATTAAATAAGACTCGTCAAGAAGGGACCAACAACATTTGTTTACACATGATTGGACCTTGTTCAGAATTACTTTGAATTAACAAATTAATTAAACATCAATAAAAAATATCTTAATATTAAGTATATATTAAAACTAAAAGTGAGATGAATTGAAGCAATATAACATAACAAAAATAAAATGATTTAGGTGACATATAAGAAGGGATTTATAGTCACATTATAATATAACTAATAAAAATAAAGAAATCAAATAAATTATATGAGGACATTACATTATGAGATCATAAAATGATCAAATATAATATCCTACATTATTATCAAATCAAGAAGAAAACAAAATTTGTAGCAAAGCATGCTAAATCCATAGAAAATAAATTATTTTAAAAACTAGATATGAACACTTAATTAGATTTTACTTATTCAAATGAATCCAGGGACATGATTTAACTCAATAAATCCTCATTTTGAATTATTTATTTTGCAAAATAAAATATACAAAAATAATAAGAACTATTGTTTAAATATCAAGTAAATATATATTAAATATAGAATAAAATAAACAAAAAATGAAACAATCCAACCAAATCATTGTTATATAATTTTCAAATGAAAGGAGATATTGAGTTATTTAGTAAAATACCAAAATAAAGGTCAAACATATAAATAAATGAGATAAATTGAATGAGAATTGTATGTTCCACAATATTAATGTGATTGCATTTACATCCTCTATGACCGAATCAGATACAAAATAAATTAAATAAGAAAACATACAAAATTACATGAAATAAAAGAATTAAACCGTAAAAATGAACAATTAAATATATTGAGCTCATTGTGATGACTGATAATATTTGTGTCATGTTGATTAGACATCATTTAAAGTTATAATGAATTTAAAAAAAATAAATAACTATAAATATAATAATTTATTATTTTTGAGTTAAGAGAATATATATTAAATTTTGATTGAAATATATTAAACAATGATATAATCAAATCTTACTTTATAGTTTACTACAAAATTAAAGAAAAAGAGTTTGGGAAAAATCATAAACGTTTTCAAAAAGTACCATTTTAAGATACTAAGGATAATGAGTTCAACATCTACATTCCCAAAATCATTTATGAATAAAGAGGTTATATAAAATATGGCAAAACTAAAGGGAAGAAAAATAAAAAAGTTATAAATGAATGTTTAGTTTGATAGTAGTCATTCAGATGACTTTAGGGACTTGTGTTTCATCTCAATTAGACATCATATAGAATTACTAATAAATAAAAATATAAATAAATATAAACGATAATACATTACTAGTTAAATATTAAGTTTATATACATTAAAACTAAATGAAATAAATTAAAACACTTCCAAACAACTAAATAAAAGAATTGTAAAAGTCATATATGAGAAGATTTAGAGTGGTGTAGTAATATTTTGAAATCAAAGCAAAAGATTTAAATAAATGAAATAAATTGAATAAAAATGTTGTATTACAAAAAAAAAGTTCAAATGTAATATCCACAACTATCAAAATCCATATGAATCAAAATATCTCATAAAACATCCCAAAACAATTAGATATGAAATATTTTAAAAAATAAAAAATAAATATTTAGTTAGATAGAGCTCAATGGGACTTTCTTGGTAATGTTTGCCTTTTCTTGATTGGACCTTATTTAAAATTATTTCAAATTACCAATGTAAGCACGAAAAATAATAAAATATTTTTTTAATATTAAGAAAATATATGTCAAAAAGTGTAATGGAAAAATTAATACAATCTAATAGAACTTATTAAATATAATGCAAATATGATAGGAGAGGAGAATTAGGGTTAGTTTATAATTTAAAAAAAATCAAAAGAAAAATTTCAAGAAAATAGATAAATTGTAAGGAAAAGTTACAATTCAAGATGCATAGAAGATCAAGCGTATTATGCTTAACCAACAAATAAGGTACTAGAAAATCGTTCACAAATTGTTTTGAAATTTTTGAGAAGAAATTATTTAAAAATAGGAAAAAAATTTAATTAGATAGAGTTCATTGAGATATTTTTAATGATGATTGTTTAATGTCAATTAAATCTCATTTTCAAGTACCATAAATTGCCAGAATATATTATAATAAATATTAATAAATTATTAATTTAATGTTTAGTAAACGATTAATAAAGTTGAATGAAATAAATTAAAGTTATATAGCCAATCAAAAAAAAATATTTGATGAAATTGTAAAAGAATTTTTTCAAAAAATAACTCTGTTAAAAAGTGATTGAGTGTAATATTCTCATTTATCAAATTTTTGGTAAATCAAAATATTTTCTAAAGTATACCAAAACATTAGAAATAAAATATTTTAAAAATATAATAGAATATTTAATTTAATAGAGTGTTATGGAAAATGCAATGATATTATTTTCATCTTCATTAGATTTCATTTGAATTAATGTGAGTTGCATGAACAATCAGCATAAGTATCAATAAAATATTTTTCAAATTTAATAAATATATATGAAAGATGGCATGAGATAGGTTGAATCAATGTAATATAACAAAGAAAGGTGACGAAATAGTAGCAGAATGAGTTAAATTATGCAAGAAAAATATATTCTAAAATACTAAAAAGATCAAGCACAATATCCTTTATCATTTGATCAGTTATAAATTATAATGTCTCAAAAAATATGTTCAAGCCCAAGAAAATAAAAAATGCTAAAAAATATAAAATGAACATTTAGTAGGATAGCACATCACAATGATTACAATGGAAATTGTTGTTTCGATCACTTTAGGTTTTGAATTTCTATGAATTATGAAATCAAATAAACATAATTATTAATAAATTATATTTTAATATAAAGTAAATATATGTCAAACACAAAAAATGATATATTAAAGCAATGTGTTATAGAAATATCAAAGCAATGATAAGGTAATATGATAAAGCATTTCAAGTTACACAGCTAGATGACATAATCAAAGAAAAGCATTCAAAGAAATTATAAAATTTAAGTGGGAACGTTTATTCTACGATACATAGGGATCGAATGAAACATTCACAACCATCAAATATGATATCAATCAAAATATCGTATAAAGCATGCCAAAAATCATAAGACTCTTTTAAAAATTTAGAAATAAATATTTAAAAGGATAAGACTCATAAAAAACATTTGAATGACATTAGGTTTTTTTAGATCAAACCTCATTTTTTAATTACTAAAAATTACTAAACTAATCATAAATAATAATGAATTATTATTTACAGATTAAGAAAATATATTTTAAAGCTAAGGCTAGATAAATTTAGGTAGAATACATTATGATTATAAAATTTGTATGAATCAAAATACCTCATAAAATTAAACGAAATCCTCAGAACGAAAATATTTAAAGCATATAACAATTAATATTTAATTCAATTTAGTAAGTTTATATCAGTTTAATTATCTTTATTTTGTCCCGATCAAATCTCATCTGGAATTACTATGATTTATAATAGTATATAACAATAATTATTAAAAAATATTTTTTAAATTTGAAGTAAATATATATTAAATCTAAAATGAGGCAAATTAAAGTAATATAATATAACCAAAACAAAAGTAAAGTAAAAGTCATCGGGGATGACATTTAGAGTTACATAATTACACAAAAAATAAAAGAAAAAATAAGAATATATATGATAAACTATAGATAAATGTTGCATTACATTATACTAAGGTGATTAGGTGAAACCACAATCATGAAGCCAGGTATGGTTCATAATTTCACACAAAAATATCGAAATCTTTGAAAATTTAATATTTCACTATAAAAGAATGAAAATGAAATTTGATAGATCTCATAGAGATGAGTCCAACAACATTTGCTTCATTTTGTTTGGACTTTGTTTTGAACATTTGCAAATTACAAAATGATGTAAGTAGAAAAAATATTAAATAGATATTGTAATATTTAATAAATATATATTAATGTTGAAATGAAATAAATTGAAGCAATCTAATATAACCAAATCTTTTTGATAAAAAAGTCACAGGAGAATAGATGTAGAGTTGCATATTAAAATAAGAAAGTCAATGTGAAAAAGTTCACAAAATTAGATAAATTCTACATGAAGATTGCATTCCATTGTATCGAGGACATCGATTGCCAAATCCTTGATCATCAAATGATTTACAAATAACAATATTTCATAAATCAAGGCAAAACCTCAGTAAAATAAAATTTAGAACGTGGAAGTAAATATTTAATAGGATTGGGTTCGTCAACACAACTCCAACAACATTTGCTTTGTCTCTATCAAACCACCTTTAGAGCTGCAATGATTTACCAAAGTAAATAAGAATAAATTTTAATATAATATTATCTTATTATTAAATAAATATATATATGAAAAATTGAATTAGATAAATCACATCAGATAATTGAAATTATTGTAATATAAGAAATTCTAAGTACTATAATTATTAAAGAAGAGATTTTTAGTTACAATCATTATAATGAAATGAAAGTAAAAAATTTTATGAAATAAGAAAAATTTTATGGGAAAGTTACATTCTAAGATTCAGAGGAAATTGATCATAACACCCGCAATCATTAATTAAAATATGATTTGAAATGTCTCATTAATGGCACCAATACTCTAAAAAATATATTATCTAAACATGAAGAAATAAATGCTTAACCTCATGGAACACATCAAGATGAGACTAAAGACACTTGCTTTAAACCAATTAAAACTTGTTCAAAATTTTTATGAATTAGGGAAGTAAATAAGATTAAAAAATAATAAATTATTATTTTTTATTCAATACATATATATTAAAGTAACAATTATAGAAATTGATATTATATAATATAACCAAATCAAAATGATCCAAACTTCACTTAAGGAAAGTTGTAGAATTAAATGGTAAACTTAGAAAAGTAATGCAAAAAGTTTCAAGATATGAGATAAATTATATTCATATGTTGTATTAATTGAAATAAAGAGGATCAAGTGTAACATCATTTATCATGAAATAAGGAAAGAAACATATGACAGTGAAGAATATGAAAAAGTTGTAAAGGCCAAATCCAATTGTTGAAAAGATCTAATACAACAAAATAAAAATATCATAAAGAAAGAAATTTCATAAAACCGAATCAAAGATAAAGGATCATGTGTAACTTCGTCAATCATTAATTCAATATGACTCCAATTGACTTGTAAAGTGTTCCAAATCCATAAAATATAAAATATTTTAAAATCTAAAGAAAAAATTTAGCTGGATAAGGCTCATATGGATGAGTCCAATAATGTTCACTTAGTTTAGATCAATCTTCATATGGAATTACTATGTATTGCAAAAATAAATAAGTATAAATAACAATATATTTATTTGTTAAAATGAAATAAATATATATTATATTTAAAAAGAGATAAGTTGAAGCAATGTAATATAACAAAATAAAATTGACGTAAAGTTGAGGAGGGAGTATATTTATAGTTTCATATTAATATAACAAAATCAAAGTGGAACTTTTTAAAAAATTAGATAAATTTTATAAGGTAATTGCTATTAAAGATGTTAAGAAAACTAACTATAACATTCTCTATTAATAAGTAAGGTATGAATCAAAATATCTCCAATAACATGCCAAAATATTAGGAAATAAAATGTTTAAAAATATAAAAATTATTATTTAATTAGATAGAACCCATCAGCACTTGTTTAATGATGGCTCTTTAGATTTAATTAAACCTCCAATTAAAATACAAGTTTTCAAGTTAAATAAACTTAAATAGGGAAAAATATTATTTTAATTATAAGTAAATGTATCCTAAAATTGAAATGATATAAATTGAAGTAATGTAATATAATGAAATCAAAACAAGGTTACTGATAAAATTAGAAACATTATACGAGAAAGTTACAATCTAGCAAACCAAGGAGATCTAGTGTGACATCATTAATCATTAAATGGAGTATAAAACAAATAGTGTATGATGTGTGAAAGAACAACATAAAAAAAGAGAAATGATGTTCTTGTTAGATATAAGTCGTGGGGATTAGTCCAATGGCATTTGTTTTTTAGTAATCGAACTTGATTTTGAATTATTATATATTATAATGTTAAATAGGAATAAATAATAATAAATTATTATTTGGATGTTATGTAAATATATTTTAAATTTGAGATGCGTAAATTGAAGGAATGTTGTGTAATAAATTCAAGGCAATGTAAAGGCCACAGTCAAATATATTTCATGTTTCATCGTAATATAATGAAATCAAACCGAGGAATTTGAAGATATGAGATAAATTGATTAAGAAAGCTACACTTCATGATACTATGGAGATGAAATGCAACATTCTCAACCTTCAAATGACATGCAAATCAAAAATTTCTTTTAAGGCATGCCAAACAAACACTAGAAAATAAAAATTAGAAAAATAAGGAATGAATACTTGATTTGATATGGCCCATCAAGTTTGTTACAATAACATTTGATTTGTATCCATTGGGCCTCATTTATAATTATTATAAATTAACAAATTAAAAAGGAAACAACAAAAATGGTTATTTAATATCTTTTATAATATATATTAAAATTAAGATGTCATAAATTGAAGTATCGTAATTTAACCTAATACAAGTGAGATCAATGTCACACACGAGAAGAGTAAGAGTTTCATAGTAATATAGCAAAATTAAAGTAAAAACTTTGAAGAAATTAAATAAAGCTTTAGAGTTGTGACATTCCATGATACTATGGAGATTGAGTGTAACATCATTGATATCATGCCAACTTTTAACCCAAAAAACTCATAAACTATAACAAAATAATAGAAATTAAAATATTTAATTAAGTTTTAATTGCATAGATCTCGTTAAAACAAGACTAACAACCATTGTTTTTTTTTATCACACATTGGTTGAAATTGTCATAAATTATAAATGTAAGCCCAAAAAAGATAAATTGAAGCAGTGTAATATATCCAAATCAAAGTGCTGTAAATGCTACATGACATGCATTTATGACTTACAATATAATAAAACCAAATCAAAGTTCAAAAGTTGAAGATATAAGATAAATCGCATAAGAAAGTGGCATTCCATGATACCAGGGAATCTAGAGTAATGTTCTCGATAGTCAAATCTGATGAGTGAAAATAACTCGTAAGGTATGCTAAAACCATTAGAATAAACAACATGCAATTTTAAGGATGAATATTTAATAAGATATTGTTCCTCAAGAAGGGTCCAATGATGTTCCTTTCATCTCAATCAGATGTTGTTTTCAATTATTATCAAATGCAAAAGTAAAGAAGTATAAAAAATAATTACTAATTTTTTGACTATTATGTGAATATATATTAAAGTTTCAATGTGATAAGAAGGTCATATGGGAAGTCACACGTGATGTGAGCTAGAGTTTAATAGAAATATAACTAATTCAAAACAATAAATTAGAATGAATCCGATAATATGTATAAAAATAATATTACATGATACTGAATAGTACAAACTAACATCTTAGACTATAAAAAAAGGTACAAATAAAAACATCTCATAGAGTATTCCAAAGCTATAAAAAAAATATTTAAAATTTAAAAATGAATATTCAATTATGTCAACCCAATCTAAGTAAGTGCATAGAATTTTGTTTTATTTAAATTGGGCCATTTTTGGAGTTACTACAAACTAAAATGTTAAATAAACAAAAATAACGAAAAATTATTATTCAAATATTAACTAAAAGTATAATAAAGCTAAAAGGAGATATTATTAAGTGATGTAATATAACACAAAAACAAAGTGATGAAGGTACCACATAAGAGAAAAATTTGAGTATCATTTTAATATATCCAAATTAAGGCAAAAGAACATGAAAAATGAGGAAAATGTTTGGTAACAGGCATTTCGATATACCAAGTGCATGGAGTGAAAAATCCTCAATCATTAAAGATGGTATAAATCAAAGTAACTCATTAAGAGTGCCCAAGCCAAAAAACTTTAAAACTATAAAAATTTAAAAATGAATATAGCTTGTTGGGATGACTCCAACAATATTTTTTTCATCTTGATTTTATGTTAATGGGAATTATTGTGAATTTCTAAAATATATAAACATAAATACTACTATGTTTTTGTTTTAATATTTATAAATATATATTAGTGCTAAAATGAGATTAATAGAAGCAATATAAAAAAACTAATTCAAACAAATTTTAAATGTATCATAATAAGGGATTTAGAGTTACACAATAGTATACCAAAATTAAAGTAAAAAAATTGATCGAATTAAATAATTGTATGGGAATAGTGCATTCCAAGATACTAAGGAGAGCTAGAGTAACTTCTTTGACAATCAAATTAAATACAAATCAAAATAACACAAAATAAATAAGAAAAACATGCAAAATAAATTAATAAAAACATTATAATTGAATATTTATTTCGATAGAGATTCCAAAGGTGACTGAAAGATTATTATTTCATCTCAATCAGATCCTTATTTTGAATTACTTTGAATTAAAAGGGTTGATCAACATAAATAGTAATAAATGATTATTTTAATCATTATGTGAATAAATATTATATCATATAAGAGATAAATTGAAGCTATGCGATATAATCAAATGAAGATGATGTGGAGGTCATAATAGTGCTAAATTTGAGTTCCATTATAAAAAAAATGAAAGTGAAATTTTTATTAAATATGATAAATTGTATAAAAGATTAATATTAAAATGATCTAGAGTCACATCATTGCCCATAAAATTAAGTATGAATTTAAATTTCTTACAAAAAAATGATAAAGTTATTATAAAATAAAATAATTTAAAATTTTAAACTGAAGCAATATTATATAATTGAATCAAAGTGATATATAGGTTACATAAGATAAAATTTAGATTTATATAGTGTTATAACAAAATAAAATGGAAAACATTGATGAAATAAGATAAATTTTATCAAAAAGTTAATTTTCAGGATAGAATAGAGATCAAGTGTAGTATCACCAACTATCATACCAAAATACAAAAAAAACAAGAAAATATTTAAAAATATTAAATTGTACTTTTAATTCGATAGGACTCATCAACTTGATTCCAACTACATCTAATTCATCTTGAGCAACACAAGTCTTCAATTAGCATAAATTGGCAAAGTTAGTAAGTATAAATGTTATTAAAGTTTTATTTTAATATTATGTAAATATATTTTAAAATAGAAATGAGATAAATTGAGACAAAGTAATATAAGAAAATAAAAATGATGTAAATGCCATAAAATAATAAATTTATAGTTTTTTGAAAATAAAAAATTCAAATAAAAATATTTTATGAAATTGAATAAATTATAAGAGAATGTTGCATTCTAAGATACAAACAAGATCAAGTGTTACATCCTTGACCACTAAATATGGTACAAATTTAAATGAGACGTAAAGCTTGCCAAACCATAAGAAATTAAATTTCTAAAAAAATTAAAAATAAATATCTAAAGGGATAGAGCACAACGAAACAAGTGTAATAAAATTTGTTCTTATTTTATGAGAAGTTGTATGGAATTACTTCAAAATACCATGATAAATAAGTGAAAATAAAAGTTATTTTTTCAATGTTATGTAAATATATAATAAAGCTAAAATAAGATTAATTAAGGCAACATAATATAAGCAAAACTAAGTAGTGTAAAGGTCAAGGAGAGTAGAATTATAGTTTAATTATAAAATAGCCAACAAAAAGCAAAACATTAAAAACAATAACATCAATTGGTGAGGAAGTTGCATCCCAAGTACCAAATAAATTGAGTGTAATAATATAAATCATAAAATGTTGTAAGAATTAATATTCTAAAAAACTACTTTAAATCATTAAAAAAATAAATTATTTAAATATATATTTAATTCGATATCTAATTGAATAGAGCTCATTGGGTTGAATCTAATAACATTTGTTTCAACTCACTTGGACTTTGTTTCAAATTACTATAAAATAAATATTAAATGATAATAAATAATAATAAGTGACTTTCATATCATTAACAAGATATATAACAAATGTTAAGCAAGATAAATTATGGTAATATAATATAAAAAAATAATAGCATTGCATTAGTCACATGATAATAGATTTGGATTTTCATTGAAAAATAACAAGATTAAAGCAAAAATGTTAAGAAATAGGAGAAATTGTACATGAAAATTGCATTGCAATTGCTAATGAGATTGATTGTAATATTGTTAATCCTAAAATCATGTATTAATTAAAATATATTATAAAATGTGCCAGAATGATAGAAAATAAACTTCCTAAAAATATGAAAACGATTCTTTAATTTGGTGTAGCTTGTCGACAAGAGTCTAACAGTATTGTTTTTTGTCTCTATTAGACCTCATTTTGAATTATCATGACTTTTTACAGAAAATAGGTGTGATCTTTAAGATTAAGTAAATATATTATAAAGCTAATGTTAGATAAATTATGACAATGTAATCTTAAAAAAATAAAGTATTTTAAAGATAAAATAAGAAGAGATTTGATTTTACAGAGCACTATTGCTAACTCCTAGTAAAAGCCTTCTACAAGTAATATAAATTATACATTAAGGTTATAATAAAAAATACTAAGTAGATCAACTATGTCGCCATGATCATTAAATATGATATGAATTGAAATATCTCATAAGTAATAAGAAAGAAATAGAAAACTAAAAAATTTTAATAATAAAAATAAAAACAAAATATCATACAGCTTATTGAGATAAGTCCAACAAGGTTTGTTTCGTTTACTATAGGCTGCGCTTAAAAACTAGTAAATTACAAAAGTAAATACGTGTTAACAATAGCAACTTAATATTTTAATTTTTAAATAAACATATAAGTCTTTCAAAAAAATAAACTAGTGCACCCCTGTATTAGCTAATAAATGTTATGTAAAGGTCACCTCATAAGAGATTTATAGTTCAAATCACCTAAGTAGACTACGGTTAAGCTCCTCGATAAATAAATATGTAAAAAATCAAAATATATCGTAAGGCATGACAAAACCCTAGAGAATAAAAAATTTAAAAATATGAGAATAATTATTAATTGGATAAAGCTAATAAATTTAAGTTTGATGACATTTGCATTATCTCTTAGACCACTATCGGAATTTCTTAAAATTACAAAAAAAACTTAGTGTAATAAAAATAAAATATTATTTTAATTTTAAGTTAACAAATAAAAAACTAAAATGAAAAAGAACTAAATAAAATAATATAACTAATTAAAGAGATGCAAAAGTAATAGAATAATATAATTAGAGTTCCATAGTAATATAAATTTATCAATAAAAAAACATTTAAGAAATAAGATAAATAATACGTGAATATGACATTCTAACATAGTACAAAGATTCCCTGCAAATATTTTGGATCATAAAAATAGAATCAATTAAGGTGTCTCAATAATGCCGTAAAACCATAGAAAATAAAATATTTTAAAATAAAAAATGACATTTTTGTAACACTTTTTTACATGAGTCACTTGTTTCATCTAAATTAAACATTTCTTGGAATTTTTAAAAATTAGAAAATAAATTATTATAAATATTAATAAATTATTCTCTTAGCATTCAGAAAATAATTATTAATGCTAAAATGAGATAAAATTAAAGTAACGTAATTACCACACAAGAGGAGATTCATATTAACTAATTCATATAACAAAATAAAATGTATATTTAAATAAGTAAAATAAACTGTACAAAATGTTGCATTCCAAGATGCTAAGAAGTGGAAATGTTGTATCTTCAATCATCGAATCTAACCCAAATCAAAATATCTCATAAAATATATAAAATCTTAGAAAATAAATTATTTCTAAAAATAAAAAAACAATGCTCCCTTAGATAATGCTCATCGAGATTATTCCATCTAAATTCGTTTCATTTAAATTAAAATTCATTTTGAATTACTGATCTATTTTAAACAAATTAGCGTATGTAACAATAAAATATTGTTTTAGTATTCAAAATTAAATTAATAAAACTTAAATAATTTATTATAATAAAAAAATTGATGCAAACTTTGAATGAGGTGATTTAGATTTAAAATGAAATATAACCAAATCAAATGCAACACATTATAGATGAAAGATGCTTTTAAAGATAATAAATATATTAAGTGTAACATGTATGAAATGCCTCACAAAACATGCTAAAATACATAAACATAAATTATTTAGAATTATATAAATGAATTATTAGCTTGACAAAGGTAATCATGATAAGTTGAATGATGTTTGTTTCATCTCGATCAAATGTCATTTGTGACTATCACAAATTATAAAAGTTTATATGCACAACTAATAATAAATTATTTTAATAAAGTTATATATATAAATATATATATATATATATATATATATATATATATATATATATATATATATATATATATATATATTAATGCAAAAAAGAGATTAGTTGAAACAAAAAAGTTTAAGCAAATGGAGGTGATTTAAGGGTAGAATAATGAGAGATTTTGAGTAAGAGAGGAAAATAACCAAATCAACATGAAAAATTTTAAAACAAATGAGTTAAATTGTATAAAAATAGCATTCCATGATAAAAAAGAAATTTGAGTGAAATTGTATATATATATATATAATTAGGTACGAATGAAGATTTCATGCGAAGCAAGCAAACAAAAAAATAAAAAGTTTCCAAATTTAAACATGAATATTTATATGCATAAAGATCTAGAAGAGTCCAATGATCTTTCTTTTCCCCATTTAAACATCTCTTTGAATTTTTGAGAATGACCAAATTAAATAAGCATAAATAAGAAAAAACTATCTTATACTACGTACAACAAAATTATATATATATATAACAAAGTCAAAATAAGATAATTTTGAATAATATAATATAGCTAAATCAAGGCCTTGTAAAAATCTCATGGAAACAGTTTTTAAGTTATATTATATTCTAACCAAGTCAGAGTAAAATATTTAAAGAAATGATGCAAGTCTAATGGGACAGTTGAATACCAAAATATTAAGTGGATCAAATGTACCATCATCAATTGCCAATTAAGTTATAAATGAAAATGACTTATAAAGCATGCCCAAAGCTTAGAATACAAAATATCCAAAAAAAATATAAAAAAAAATATTTGATTAAATAAAGCTCGTCTAAATGCGTCAAACGATATCTGTTTAGTCACATTGAAACCATATTTAGAATTACTATGAATTAATAATGTGAATAAGCAAAAAAAGAAAATTTTTCAAATATTAATTACATATATATATTGAAGTTAAAATGAAGTAATGTAACATAAAAAATGAAGGAAATTCCTAAGTAACATGTTATTAGATATAGAGTAAATATTAAAATAACCCAATGATATCAATAAATTATAAGGTGTAAAATAAGTATAGAGATTGAGTATAACTTCCATGGCCAACAAATTAGGTATCAGCAAAAATATTTCATAAAGCATAAAGAACTCTCAACAAAATACTTAAAAAATATAGTTATACATATTTAATTTTTTAGTACACACAAAAATGAGTTTAAAAAATTTTTTTTGATCTCAAAAATAACTCATTTGGATAGAGCTCATTAAGACAAGTTCAACCAAGTTTTTGCTGTCATGATCAAACAACATTAAAAATTTCTTTGAAGTTTCCAAATAAAAATGAATAAATAATAATATATTAGTTATTTAACATGAAGTAATTAAATATTAAAGTATAATTAAGGCTAAACTGAAGCACTACAATAAAAAAAATCATAGCGATATAAGAACCATGCTAGACAACAATGAAAGTTTGATAATAATATGACAAAGTCAATTTATAGGATATGATGAAATATGATAATCTGTATGGCATTACTAAATGCTAAAGTGCTCAATTATAATACCCTTGATCACAAAATCCTATACAAATAAAAAGGTTCTATAAAACATACCAAAAATATTGTAAATAAAATAATTAAATATGCAAAAAAAATTTTGTAATTTGATAGCACTAATCAAGATTAGTTTAATGTTGTTTGCCTTATCTCAATGAAACTTCATTTAATTTTTTTATTAAATAAAAAATTTAATAAAAAAAATTAATAAATTATTATCTTAAAATAATTTAAGTAAATATTAATGATGAAGTAAAATAGAATTAAGAAATGTAATATAACCTAATCAATGAGTATAAATGTCATGGATTCAAAGGCACATAATAATACAAAGAAATTAGAGCAAGAAATTTCAAAAACTTTGTTAACTTGTGTAGGAAAGTTGAACAACAAGACACTAAGGAGATTGACCATAGCATGCTTGATCATTAAATCATGTATGACTCCAATTATCATGTATATTAAGCAAAATCAAGAGAAAATAAAAAACATTTATGAACATAAAAGCAATTTCTTGACTCGATAGAGCTTATCAACATGGGTCATCTCATATGAACCTCATTTACAATTACTATAAAATACAAAAATTAAAAAACATAAATAACATAAAACTATTATTTTATTATTAAATAAATATTTAGTAAAGTCAAAATTAGATAAATTAATGTAATATAATTTAACCAAATCATATGATTATCTAATCACATGAAAAGAGAATTTTTGTTTCATAGTGATATATAAAAAGTAAATTCAAACCATTTTAAGAATGACATTTATTATATGGGAAAGTTTCATTGAAGGATACTAAGGTGTAGAGAGGTACCATCCTCTATCATCATGTTAAGTATAATTTGAAATGTCCAATAAAGCGAAAAAAACTAAAAAGAAATTTAAAATTTTAAAATTAATATTTAATTTGATAAAATTCAATGACTTAAATCAAATAGTATTTGTTTTATCGCAATTAGACCTCATTTTAAATAAGTACAAGTTATAAAATAAAATAAGTGTAAATAATATGAACTATTATTTTTATTTAAAGAAAATATATATTAAATTTTTAATAATAAAAGTAGAAGTAATATAATATAATAAATAAAACTAATTTAAAAGGCACATAAGAAACAAAGTAAAAGTTACACATTAATATAACTAAATAAAATAAAAAAGGAAATGAGTTAAATTATTAAGAAAAGTTGCCATCCAAGATACCAAGGGGATTGAGTGTAACACCCTTAATTAATCCAAATGTCTCACAAAATGCCCAAATTTTAGAGAATAAAAAATTAAAAAAATACAAAACAATATTTAATTAGTAAATCCCATTATGATGAGTTTATTAATGATTTGTTTTTTAATCAGACCTTGTCTAGAATTTCTTCAAAATACCAAAATTAAAAATGCATAATTAATAAAAGAAAGATAACTTTATATTAGACAATATGTTTATTAAAGTTCAAAATAAATAATTCAAATTTTGATATATAATTAATTCAAAATGATGTAAAGATTTCAAAAGAGGAGAATTAATGTTTTACATTAATATAACTAAATCAAAGGAGAAACTTTTGAGCAAATGAGAAAAACTATGCTAGCAAATTACATTCGAATGTACTAAAGAGATTTAGTATAATACCTTAAATCATGAAATGAGTCATAAATTAAACTATGTCATATAACATGGTCAAACCCTAGAAAATTAAACAAATTTAATTATTAAAATTAAAAATTTAATCCTTTAAAACTTTGTGGGACTTGGCCAACACATTTATTATGTATCAATTAGACCTTGTTTGACCTTGCTATGAATTATAAAAGCAAACAAGCGTAAATGATAATAAAATACTAATTAAATACTAAATAAATGTATATCAATGGTGAAATAATATAAATTGAAGCAACGTAATAGAAACAAATAATAGATATTTAAGGGTCTCCTAAGAAAGATTTGGACGTAAAATTAATTGTTAACCTTGTCAAAACAGTAAAGAAAATATATTTAAAAAATAAAAAAAAATATTACGTAATTAGATAAATCTTTTCTAAAAAAAGTCAAATTACTTGTTAAAACAAATATTATATTTCAAATGAGAAAAATTGAAATAATGAATTACAACAAAATAAAAGTGATTTAAGGTGACCACAGAAGTGGGGGGGAGTTATATATCAGTATGACCAAATCAAAGCAAAAAATTTAAAGAAATAAGATAAGTCTTATGGAATAGTTTTATTTCAAAACACTAAGGAAATCAAGCATAAGATTCTTTATCATCAAATATTGTTCAAATCAAGTTGATTTATAATGTTTGCAAAAACATTATTGAGTAAAATATTTAAAATTATAAAGTTTATTTTTTTTCGATAAAGGTCATTAAAAATAGTTTGATGATGTTCGTTTCGTCTCCATTGATTGTCATTTAGAATTAGCTTGGACTACCAAAAAGATTCAGAATAAATAATAACAAAATTTTATTTTAATATTAAATAAAATAATATTAAATATTAAAGGAGAAAAATTGAAGCAATGTAATGTAACAAAATAAAAGTAATGTAACGATGTCATAAGAGGAGATTTAGAGTTTCATTTTAATGTAACAATATCAAAGAAAAACATTTTAAAGAAATGAGGCATGTTACATAGTAAAGCTACTTTCCTATATATTAGGAACAATGAATGTAACATTCGTAAACATGTAATTAGGTACAAATAAAACTCCCTCCTTGAACATCACAAAAGCTTAATAGTAAAATATGTAAAAAAAATTGAAAATGAATATCTAGTTCGATAGAACTTGTCAAGACTACAAAATTGACATTTGATTTGTTTGTGCCAAAACTTATTTGGAATTACTACTAATTTCTTAAATAAAAAATACTAAATTATTATTTTATTATTAAGTAAATATATATTAAAATTTAAATAAAAAATTCAAAATATTTAATGTAACGAAATCAAAATGATGTAAATTATAGTAAGATAACTAATTCAAAGCCAAACAAATTGGACAAATAAGATAAATTATATATTAAAGTTTCATTGCTAAATACAATGGTGATTGAGTGCAATGCTGTTAATCGTCAAGTCATGGACAAATTTGAATGATTCATGAAGGTTGAAAAAACTTTATAATAAAATGTTCAAAAATAAAAAACTAAGAAAATTTTAATTGCTAGAACTAATTAAGAAGCTTCTAAGAACATTTCTTTCATCTCTATTAGATTTTCTTTAGAATATTTACTAAATAGGAAACTAAATCAGCATAATTGCCAAGACAAATATTTTAATATTAGGATAATATTTGATAAAGTTGAAATGAGTTTAAGTAAATTGATGTAATTTATCCAAATCTAATTCATATAAATGTCACTGAATAGGAGAATATGTTGTTAGGAAAAGTTTTGTTCCAAAATACTAAGGTGATTTGGTAAAATATCATAGATCCTAAAATTAGGAAAAAATAAAACATAATATAAAAAAGTTAAAAAGTTAGAAAAAAAAAATTAAAAAATTAATATTTAATTTAATAGAGCTACTTGAGATGAGTCAAATGATATTTGTTTCATCTAAAATCGACGTAGCTTTGAATATCTATCAATTCCAAAATAAATAAGTATTAATAATTAAAAAATTAATATTTTTAATATTAATAAAAATGCATATTAAAGCAATGTAAATGTCATATGATAGATGATTTTGAATATCATAGTAATTTAACCAAATTAAAGTAAAATAAAAAAGATAAATTATTTGAGATTGTCTCATTCCAAGAGCCTTAAGATATAAAGTATATTATCATTGATCATTAAATGAGATACAAATAAAAATGTCTAAATAAGTGTGCAAAAAATGAAGTAAACAAAATATTTGAAAATATAAAAATTAATATTAAACTTGATGGAGCACATTTAGATGAGCTAAATAGTGCATATTTCATCTTGATCTTGTGTCATTTTTAATAACGACGAATTATCAAAGTAAATAAGCTTAAATAAGAAAAAAATATTATTTCAATACTAGAAAGACATATATTGAAACAAAAAAAGAGTAATTGAAGTAGTGTAACATCACCAAATCAAAGGATGCTATGGTCACACAAAATGAAAAATTAAGTTTCATAAAAATATAACCAAATCAAGGTAAAATATTTAAAAAATTAAGATATATTCAATATAGAAAGTCTCATTCAAAGATAGTAAGGAGATTGTGTGTGACATCCTTAATCATCAATTCACGTGCAAATGAAAACGGATTGTAATGCTTGAAAAATACACTAAAAAGGTATTTGCAAATAAAAAATAAGTCGAGTTAGAAAACATTGTTCAAGTCAAATTATGTTCTTTATGACTTAATCGATCCTCATTTGAAATTAATTAAGAAATTAAAAAAAAAATAAACAATAATAATTTTTAAGCATCTTATTAATGAATTTTTTCATACAATTTATCACTTTTCTTCAAAAGTTTTGCATTGATTTAATTATATTGCAATAAAGCACTAATTCACCTCTTGTGTGATCTTTACAATGCTTTGGGTTTGTTATATTGTAGTGCTTTATTTTATATCATTTGATATTAAAAATATGTTTGCTTTACAATCAAATAATAATTTATTGTTATTTAGGGCAATTTATTTTAGTGATTAATAATGATTTCGAAAAAGTTTCAATCAAGAAGAAACATATGTCATCACACTCATGAAAACGACCTTTATGTTATTAAATTATTATTTTTATATTTTTTAAATATTTTATCTTATTTTTGTTGTTCCTTATTCGATCATCAAGATATTACATGATGTAAGCATTATAGAATGTCAGTTACCTTATAATTTGTTTCATTTCTTTCAATGTTTTGATTTTATTTGTATGCATTACTACAAAACTCTAATTCTCCTCTCATGTGATCTTTGATTTACTTTAATTTTGTTGTATAGGATTACGTCAATTAATCTTATTTTGGATCTAACATATATATGTCTAGTATTACAACAATAATTTATTATTGTTTATGCATATTTTCTATGGAAAATAGCATTTATTTGAAATGAGATTTGGTTAAGGTGAAAAAACTATTGTTAGAATCATCTCTGTAAACACTGTTGAATTAAACATACCTTTTTATTTTTAAAAATTTTACCATATGGAATTTTACCACACCATACGAGGTATTTTATTTTGTTTCTGATTTGATGATTGAGGATGTAGGATATTATCGTAGTTACCATTAATACTTTTTTTTGGTAAAGAAACTCGTAAGGGATTCCGGATTCCTCAATATCATCATGCAAGGTGTAAATTTGTCCACCATGATCTTTCATCTGGTGAATGAAGTTATTCCAAAAATTTGTAGTGGCCATAGCATGGAAGACATTCAACATCAACAGTAGCCCATAAGGCATCAACAACATTAAGAAATTTAGCATTGATCATATTATTATAAAGACTACAATTATTCACCTCTAAACTCTCGGGGAAATCCTTTCTACCACCCAACACCCTAGTGAGGTGCAACACTCCATCGAGTAGATCATCATCAACCAAAGATTTTCCTTTGCAGACATTCCAAACCCCATTCTCAACAACTACTTCACGTGCATATTAATGTAGGTTGGCCACCACCTAATCTGAAACACTCCAAGCCAGTTGTCCTCAGTGAATCACACATCAGTACCATCATGAATCCTCCAAAAAATGCTAGAGGTAACGAAGACATTGCGTTATGAATAACCCTATAAGTTTGTGAGGCTTCCTTCAAGATACCCACATTCATCTCTCCTAGGAGGTATTTTCCTTTCATCACGTTGACCCACATGCAATTCTCTCTTGCCACAATTCTTTTGCATTGCTTCATAGTCAAGGCACATTGCCAAATGATGAAATCATGTGTGCCTAAACCACCCTCCACTTTTGGTAGGGCAACTCTTCTCCAAGCTACATAATATATTGCATGACTATCACTTGCACCACATCATATGTAGTTTCTAAATAGTTTTCCCAACTTATTTATTAATCTCTTTGGCAGTACATCATGGCTTCAATAAAACTTAGGAGTGGCTATCAGTACTAAATTGATCATAGAAATCCTATCTATTAATGAAAGAGGTTTGGTTCTCCATCTTGCAACTTGCTCTTCCACTTTCTATATGATAAAGCTAAGCTCTTCTTTTACAATAGATTTGTTGAAGTAGGAACTCCTAAGTAATTGAGGTTCTTCACTTGGGTCATGTGTCTTTCCCAACCACCAAATTTCATCTTTTGCTCGACATACCCCTATTGAATAAGACTTTAGATTTTCCCAAGTTCACTTTCTAACCAAAGTGCTTACCATAATATTCCATAATCTATATAAAAGACATAGTGGCAACACAAGTGGTAGATGCATACAACATTACATCATAAACATATAGCAAATGTGAAATAATCTGAAAAGCCATTCCATAATAAAATCCTAATATTACATTGTTTTCCTATTTCATAACCAGTCATGATAGGTATTTAGATGCTACATATAATGTTTACACCAAACATAGAGTTTAATTGATTGCACTCATACCCCATCCAACTGAAGCAGTAGCTGTGAAGCTTATCATGGTTTAACAAAAATTACTTGCAAACATCTTAATAACAGAAATACCTACACCTACCAAGCTCAATAACTCCGAAAAAATTGTAATTCATAGTAGTATTGACCACCCAACATACACTGGTTTAGTAGTTGTTGTCTTTAACAATCAATATACCACCTTTAGCATTCTACACTTTGTTGCAATATATCCATCACTACCTCTTACAATAGCCACATAAAACACCAAAGTTCTCTACAATTTTTAAGTACACTTGTTTATAATTCTCTACAATTTTAGGTGTAGCCATTTATTTGTGCTTCAAATAAAGGTATGCACATCAACATCAAGGCATCCATTTTACAGTAGTTATTAAGCATAATAGCCTTATTACTTCTTGTACTATAACAAAATTTAATAATTCATGAAGACTTCCACTCACTATTATATATTTCCTTACTATTATGCTTTAATTGTTGTGCAAACATTCATCATTTCCATACACTTCTGACCCAAGCACACCAAAATTCTTTAATCTAGCAACCAAGCTAAAGCCATTATAGTGTCAATGCAATCAAGCTCTCAGGTTTTGCCTAACCATGCATTTTGTTCCAAATTTTGCAACCCACATACTACACTCTAAAGGACTCCTCTTAGCACCATTAATTTTGAGAGACAACATGATGTGGATGACCCCTAGGCAAACATCAATCAAATAGGTACCTACCTTCCTCATTAATATCATCATCATTAGAACTACCTTCAAGCAACCCCATGATTCACCTGTGTTGCCCTGCTTTAAAAACCCTTGTTGTTTTCTTTATGTCCCAATCCCACTCAAGTTAAAATGCAACCTAGCCAGAGACTTTGGAGCCCAAACTCTCCTTAATGGTTCCCAACCTTTTAATTTAGAAATATTCTACTCTTGGTTTTATATTTCCTACATCTTGCATTGCTTTTAGACCCACTGAGCTTCCTTTGACTGTTTGAACCACCTCTTGTTTTTGGATTCCCTTGCTATCTAGCCAAGGTAGCCTTCCCCTTCCTTAGTTGCTCCAAAATCTAAGAGCCAAGGCCTTTCATTTGCCCCAAGTCATCCTTACCCTTTTCTTGTTATTCTTTATTACAATGACTCACTATTTCATTAAAACTAGCTTTATCTACATCATTCCCTTCAGCTTCACTTCAAAAATCAATAGCTACCTTGCCAATAGAGCACTCCGTGATGTAATAGAAAATATGACCACACAAAAAGCACATTTTAGGGAGGCCTTCATCTTTAAATGGTTCTCCCAAGTATCCACTTAGTCACACACCTAGCTTTAGTTCTCAAAATAAATTGATCCTAGCAAAAATTCTAGTATATAAAGATCTTTACAAGTAAGCCATCCACCTATCAAGCATAATTAAGTCCCTGATGGCCTTTAATGCAAAAAATATTTTTAGTGTCCCAATACAATAATAAGAGCATGGTAAATCTTACCCACAAAGGGATGCACATAATGAACATAGAATTTGGCCTAAAATCTAGGGTCATCAAATCTAGCCCAATAGTATGCCCCATTACATACCATGGTTGCCTTCACTAATTCTTATATCTATTTCCTAATTCTCAATCTAAAATCCCTAATCCTTAGTAATAAATCCCTTAATTCTTAATTCTCAATCTTTATTCTATAATTATTAATCCCTTCATCCTAATCCCTAATCACTAATCCTTAATCCCTAATCCTAATTCCCTTTTACTTTCTCCCAAATCTCTACTCCCTAATACATAATCCTTAATCTATAAACCCTAATCCCTAATTGCTAACTCCTAAATCCTTAATCCCTACACCCTAATCTCTCCCTCCCCATTCTTTAATCACGATTTCTTTATAAACAATCCCTAATCCATCATTCCTTATTCCCTAAACACTAATCCCTAACCCTTTACCCCTGATCCCTAATTGCTTATCCATCTCTTCTCCCTCTTCTTCTTCTACTTCTTTTTTATCTTCTTCCTCCTCTTCTTCTTCTTCTTCCTCTTCCTCATATTCAACTTCTTCTTCTTCTTCTTCTTCTTCCTCACCTTCATTTCTTCTTCTTCTTCTTCTTCCTCATCATCTTCTTCTTTATCTTCCTTTTCTTCTTCTTCTTCTTCTTTTTCCCCTTCTTCTTCTTCTTCTTCTTCTTCTACATCTTCTTCTTTTTCCTCTTCTTGTTTTTCTTCCACTTCTTCCTCTTCTTGTTTTTCTTCTTTCTCTCTTCTTCTTCTTCTTCTTCTACTTCTACCTTCTTGTTCTTGTTCTTCTTCATCATATATTTCTTTTTCTTCTTCTTCTTCTTCACCTTTCCTTCCTCTTTTTCTTCCTTTTCTTCAACTTCTTCTTCTCCTTCTTCTTCTTCTCCTTCTCCTTCTATTTCTTCTTCTTCTTCTTCTTTTTCTTCTTCTTCTTCTTCCTCCTCCTCCTCCTCTTCTTTTTGTTCTTCTCTTGTTCTTGTTCTTGTTCTTCTTCTTCTTCATCCTCTTCCTCTTCTTCGTCTTCTTCTTCTTTTTCGTCTTCATCATCATCATCTTCTTCTAATTCTTCTTCTTCTTCTTCTTCACCTTCTTTTTCTTCTTCTTCTTCTCTTACTCTTCTCCCTCTCCTTCATCATTCTCTTTTTTTTATTAATCTCTAATTCTTAATCCCTTTATCTCTAATCCCTAATCTATAATATCTTGAATCTGATATCCTTAATCTTGAATCTTAAATCCTTAATCCCTGATCTTTATTCTCTAATCCCTATTCCTTAATCCCTAATCCTTAATCCTAAATCCCTAATCTCCAAATCCTGATCCTTAATAATAAATGCCTTAGTTCTTAACCCTTGTTCACTAAACTTTAATAAGTAAGCTCTTCTTCATTAATCCCCAATACAATAACTTTAGTCCCTAACCCTTAACCTTTGATCCCTAATCCCTAATCCATCTCTTCTTTCTCTTCTTCTTTCGTCACTTCTCCCTCAACTTTTCCTTCTTCTCCATCCTTTTCATCCTCATCTTCCTCTCCCTCTTCTTCTTCTTTCTCCTCACCTTCTTCTTCTTCTTACTCTTCTTCTTCCTCTTCTTCTTCTTCTTCTACATCTTCTTCTTCTTCTTTTTCTTTCACTTCATCTTCTTCTTCTTTTATGTCTTCTTCTTCTCCCTCTTCTTCTTTTCCCTCTTCTTCTTCTTCTTCTTCTTCTTCTTCTTCTTCCTCTACTTCATCCTCTTCTACTTCATCTTCTTCTTCCTTATATTGTTTTTCTTCTTTTTCTTATTATTATTATTATTATTATAATTATTATTATTCTCCTTCTTCTTATTCTTTTTCCTTTTCTATTTCCTTTTCATATTCTTCTTCTTTAACTTCATCTTCTTCTTTTTCTTCCTCTTCTTCTTCTTCTATTTCTTCTTCTTCTTCTTCATCTCCTTTTTCTTCTTCTCTTCTTCTTATTCTTCTTCTTGTTTTTCTTCTTCATCTTTCTCTTCTTGTTCTTCCTCTTCTTCTACTTCTACTTCTTTTTCTACTTCTTCTTCTTCTTCTTCTTCTTACACTTCTCTTTCTCCTTCGTTCTTCTCCTTAATCTCTAATTCGTAATCCTTAATCCCTTAATCTCTAGTCCCTAATCTCTAATCTAGAATCTTACGTCCCTAATCTCTAGTCCTTATTCCTCAACACCCAATCTGTATTCTTAAATCTCTATACTTAATCCTAAATCCCTAATCTCAAAACCCTAATTTTTAACAATTACTTCAATAATTCTTAATCCCTAATCTCTATTTCCTAGTCATTATTCCTTTCATCCTTAGTCCCTTCTCTTTATTCCCTAACCCCTTATCCCTAGTCCTTAATCCCTAATCTTTAATCTCTAATCCTGTTTATTTATTCCTTAAACTTTACTCCCTATTCCCTAATCACTAATTACTAACTCCAAAATATTTAATTCCAAATCCTTAAACCCTCTCTCCATAATCTTTAAACGATATTCCCTTATACCTAACCCCTAATCCTTCATTTCTTAATCCCTCATCCCTAAACTCTAATCCCTAATCCCTAATTCATCTATTCTTCCTCTTCTTCTTCTTCTTCTTTCTCTTCTTCTTCGTCTTCTTCCTCATCATTGTATTCCTCTTCTTTCGCTTCTTACTTATCTTCCTCTTCTTTGTTTTCATTTTCTTCTCCTTCTTCTTCTTCTTCTTCTTCTTCTTCTTCCTCCTCATACTCCTCTTCTTCTTCTTCTTCTATGTCTTCATCTTCTTTCTCTTCTTTTCCTCTTCTTCTTGTCTATATTCTTCATATTCTTCTTATTCTTCTTCTTATTTTTCTCCTTCTCCTTCTTCTTCTTCTTCTTCATATTCTTCCTCCTTTCCTACATCTTATTCTTCAACTTCTTTTACTTCTTCTTCTTGTTCTTTTTCCTGTTTTTCCTCTTGTTCTTCTTCCTCTCCTTCTTTCTCATCTTTTTCTTATTCTTCTCCTTCTCCTTCTCTTTCTCCATCTCCATCTCCTTCTCCTTCTCCATTTTCTACTCCTCCTTCTTGCTCTACTCTTCCTCCATCTCCTTCTCCCTCTCCTTCTCCTCCTCCTCCACCTTCTTCTTCATCTTCTTTCTTCTTTCTTTTTTTTTCTTTCTTCTTTTTTTCTTATTTTTAATTTCTTCTTCCTTCTTCCTTCTTTCTTCTTTTTAAATTCTTTTTTCTTCTTCCATCTTTCTTCTTTCTACTTCCTTCTTTCTCCTTTCTTCTTTCTTTTTTCTTATTTCTTCATTCTTCTTCTTTCTTCTCATTTTAGCTTCTTTCTTTCTTCTTTCTTTCTTTCTTTCTTTCTTCGTCTATTTTCTTCATCATCTTCTTCTTCTTTTTCTTCTCTTTCTTCTTCTTCATCTCCTCCTTCTTGTTTATCCCAAAGCCATAATCCTTAATCTCTAATCTGCAATCCTTAATCCCTTCCTTTATAATCCTTAATCCCTAATCACTAATAACTAATCCCCAAAGTCAAATCCCTAATCCATAATAACTATTCCCTAATATTTAATCTTTAATCCGTTCCTATTCCCTTATTTTTAAACCCTAATCGTAAATCCTTATTGCCTAATAATTCATCACTAATCATTAATACCTAATTCCTAATCGCTTATCCTTAATCTCTAATATCAAATACTTTACCTTAAATTCAAAATCAAAAATCTCTAATCCTTAATTCATAATCCTTAAACCCTAATCCTTAATCCTTAATCTCCAATACTTAATCCTTAATTCTTAATCCAATAATCCTTAATCTTGAATTAGAAATCCTTAATCCTTAAACGCTAATCCCTAATTCTTAATACATATTCCCAAATTGTTATTCCCTATTCCCTAATTCCTAAATCTTAACCCTAATTGCTAATCTTTAATCCCAAAATTTTTAAATTCTTAATCTCAAATCCCTAATCTCTAATCCTTATTCTTTAATCCTTAGTCCCCAATCTATAATCTTGAATCCCTCTCTCGTTAATGCCTAATTGCCATTCCCTAATACATAATTACTAATCCTTAAGTTGTCACCAGCAAATCCATAATCTGTTTTCCTGTTCTTCTTCTTCTTCTTCAACTTCTTCTTTCTCTTTGCCTTCTTCTTTTTGATTGACTTCTTGGTTTTTCCCTATTCTTCCACATCTTCCTCTTCTTCTTCTTCTTCTTCCTCTTCTTCTACTTCCTTCTCTTTCTCTTCTTATCATTCTTCTTCTTTTCTTCTTCTTCTTCCTCCTCCACTTCCTCCTCTTGTTCTTCTTTTTACCTTTCTTCTTCTTCTTCTTCTTCTTCTTCCTCTTCTTTTTCATCTCCTTCCTATTCTTCTTTCTCTTCTTCTTCTTCGTCCACTTCTTCTTCTTCATCTTCTTCTTCTCCTTCTTCTTTTCTTCTTCTTCTCCTTCCTATTCTTCTTCATCTTCCTCTTCTTCTTCTTCTTCTTCTTCCACTTCTTCTTCTTCTTCTTCTTCCTCCTTCTCTTCTTCTTCTTCTTCTTTTTCTTCTTCCCCCATTTCTTTTTCTTCTTCTTCTTCCTCATCTTCTTCTACCTCTTCATCATCATCTTCTTCTTCTTCTTCTTTATCTACTTCCTCTTCATTTTTTTCTTGTTCTTCTACTTCTTCATCCTGTTCTTCTTCGTCTTCTTCTTCTTCTACTTCATCTTCTTCTTCTTCTTTTTCATCTTCTTCTTCTACTTCTTCTTCTTCTTCTTCTTCTTCTTCTTTTCTCCTGCTTCTTTGACTTCTTCTTCTTGTTCTTCTTGTTTGGTTACCTCCTCCTCCTCCTCTTCTTCTTCTTCTTCTTCTTCTTCTTCATCTTTGTCATCTACTTCTTGCACTTCTTCTTTTCTTCTTCTTCTTCCCCGTCCTCCACTTCTTCTTCCACTTCTTCTTCTTCTTTTTCTTCTTCTTCTTCTTCTAATTCCTCTTCTTCATCATCTTTGTCTTCTTTTTCTTCTCCTTCTTCATCTTCTTCTTCTTCTTCCCCTTCCTCTTTGTCTTCTTCTACCTCTTCCTCTTCCTCTTCCTCTTCTTTGTCTTCTTCTTCTTCATCATCATCATCATCATCTTCTTCTTCTTCTTCTTCTTCTTCTTCTCCTTCTCCTTCTACTTCTTCTTCTTCATCTTCTCCCTTCTTCATTCTTCCTCCTTCCTTGTTCCCTGTTCCTACTTCCTTCGTACTTCTTCCTTCTTCTTTCTATATTCTTCCATCTTCTTTCTTCTTTTTTTTTCTTTTTCTTTCTTCTTTTTTTCTCCTTCTTCATCCTCTTCTTCTTCTTCTTTTTCTTCTTCTTTGCCTTTCTTCTTCTACTTCTTCCTACTCATCTTCTTCTCTTTTTCTTCTTCTTCTTCATCATCATCTTTTCCTTCTTCTCTTCTTCTTCTAATTCTTCTTATTCCTTTTCCCCTTCTTCTTCTTCGTCTCCTTCTCCTCCTTGTTCTTCCTCTTCTTCATCTTCTTCTTCCTCTTCTTATTCTTATTCTTCATCTTCTTCTTTTGGTTCTTCTTCTTCTCATTTTTCTTATTCTTGTTCTTTTTCTTCTTCTTCTTCTTCTTCTTTTTCATTTTCTTCTTGGTCTTCCTCTACTTATTCTTTTTCTCCTTCTTCTATTTCATCTTCTTCTTCTTCTTCTTCTTCTAATTCTTCTTCTTTTTCTTCTTCCTCTTCTTCTTCTTTTTCTTCTACTTCTTTTTGGTTTTCTTCTTTTACTTCTTTTCTGTTTCCTCTTCTTCTTCTTCTTCATCTTCTTTTTCTTCTTATTTCTTTTCTTCTTCTTCTTCTTCCCTTCTTCTTCATCATCATGACCTTCTTCTTCTTTGTTGTCTTCTTCTTCCACTTTTTCTTCTTTTTCTTCTTCTTTTTCTTCTTTTTCTTCTTCTTCTACTTCTTCTTCTTCTTCTTCTTCTACTTGTTTTTCTTCTTCTTCTTCTTCTTTATCATCATCATCATCTTCTTCTTTTTCTTCTTCGTCTTCTTCTTTTTCTTCTCTTCTGCTTGTTCTTCCTCTTCCTTTTCTTGTTCTTCTATTTCTACCTCTTCTTCTTCTTCTTCTTCTTCCTCCTCCTCCTCCTCCTCCTCTTCCCCTTCTTATTCTTCTACTTATTCCATTTCTTCTTATTCTTCTACTTCTTATTATTTTTCGTCATGTTCTTCTTCTCCTTCTTCTTATGCTTCTACTTCTTCTTCCTCTTCTTCTTCTTCTTCTTCTCCTCTTCTTCTTCTTCCTCTTCCTCTTCTTTTCCTTCTTCTACTTCTTCGTCTTCTTCTTCTTTTTCTTCCTCTCTTCTTCTAATTCTTTGCATTCTTTTTCTTCTTCTTCTTCTTCTTCTTCTTCTTCTTTCTATTCTTCTTCTTCTTCTTTCTATTCTTCTTCTTTTTTTTATTCTTCTTCTCCTTCTTCTGTTTATTCTTCTTCTTCTTCTTCTTTCTCTTCTTCTTTGTCTTCTTCCTCTTATTCTTCTCTTCTTATTCTTCTTCTTCCTTATCTTCTTCTTCCTCTTTTTCTTCTTCTTCTTCTTCTTTTTAATCTTCTTCTTCTTCTTCTTCATCTTCTTCTTCTTCTTCTTCTTTCTCTTCGACTTCTTCTTCGTCATCATCTTCTTCTTCTTCTTCTTATTCTTAATCTTCTCCAAATTCTTCTTACTCTTCTTCTTCTTCCCCTTCCTCTTCTTCTTCTTCTACCTCTTTCTAATCCTTTTCCTCTTCTTCTTCATTATCATCATCATCTTCTTCTTCTTCATTTTCATCTTCTTCCTTCTTCCTTCTTCCATCTTCCTTATTCCTTGTTCCTTCTAATTTCCTCTTTCTTCCTTCTTGCTTTTCCTTATTCCTACTTCCTTCTCGTTTCTTCTTTTTTCCAACTTTATTCTATCTTCTTCTTTGTTATTTCTTCTTTGTCCTTTCTTCTTCTTTTTGCTTCTTATTCCTCTCCTTCTTCTTCATCTTATACTACTACTACTTCTTCTTCTTCTACTCTTCTTCATCATCTTCTTCCTCTTCTTTTCCTTCTTCATCTACTTCTTCTTCTTCCTCTGTTCTTCTAATTCTTTGCCTTCTTTTTCTTCTTCTTCTTCTTTTTATTCCTCTTCTTCTTCTTCTTCTTCTTCTTCTTATTTTGTTTCTTCTTCTTATTCTTTTCCTTCTTCTTCTTTGTCTTCTTCTTCTTCTTCTTTTTCTTCTTCTTCTGCTTCTCTTCTTCTTCTTCTTTATATTCTTCTTCTTCTTCCCTATCTTCTACTACCTCTTTTTCTTCTTCTTCTTCTTCTTCCTCCTCTTCTTTTTCTTCTTCTTCTTCTTCTTCTTCTTCTTCTTTCTCTTCATCTCTTCTTTGTAACCATCTTCTTGTTCCTGTTCTTGTTCTTGTTCTTGTTCTTCTTCTCCAATTTCATCTTCCTTTTCTTCTTCTTCTTCCCTTTCCTCTTCGTCTTCTTCTACCTCTTCCTCTTCCTCTTCCTCTTCTTCATCTTAATCTTCTTCTTCTTCTTATTCTTCTTCAACTTCTACCTTCTTCCTTCATCCATCTTCCTTATTCCTTGTTTCTTCTTAGTTCCTGTTTCTTCCTTCTTACTTTTCATTATTCCTCCTTCCTTCTTGTTTCTTCTTTTTTCCAACTTTATTCTTTCTTCTTCCTTCCTATTTCCTCTTTCTTCTCTCTTCTTCTTTCTACATATTCTTCTTCTTCTTCTTCTTCCATTTCATCTTTTTCTTTTTCTTCATCTAATTCATCTTCTTCTTCTTCTTCCTATTCTTCTTCATACTATTTTTCTTCATCTTTTCTTCTTCTACTACTTCTTCTTCTCCTTCTTCTTTTTTCTTCTTCTTCTTCTTCTTCTTCTTCTTCTTCTTTTTCTTCTTCTTCATATTGTTCTTCTTCTTTCTCTTCTTATTCTCCTTCTTCTTCATCATCGCCATCATCATCATCATCATCTTCTTCTTCTTCTTCTTCATCCTCCTCCTCCTCTTCTCCTTCTACTTCTTCTTCTACTTATTCAACTTCTTCTTATTCTTCTTCTTCTTATTATTTTTCTTCATCTTCTTCTTTTCCTTCTTCTTCTTCTTCTATTTCTTCTTGTTCTTTCTCTTCTTCTTCTTCTTCTTCTTCATCTTCCTCTTCCACTTCTTTTCCTTCTTCTACTTCTTCGTCTTCTTCTTATTTTTCTTCCTCTCTTCTTCTAATTATTTGCCTTTATTTTTCTTCTTCTTCTTCTTCTTCTTTCTATTCTTCTTCTTCTTCTTTTGTTTATTATTATTCTTCTTCTTCTTCTTCTTCTTTGTCTTCTTCTTCTTAATCTTCTCTTCTTCTTCTTCTTCCTTATCTTCTTCTTCCTCTTTTTCTTCTTCTTCTTCTTTTTAATCTTCTTCTTCTTCTTTTTCTTCTTCTTCTTCTTCTTCTTCTTCTTCTTTCTCTTCGTCTTCTTCTTCATCATCATCTTCTTCTTCTTGTTCTTGTTCTTAATCTTCTTCTCCAACTTCTTCTGACTCTTCTTCTTCTTCTACCTCTTTCTCATCCTTTTCCTCTTCTTCTTCTCCTTCTTCCTTCATCCATCTTCCTTATTCCTTGTTTCTTCTTATTTCCTCATTCTTCCTTCTTCCTTTTCCTTATTCCTACTTCCTTCTTGTTTCTTCTTTTTTCCAACTTTATTCTTTCTTCTTCTTTGCTATTTCTTCTTTCTTCTCTCTTCTTCTTTTTGCTTCTTCTTCTTCATCCTCTACTACTACTAATACTACTTCTTCTTCTTCTTCTACTACTCTTCTTCATCATCTTCTTCCTCTTCTTTTCCTTCTTCATCTACTTCTTCTTCATCTTCTTCTTCTTCTTCCTCTGTTCTTCTAATTCTTTGCCTTCTTTTTCTTTTTCTTCTTCTTTTTATTCCTCTTCATCTTCTTCTTCTTCTTCTTCTTCTTCTTTTGTTTCTTCTTCTTATTCTTCTTCTTCCTCTTCTTTGTCTTCTTCTTCTTCTTCTTCTTCTGCTTCTCTTCTTCTTCTTCTTTATATTCTTCTTCTTCTTCCCTATCTTCTTCTACCTCTTTTTCTTCTTCTTCTTCTTCTTCTTCTTCTTCTTCTTTCTCTTCGTCTTCTTCTTTGTCATCATCTTCTTGTTCCTGCTCTTGTTCTTGTTCTTCTTCTCCAATTTTTTTTTCCTTTACTTCTTCTTCTTCCCTTTCCTCTTCGTCTTCTTCTACCTCTTCCTCTTCCTCTTCCTCTTCTTCATCATCATCTTCTTCTTCTTCTTATTCTTTTTCATCTTCTTCCTTCTTCATTCATCCATCTTCCTTATTCCTTGTTTCTTCTTAGTTCTTATTTCTTCCTTCTTACTTTTCTTTATTCCTTCCTCCTTGTTTCTTCTTTTTTCCAACTTTATTCTTTCTTCTTCCTTCTGTTTTCTTCTTTCTTCTCTCTTCTTCTTTCTACTTCTTCTTCTTCATCTTCCATTTTCTCTTTTTCTTTTTCTTCTTCTAATTCATCTTCTTCTTCTTCTTCTTCCTAGTCTTCTTCATACTATTTTTCTTCATCTTTTCTTCATCTACTTCTTCTTCATCTTCTCCTTCTTCTTTTCTTCTTCTTCTTCTTCTTCTTCTTCTTCTTCTTCTTTTTCTTCTTCTTCTTATTCTTCTTCTTCTTCTTTCTGTTCTTATTCTTCTTCTTCTTCATCATCGCCATCATCATCATCCTCTTTTTCTTCTTCTTCTTCTTCTTCCACCTCCTCCTCTTCTCCTTCAACTTCTTCTTCTACTTATTCAACTTCTTCTTATTCTTCTTCTTTTTATTATTTTTCTTCATCTTCTTCTTCTTCTCCTTCTTCTTCTTCTACTTCTGTGTCTTCTTCCTCTTCTTCTTCTTCTTCTTCTTCTCTTATTCTTCATCTTCCTCTTCCTCTTCTTTTCCTTCTTCTACTTCTTCGTCTTCTTCCTCTTTTTCTTCCTCTCTTCTTCTAATTCTTTGCCTTTATTTTTCTTCTTCTTCTTCTTCTTTCTATTCTTCTTCTTCTTTGTATTCTTCTTCTTCTTCTTCTATTTATTCTTCTTCTTCTTCTTCTTCCATTTTTTCTTCTTCTTCTTCTTCTTTTTAATCTTCTTCTTCTTCTTCTTCTTCTTCTTCTTCTTCTTCTTCTTCTTCATTCTCTTCGTCTTCTTCTTCGTCATCATCTTCCTCTTCTTGTTCTTGTTCTTAATCTTCTCCAAATTCTTCTACCTCTTCTTCTTCTTCTTCCCCTTCCTTTTCTTCTTCTTCTACCTCTTTCTCATCCTTTTCCTCTTCTTCTTCATTATCATCATCTTCTTCTTCTTCTTATTCTTTTTCATCTTCTCCCTTCTTCCTTCATCCATCTTCCTTATTCCTTGTTTCTTCTTATTTCTTATTTCTTCCTTCTTACTTTTCTTTATTCCTTCTTCCTTCTTGTTTCTTCTTTTTTCCAACTTTATTCTTTCTTCTTCCTTCCTATTTCTTCTTTCTTCTCTCTTCTTCTTTCTACTTCTTCTTCTTCTTCTTTTTCTTCTTCTTCTTCTTCTTCCACTTCCTCTTTTTCTTTTTCTTCTTCTAATTCATCTTCTTCTTCTTATTCTTCTTCATCCTGTTCTTCTTCTTCATTTCTTCTTCTACTTCTTCTTCATTTTCTCCTTCTTCTTTTCTTCTGCTTGTTCTTCTTCTTCTTCTTCTTCTTCTTCTTCTTCTTCTTTTTCTTCTTCTTCCTATTCTTCTTCTTCTTTTTTCCCTTCTTATTCTTCTTCTTCTTGATCATCATCATCTTCTTCTTCTTCTTTTCATACTCCTTCTTCTTCTTCCTTTTCTTCTTCTTTTTCCTCTTCTTCTTCCTTCTTTCTTCTTTCCTCTTTCTTCTTTCTACTTTCTTCTTTCTTCTTTCTATTTCCTTCTTCCTTCTTCCTTCTTTCTATTTCATTCCTTGTTCTTTCTTCTTTATTCTTTCTCTAAATCTTCCTCTTCATCTTTTTCTTTATTCCTTCTTTCTTCTTCCTTCTTCCAACTTCTTTTTCTTCTTTCTTCCTTCTTCCTTCTTCCAACTTCTTCTTCTTTCTTCCTTCTTCCTTTTCCCCAATACTTAATCATCAATCTTTAATCTAGTAAACCTAAAATCCCAAATCTCTCATTCCTAAACTTTAATCTGTAATACCTAATTCCTATTCTATAATCCATATCCATAATCGCTAATCTTTAATCTCTAATCTCTAATACCTAATTCCTGATCCCTAATACGTAATCACTAATCTTTAATCTTTAATCCCTTATCCTTAATCTCTAATACTAATCATAATCCCTTAATCACTAATCCCTAATTTTTAACCTTTAATCTTTAACTCTAATCTTGAATCTTACATACCTAATCTCTAATCATTAACTCTATTCCCTAATCTTTTATCCCTAATCAAAAATCTTTAATCTTTAATCTTTAATACTTAACCCTTATTTATAAATCCCTTAAATCTTACCACCTATTCTTTAATCCCTAATCAATAATCCCTTCATCCCAAACCTTTAATCTCTAATCCTTAATCTTTAATCCCTAATCCATAATCCCAAATCTCTTTTACTTAATCCTAAATCCCTACTCCTTAAAACCTAATCCATAAACTTGAAACCCTAATTATAACTCTCAAATCCATAATCCCTTATCTTTCACTCCCAATTTTTAATCATTACTCCTTGATACATAATCCCTAACCCTTCAATCCATAATCCCTAATTTCTAATCTCTAACCCTTAACACCTAATCATTAATCCCTATTCCATCTCTTATTCTTCTTTCTCTTCTTCATCCTCTCCCTCTTCTTCTTCTATTTCTTTTCTTTCTTTTCTTCCTCATCATTGCCTTCTTCCTCTTCTTCCTCATCATCCTCTTCTTCTTCTTCTTCTTCCCTTTCCCCATCTTCTTCTTCTTCCTCTTCTTCTTCTTCTTCCTCCTCTTCTTCTTCTTTGTCTTCTTCCTCTATGTCCTCTTCTTCTTCCTTTTCTTCTTTTTCCTCTTCTTTATCTTCTTCATTTTCCTCTTCTTCTTCTTCTTCCTTTTCCTCTTCCACTACTTGTTTTTCTAATTTTTTTTTCTTCTTCTTCATCTTCTACTTTTTATTCTTCTTCTCCTTCTTATTCTTGTTCTTCTTCCTCTTCTCTTTCTTTTTCTTCTTCTTTTTCTTCTTCTCCATCTCCACCTTCTTTTGCTACTTCTTTTTCTTCTTCTATTTCTTCTTCTTCTTCTTCTTCTTCATCTTATTCTTCCTTTTTTTTCTTATTCTTTTCTTCTTGTTCTTCTTGACCTTCCTCTTCTTATTCCACTTCTTCTTTATCTTCTTCCTGTTTGTCTACTTCTTTTTCTTCTACATCTTCTTCTTCCTATTCTTCTCCTTCATCATCATCATCTTCTTTTGTTTCCTCTTCTTCTTCTCTTCTTCATCTTCTTCCTTTTCTTCTTGATTCACTTCTTATTCTTCTTCTTGTTCTTCTTTGGATTCCTCTTCTTCTTGTTCTCCTTTGGATTCCTCTTCTTCTTCTACTTCCTCTTCTTTTTCTTCTTCTCCTTCTTCTTCTTCTTCTTCATCTTCATCCTCCTTTCTTCTTTCTCCTTTCTCCTTTCTAATTTCTTCTTTCTTCCTTCCTCTTTCCTTCATCATTTTTCCCTCCTCCTTCTTTCTACAATTCATCTTCTTTCTTCTCCCAATTCCTCTTCATGCTCTTCCTCACCTTCTTCTTCTTCTTCTTGCTCTTCTTCCTTATCTTCCTCGTCTTCTTCTTCTTCTTCATCTTCCTTTTCTTCTTTTTCTTCTTTTCCTTCTTTTCCTTCTTTCTCTTCTTCTTCTTCATCTTCTTCTTTTTCTTCTTCTTCTTCTTCTTCCCCTTCTTATTCTTCTTTCTCTTTTCCTTCATTTTCTTCTTCTCCTTCTACTTTTTGTACTTCTTCTTTTTCTTCTTTTTCCTTCTCTTGTTTCTCTTCATCCTCCTCTTCTTCATTCTCTTCTTCTTCTTCTTCTTGCTCATCTTCTTCCTGTTCTTCTTCTTCTTCTTCCTCATCTATCTCTACTTGTTCTTCTTCTTAATCTTCTTCTTCTTTCTCCTCTTTCTCTTCTTCTTCTTCCTCCTCCTCCTCCTCCTCTTCTTCTTCTTCTTCTTCTTCTTCTTCTTCTTCTTCTTCTTCTTCTTCATTTTCTTCTTCTTATTCTTCTTCTTCATCTTCTTCTTCTTCTACTACTACTTTTACTTCTTCTTCTTCCTCTTCTTCTTCTACTACTACTACTTCTACTTCTTCTTCCTCCACTTTTTCCTATTGTTCTTCTTCCTCGTCTTCTTTCTCTTCTTCTTCTTGTTCTCGTTCTCCTTCTCGTTCTCCTTTTTCTCCGTTTCCTTTTCCTTCTCCTTCTACTGCTTCTTCTTCCTTCTTTCTTCTTCTTTTTTCTTTCTTCTTTTTTATTTCTCCTTCCTTCTTCCTTCTTCTTTCTTCTTTCCTGCTTTCTTCTTCCTTCTTCCTTTTTCCTTCTTGCTTCTTCCTTCTTCAATCTTCCTTCTTGCTTCTTTCTTCTTCCTTCTTCCTTCTTCTTTCATCTTTCCCTTTCTTTTTTCTTCTTTCTTCTTCCTTTTTCTTCTTATTTCTTTTTCTTTCTTTCTTCTTATTTCTTTCATTCTTCTTCTTTTTTTCTTCATCATCTTTGACATCTTCTTCGACTTCTTCTAGTTCTTCTTTTTCTTCTCCTTCTTCTTTATCCCAAAACCATAATCCCTAATCCCGCTCTCCCTAATCACTAATCCGTAATGTATATCTATCTCTCCATAATCCCAAATCTTAGTATCGAATCCTTAATCCTTAATGTCCATCCTTAAAAACTAATTTGTAATATTTAATCTTTAATCCAACCATTATCCTTGATTCATAATCCCTATTCCTTAGACCCTAATTCTTAATCCCTAATCCCTATTATTTAGTCCTTAATCTTTAATACATAAACCTTAATCTCTAATTCCTAAACCCTAATCACTAATCTTTAATCCTTAATCCCTAATCCCTATTCTCTAATACCTTATCCTAAATTCCTAATCCAAAATCACTTATCTTTAAACCTTAATTCATAATCCCTAAACCCTAATCCTCCATCTTTAATCCATAATCCCTAATACTTAATCCTGAATCCTTTAATCGATAATTCTGAATCCCTAATTCTTAACATTTAATCCTTAATCTCTAATACTTAATCCATGATCCTTTATCCCTAATCCTTAATCCCCAATCCTTAATTCCTAATCCCTATTTTAAAATCCCTATTTCTTAATCACTAATCCCTAAATCATAACCCAAAGCTTATTCAGAATCCTTAATCGTTAATCTCTAATCTTTAATCCCTAATCCATAGTCCCGAATCCATCCTTCCCAAACGCCTAATCCCCAATCCTTAATACCTAATTCTTAATTCTTAAGTAATCACCCACAAATCCATAATATGACTTCTTTCCTTCTTTTTCTTCTTCTTCATCTTTTTCTTCCTCTTCATCTACTTCTTCTTCTTCATCTTCTTCTTCTTCATTTTCTTCTTCTTCTTCTACTTCTTCTTCCTCTTTGTCTTCTTCCTCTTTGTCTTCTTCTTCTACTCCTTTTTCTTCTTCATCTTCTTCTTCTTCTTCTTCTACTACTACTACTACTACTACTACTTTTTCAACTTCTTTGCCTTCTTCTGCTTCTTCTTCTTCATTGCTTTCTTCATCTTCCTTTCTTCTACTTGCACATCTTCTTCTTCTTCTCCTTCTTCTTCTTTTTAATCGGTTTCCACTTCTCCTTCTTCATCATCATCATCTTCTTCTTCTTCTTCTTCTTTATATTCTTCTTCTTCTTCTTCGACTCTTCTTCTTCTTCTTCTTCCTCTTCATCTTCCTCCACCTCCTCTTCTTCCACTTTTACTTCTTCTACTTCTTCTTCATTCATTCGTCCTTCTTCCTTCTTCCTTATTCCTTCATCTATATTCTTTCTTTCGTCTTTTTCCTTCTTCCTTTTTCTTCTTCTTGCTTCTTCTTCTTCTTATTCTTCTTTTTCATCTTCCTCTTCTTCTTCTTCTTCTTCTTCCCATTCTTCTTCTTCTTCTTGGATTTCTTCTTCTTCTATTTCTTCTTTTTCTTTCTCTTCTTCTTCTTCTTTTTTTTATCTTCTTCTTCTTCTTCTACTACTACTTCTTCTTCTTCATCTTCTTCTTCTTCTTCTTCTTCCTCTTCTTCTTCTTATTATTCCTCTTCTTCTTCTACTTCATCTTCTTCTCCCTCTTCCTCCTCTTCTTCTTCTTCCTCTTCTCTTCTTTTCTTCTTGTTCTTCCTCTTCTTGTTCTTCTTCTTTTTCTTCTTTTTCTTATTCTTCTTCTTTTTCTACCTCCTCTTCTTCTTTTTCTTCTTGTTTTACTTCACTTCTATGTCTTCTTCTTCTTCTTCTTCGATTTCTTCATCTTCTTCTTCTTCTACTTCTTCTACTACCTCTACTTCTTGTACATCTTATTCTCCTTCTTCTTCTTCATTTACTTCTTCTTCATCTTATTCTTCTTCTTCCACTATTCTTCTACTTCTTCACCTTTTTCCTCTTCTTGTTCTTCTTCCACTTCCTTTTCTTCTTCTTCTCCTTCTGTTTCTTCTTCTTCTCCTCCTCCTCCTTCTTCTTCTTCTTCTTGTTCTTCTACTTCTTCTTCTTAATCCTCTTTGTCTACTTCTTGTTCTTCTTCTTCTCATCTTCTTCATCTTCTTATTCTTCTGCTTCCTTGTTTTCTTCTTCTACTTCTTCATCTCCTTCATCTTATTCCTTTTCTTGCTCTTTTTCTTCTTCTTCTTCTTCTTCTCTATTTTCTTCTTCTTCCTCCTTATCATCTTATTCTTTTTCTTTATCTTCTTCTTCTTCTTCCATCTGTTTGTCTTCTTCTTCTTCCTCTACGTCTTCTTTTACCTCTTAATCTTACACTTCTTTTTCTTCTTTTTCTTCTTCTTGCTTCTTCCTACTTCCATCTTCCTTATTCCATCTTCCTTCTTATAACTTCCTTATTCCTCCTTCCTTCTTCCTTTTCCTTATTCCTTCTTCCTTCTTCCTTTTTCTTATTCCTTCTTTCTTCTAGTCTCTTCCTCACTCCATCTTCTTTCTTTCTTCCTCTTTGCTCTTTCTTCTTTCTTCTTTCTTCTACTTTCTACTTCTTCTTCTTCTTCTTCTTCTTCCCTAATCCATAATCTGTAATCCCTAATCCTCAATCTCTAATGCTAATCTTGATCTCCTACTCTTTAATTTCTAATCCCTAATCTGTAATCCTTAATCTTACATCCATTATCCTTCCCCTTCTTCTCCTTCTTCTACGTTTTCTTCATCTTCTTCATCTTCTTCTTCTTCTTCTTCTTGTTCTTCTTCTTTTTCCACTTATTCTTCTTCTTCTTCTTCTTTCTCTTCCTCTTTTTCCTCTTCTTTTGCCTCTTCTTTTACTTTTCCTTCTTTTTATTCTTCTTCTTCTTGTTGTTCCTCTTCTTCTTACTCTTCATCTTCCTCTACTATTTTTCTTCTTTTTTTTTCTTCTTCTTCTTCCAATTCCTCCTCCTCTTCTTCTTCTTCTTTTTCTTATTCTTGTTCCTTTTTTATTTCTTTTTCTTTTTTTATCATTATTCCTCTCCTTCATTTTTATTTACTTATTTTTCTTGTTCTATTTCTTCTTCTTCTTCTTTTTCTTCTTCCTCTTCTTCTTCTTCATCTCTTTCTTTATCTTATTCTCTTCTTCTTGTTCTTCTTTTTCTTGTACTTCTTCATTTTCCTCCTCTTCTTCTTCTTCTTCCTCTTCATCTTCCACTTCTTCTTCTTCTACTTCTTCACCTTCTTCTTCTTCTTCTTCTTACTCTTCTCCTTCTTCTTCTTCTTACTCTTCTCCTTCTTCCTTCTCTCTAATAACTAATCATTAATCTCTAATCGTTTAATCTCTAGTAATTAATCATTTATCTCTAATCTTGAATCTTGTATTCCTAATCTCTTTCCTTTAGTCCTTAATCTCTTATCCCTATTACCTAATCCCTATTCCCTAATCCCAAATCCTTAATCTTAAATTCCCAATATCTAAAGCCTAATACTTGACTAATCCCTTAATTTTATATCCCTAATTTCTAATCTCTAATCATTAATCCCTTCATCCTTAATCCTTAATCCTATATCCTTAACCCATAATCCCTAATCACTAACCCTAAATCCATAAGCCCTAATCCATCAATTCTTCCTCTTTCTCTTCTGCTCCTTACTTTCTTCTTCTTCATCTTCTTCCTCTTCTTCTTCTTCTTCGTCCTTATCTTTGGATTTTACTTCTTCCTCATCTTCCTCTTCTTTTTCTTCTACTTTCTCATCATCTTCTTCCTCTTATTCCATTTCTTTTTCTTCTTCTTCTTATTCATCATATTTTTCCTCTTCTTCTTCTTCTTCTTTTACGTCTTCTTCTTCTTCCTCTTCTTTTTCCTCTTCCGCTTCTCCTTCTTCTTTTCTTTCTTCTTATTCTTCTTTCTCTTCAATTTCCTTTTCTTTTACTTCTCTTTTTACTTCTCCTTTTTTTTCTCCTTCTTCTTCTTCTTCTTCTTCTTGTTCTTCTTCTTCTTCTTCTTTTGTTTCTTCTCCTTCTTCTTCTTCTTCTTCTTCTTCTTCTTCTTCTCTTCTTCTTGCTCTTCTTCTTCTTCTTTTTCTTCTTCTCTTCTTCTTCTACTTCTTCATTTTCTTCTTCTTCCTCTTCTCCTTCCTTTTCATCATCCTCTTCTTCTTCTTCTTCTTCCTCTACTTCTTCACTTTTTTTTCTTCTTACTGATCTTCTTTTTCTTCCTTCCTCCAGATCCTTAATTTCTAATCCATAATCTCCTAATCTCAATCCCTTAATCCCTAATCTCTAATTTTGAATCTTATATCCCTTATCTCTGATCTTTAATCTTTAATCCCAAATCTTTATTCGCTAATCACTATTGCCTAATCCCTGATCCTTAATCATAAATCCTTAATCCTATATTTTAATCCTTAATAATTAATCCCTAATCTCTATTCCCTAGTAAGTAATCCCATCATCATTTATCCCTAACCCGATACCCCTAATCTCTAATCCCTAATCCAAATTATTTTTTCCCCAATCCTTACTCCCTAATCCTTAATCCTTTAATACTAACTCCTAAATTCCTAATCCCTTCCTTCTTAATGTTTAATTAATATTCCCCTATACCAAATTCCTTAATCCCTAACCAGTAAACTCTATTCCCCAAACCTTGATCCTTAATCCCCAATTCATCTCTTCTTCTTCTACAACTACTTCTTCTTCTTCTTCTTTCTCATCTTTGTATTCTATTTCTTCTACTTCTTTATCTTCCTCTTCTTCTTTTATTTTTATTCATTTTTCTCTACTTCTTCTTCTTCTTCTTCCATTCCTTCTTCTTCTTATTCTACTTCTTCTCCTCCTCCTTCTTCTTATTTTTCTTCTTCTACTTCTTGTTTTTCTTCTTCCATGTGTTCTTTTTCCTCCTCTTCTTCATTTTCCTCCTCTTCTTCTTTTTCTTCTTCTTCTTCTTTTTCTTCATCTTCTTCTTCTACTTCATTTTCTTCTTCTTCCTCCTCTTCTTCTTCCTTATCTTCTTCCCCTACTTCTTCTTCTTCTTCTTCTTCTTCTTCTCCTTCTTCTTCTTCTTTCTCTTTTATTTCGTCTTCTTCTTCTTCCCCTTTTACTTATTCTTCTTCCTCGTCTCCATTTATTTCTTCTACTTCTTCTTCATAAACTTTTCTTCTTCTCTTCTTTTTTCTCTTTTACTTTTCTTCTTCATCTTCTCCTCCTCCTCCTTCTTCTTTTTCTTCTTCTTCTTCTTCCTCTTCAACTACCTCTTCTTCTTCTTCAACTTCTTTACCTTCTTCATCCTCATCTTCTTCTTACTCTTCTTCTTCTTCTTCCTCTTCTTCTTCTTCTTCTTCTTCCTCTTCTACTTCTTCTCCTTCTTCCTCTTCTTCTTCTTTTTCTTCTTCTTCTTCTTCTACTTCTTCTACTTCTTCTTCCTCCTCATCTTCCTCATTTTCTTCCTCATCTTCCTCTTTTTCTTCTTCTTCTTCTTCTTCTTCTTCTTCTTCTTCTTCTTCTTCTTTGTCTTCTTCTTATTCTTATTCTTTTTCTTCCTCTTTCTTCTTTCTTCTTTCTTCTTCTTTCTTCTTCTTTCTTTCTTCATTTTTCTTTCTACCTCTTTCCTTCTTCCTTATTCCATCCTCCTTTATTCTTTATTGTTCCTCTTGTTCTTCTTCTTCTACTTCTTCTTTCTTCCTTCTTCCTTGTTCTTTCTTCCTTCTTTTTCTTCTTCCTTCTTTCTTCTTATCCCTAATTCTTAATCCTTAATCTCTAATCTATCTTAAATCTCTAATCCCTAAACTCTAATCTCTAATATCTAATCCCTAATCCTTAATTCTTAATCGTTAATCCTTAATCTCTAAAGCTAATCTTGAATCCTTAATCCATAATCTCTAAAGCTAATCTTAATCTTCTAATGTCTAATCTTTAGTCCTGAATCCTATTTCCCTAATATCTAATCTCTATTCTTTAATCCAATTCCCCAATCCCTAATCCTTAATCTTCAATCCCTAATCTCTAATCCCTTGTCCTTAGTATAAATCTCTCTATTCTTAATCCCTAATCATAAATCCCTTCATCCCTAATCCCTAGTCCCAAACACCTAATCCTTACTCCTTAATTCAAAATCCCTATTACTTATTTCCAGATCCCTACTACTTAATCCCTAATCTCGAATCCATAAACCCTAATATCAAATTCCTAACTCGTAAATCTTTAATCCCTTATCCCTAATCTCTCTCTCCTCAATCTTTAATCTCTATTCTCTAATGCATAATTCATAATCCTTCATTCAATAATCCCTAGTCCTTAATCCTTAATCCCTAATCCTCAATTCAACCTTTTCTACCTCTTCTTCTTTTACTTCTTCTTCTTCTTCTTCTTCTTCTTTCTTTTCTTCTTCATCCTCATCCTCAACTTTGCCTTCTTCTTCTTCCAGTTCTTCATTATCTTCCTCTTCTTCTTTTTCTTCTTCTTCTTCTTCTTCTTCTTCTTCTTATTTTTCTTCCTCATCTGGTTGTTCTTTTTTCTTCTTCTTCATTTAGCTCTTCTTCTTCTTCTTCTACGTCTTCTTCTTCTTTCTCTTCTTCTTTCTCTTCTTCTTTTTCCTCTTCTTCTTCTTATTATTATTATTTTTCTCCTTCTTGTTCTTATTCTTCTTCCTCTTCTATTTCTTTTTCATCTTCTTCCTCTTCTTTTTCTTCTTCTCTTCTTTTACTCTTTCTTCTTCTTCTTCTTCTACTCTTTCCCTTCATCCTTAATCTCTAATCTCTAATCCTTAATCCCAATTATTTATTCCGTAATCTATACTACCTAATGCCTAATCCCAAATTACTACCTCCCAAGTCATGAGTCCCTCATCCCTAATTACTAACTCCTAAATCCTTAATTCGTTCCTCTTTAATCTTTAATCCATATTCTATTGTACTTAATTTCTAATCCTTCATTCCTTAATTCCTAATCCTTAAACCCTAATCCATAACCCCAAATCTCTAATCCCTAATTCATTTCTTTTTCCTCTTCTACTTCTACTTCTTCTTCTTCCTCTTCTTAATATTCTTCTTCTTCTTCTTCTTCTTCTTCTTCCTCATCTTTGTCTTCTACTTCTTCCTCTTCTTCCCAATCTTCCTCCTCTTCTTCTTTCTCATCTTCTTCTTCTTTTTCTTCCGCTTCTTATTCTTCTTTATCTTTTTCCTCTTCTTCTTCTTCTTCTTCTTTTACATCTTGTTCTTCTTCCCCTTCTTTTCCTATTCCTCTTCTCCTTCTTCTTTTTCTTTTTCTTCTTCTTGTTTTTATTCATCCTCTTCTTCTTCCTCTACTTGTTTTTCTTCTTTTTTTTCTTATTCTTCTTCTTCTCGTCCTTCTTATTCTAATTCTTCTTCGTTTTCAATTTCTTTTTATTTTCGTTCTCCTTCTTCTTCTCCTTGGCGTCAGGTGGTTGATATTATACCCCCCGGTCCAGTGGCTTTCAAGTGAGTGAAGTTAGCTGAGGGGCTCCAACTTGCGTGTGTTAAGCATGCTGCCAGTGTCTTCTTCTTCTTCTTCTTCTTCTCTTTCTTCTCTTTCTTCTTCTTCTTCTTCATTGCTTCTTCTTGCTCTTCTTCTTCTTCTTCTTCTTCTTTCTCTTCTCCTTCCTTTTCATCTTCTTTTTCTTCTTCTTCTTCTTCTTCAACTTCTTCACATCTTCCCCTTACTCATGTCCTTCCTTTTCTTCTTCCCCCCAAATCCTTAATTGCTAATCTCTTAATCTCTAACCCCTAATCCCTAATCTCTAATTTTGAATCCTATATCCCAAATCTCTCATCTTTAGTCCTTAATCCCAAATCCTTATTCCTTAATTGTTATTCCTTAATCCCTAATCCTTAATCTCGAAACCCTAATCCTTAATAATTAAAACATTAATTATTTATCACTAATCCCTAGTTACTAATCCTATCAAACATTATCCCTAATCCTATATCAAGAATCCTTAATCTCCAATCCCTAATCTCTAATCCAATTTATTTTTTCTCTAATTCTGACTCCCTAATCCTTAATTACTTATTACTAACTCACAAATCCCTAATCCCTTCCTTCTTAATCTTTAGTTCATATTCCGTTGTACATAATCCCTAATCATTCATTTATTAAACCCTAATCCCTAAACCCTGATTCCTAATCCCTAATGCATCTCCTCTTCCTCTTCTTCTTTTACTTCTTCCTCTTCTTCTTCTTCTTCTTATTCTTCCTCTTCTTCTTCTTCTTCTTTTTCATCTTTGTATTCTACTTCTTCTTTATCTTCCACTTCTTTTTTATATTTTTCTTCCTCATTCTCTTCTTCTTCTCCTTCTTTCCCTTCTTCTTCTTCTTCTTCTTTTGTTTTTTTCTTATTTTTTTCTTCTTCTTTGTCTTTTCTTCCTCCTATTCCTCTTTACCTCCTCTTCTTCTTTTTCTTCTTCTTCATCTTCTTCTTCTTCTTCTTCTTCTTCTTCTTCTACTTCTTTTTCTTCTTCTTCATCCTCTTCTTCTTCCTCATCTTCTTCCCCTACTTATTCTTCTTCTTCTTCTTCATCTTCTGCTTCTCCTTCTTCTTCTTCTTCTTTCTCTTTATTTCTTCTTCTTCTTCTTCTTCCTCCCCCTTTTCTTCTTCTCTCTTCTTCTTCTTCTTCTTCTCCATTTATTTCTTCTTCTTCTTCTTCTTCTTCCTCATCATCATTTTCTTTTTGTCTTCTTCTTGTCCTTCTTCTTTTTCTTCATCTTCTCCTGCTTCATCTTCTTCTTCTTGGTCTTCCTCTATATCTACCTCTTCTTCTTCTTCTCCTCCTTCCTCTTCTTCCTCTTCTTCAACTTCTTCACCTTCTTCTTCCTCTTCTTCCTTACTCTTCTCCTTCTCCTTCTCCTCCTTCTTCTTCTTCTTCCTCTTCTACTTCTATTTCTCCTTCTTCCTCTTCTTTCTATTTTCTTCTTCTTCTTCTTCTTCTTCTTCTTCTACTTCTACTTCTACTTCTTCTTCTTCTTCTTCTTCTTCCTCTTCTTCCTCATTTTTTTTCTCATCGTGTCCTTTCTATTCTTCCTTATCCTCCCCTTTTTCTCTTTCTTCTTCTTCTTCTACTTGTTCTTCTTGTTCTTCTTCTCCTTCTTCATAATCATTAATCTCTATTCCTTAAACCTTTCCCCTTAAACCCTCCCTCTCTCATCTCTTATTTTTAAATCTATAGTGCTCAATCCATTCCTCCTTAAGTCCTTATCCCTAATCCCTAATCGATCATTAATCTACAATCCTTAGCCTTCAATCCTCAATCTCTAATCCCTAATCTCTAATACCTAATCCCAAATCCTTAATTTCTAATCCCTAATCCTTAATCCTTATCCCTAAGCCTAAATCCCTAATCCTTATTGTTAATCCTTAATCCCTAATTTCAAATCATTAACCTTAATCCCTAAACTCTAATCCTTAATCTTTAATCCCTAACCTCTACCTAAATCTCTAATCCTTATATTTGATTCCCTAATGCATAATACCTAATCCCCAATCTATAATCCATAATCCATAATCCCTATTCCTTCATCGCTAATCCTTAACCTTTAACGCCTAATCCCTAATGCTTATCCTAATCCCTTAATCTCTAATCCTTAATCTCTAATCTCTAATCCTAAAACTTGTATCCCTAATCTCTATAATTTAATCCTTCATTCCTAATCTCAATTCTCTAATCCAAAATCTTAAATTCTTAATCTCTAATCCCTAATTATTAATAATTAATCCCTTAATTTTTAATTATTACTCTTTAATCTATAATCATTAATCCATTCATCATTAATCATAAGTACTTAATAGCTAATCCCTAATCCCTAATCCCAATGACTTATTCACTAATCCCTACTCCATAATCCCTAAACACTAATTTCTAATTGCTAACTCCCAAATCAACCATCCCTAATCCCTCCCTCCATAACCTTTAACTTCTGTTCCCTGATACCTAATGCCTAATCATTCATTCCTTAATCTCTAGTCCCTAATCCCCAACCCGTAATCCCTAATCTATCACTTCTTCCTTTTCTTATACTTATTTTTCTTCTTCTTCCTCTTCTTCAAACTTCTTCCTCATCTTCGTCGTCTTCTTCTTCTTCTTCCTCATCTTCCTCTTCTTCTTCTTCTTCCTCCTCCTTTTCTACTTCTTCTTCCACTTCTTCTTCTTCCTCATCCTCTTCTTCGTCTTCTTCTTCTTCCTCTTCTTCTTCTTCCGCTTCTTATACTACTTCTTCTTTTATGTCTTCTTTTGCTTTCTCTTCTTCTTATCCCTCTTCTTATTCTTCTTGTTCTTCTTCTTCCTCCTCTTCCTATTCATATTCTTATTCTTCCTCTCCTTTTTCCACTTCTCCTAACTCTTGTTCTTTCCTCTACTTGTTCTACTTTTAATTCTTCTTCTTCTTCTTCTCCTTCTACTTCTGCTCCTTCCACCTCTTTTATTTCTTTATCATCATCATCTTCTTCTTCTTCTACTTCTTCTCTATCTTCCTCTTCTTCTTCTTCATCTTCTTTTATTTCATCATCTTTTTCTTCTTCTTCTTCTTCTTCTTCATCTTTTTCTTCTTCTCTTCTTCTGGTTGTTCTTCTTTTTCTTCTCCTTCTTGCTCTTCTTTTTTTTTTACTTCTTGGTCTTCTTCTTCTTCTTCTTTCTCCTCCTCTTCTTCTTCTATTTCCTCTTCTTCTTCTTCTTCTTCATCTTCTTCTTCTTCTTTCTCTTCTTCTTCTTCTTCTTGTTCTTCTTCCTCCTTGTCTTCTTCTTCCACTTCTCTTTATTCTTCTACTTCTTCTTCTTCTTCTTCTTCTTCTTCTTCTTCCTCCTCCACCTCATCATCATCATCTTCTTCTTCTTCTTCTTCTTCATCATATTCTTCCTCTTCCTCTTCTTTTTTCGCTTGTTCATTGTCTTCTTTTATATATTCCCTCTTCCTTTTCTTTGACTTTTTGTTCTTCTTCATCTACTTCCTTCTTCCTTCTTCCTTCTTCCTTCTTCCATCCTCCCTATTCCTTCTTCCTTCTCCATATTCCTTCTTCCTTATTGCTTCTTTCATCTTCGATCTTCTATCTTCCTTCTTCTTTCCTCTTTCTTCTTTCTTCTTCTTTCTACTTCTTTTTTCTTCCTCTTCCTATTCTTCTTCTTCTTCTTCTTCTTCTTCTTCAACTTCTTTTTCTTATTCCTTTTCTTCTTCTTCCTATTCTTCTTCTTCTTTTTCTTCTTGTTCTTCCTCCTCCTCTTATCCTTCTTCTTTTGTTCATCGTCGTCCTCTTCTTCTTCCTCTTCTTCCTCTTCCCATTCTTCTTCTTCTTTATCATCATCTTCTTCGTTTTCTTCATCTTCTTCTTCTTCTTCTCCTTCTTCTTCTTCTTCTTTATCATCATCTTCTTCTTTTTCTTCATCTCCTACTTCTCCTTTTCCTTCTTCTTCTTCTTCTTCTTCTTCTTCTTCTTCTTCTTTTTCCTCTTCTTCTTGTTTCTTTCTTCTTTCTTCTTTTTACTTTCTTTCTTCTTCTTTCTTCTTCCTTCTTTCTTCATTCTTCTTCCTAACTCCTTCCTTCTTCTTTCTTCTATCCTCCTCCTTTCTTCTTTATTCTTCCTCTTCTTCTTCCTCTTCTACTTCTTCTTTCTTCCACCTTCCTTCTTCCTTCTTCTTTCTTCTTCTTCTTCTTCTTTCTACCTTCTTTCTTCTCCCTAATACTTAATCCTTAATCTTTAATCTATCTTAAATCTCTAATCCCTAAACTATAATAATTAACTTTAATACCTAATCTCTAATCCCTAAACTTTAATCTGTAATACTTAATCCCTAATCCCTAATCCTTAACCAATAATGAATAATCCCTAATCATTAATCCCTAATCCTTAATCCTTAACCCTTAATCCCTAATTCTGAATCCTTAATCCCAAATCTCTAATGCTAATCATAATCTCCCAATCTCTAACCCCTAATCTCTAATTTCTTATCCTAAATCCTGTATTATTAATTCAAATCTCTAATACATAACCCTATTCTCTAATCCTTAATCCCTAATCTTAAATCCCTAGTCCTTAGTAATAAATCTCTTAATTCCTAATCGTTAATCCTTTCATTCGTAATCTCTAGCCCTAAATACCTAATCTTTAATCCTTAATCCTTAATCCCAAATCCCTATTACTTATTCCCTAATCCCAACTTTCTAATATCTAATCCTAAATCCATAAACCCTAATATCTAATTCCTAACTCCTAAATCTTTAATCTCTTATCCCTAATCTCTCCCTCTTTAATCTTTAATCCTTATTCTCTCATACATAATCCTTAATCCCTAACCCCTACCACAGATCCCCAATCCCTAATCCACCTCTTCTTCTTCTTCTTCTTTTACTTCTTCTTCTTCTTCCTCTTCTTCTTCTTCTTCTTCTTCCCTTTCTTCTTCGTCTTCCTCCTCAACTTTGCCTTCTTCTTATTCCACTTCTTCCTCATCATCAACTTCTTCTTCTTCTTCTTCTTCTTCTTTTTCTTCCTCATCTTGTTTTTCTTTTATTCTTCTCCTTCCTCTTCTTCTTCTTCTTCATCTTCCTATTCTTCTTCTTCTTTTTCTATGTCTTCTTCTTCTTCCACTTCGTCTTTTTCCTTTTATTCTTCTTCTTCTTCTTCTTCTTCTTACTCATCTTCTTCTTCTTCCTCTTCCTCAACTAGTTTTTCTTCTTTTTCTTTTTCTTCCTTTAGTTCTTCTTGTCCTTATTCTTCTTCCTCTGATATTTCTTTTTCTTTTTCTTCTTCTTCTTCTTCTTCTTCTTCCATTTCTTCTTTTTCTTCTTTTTCTTCTTCTTCTTCTTCTTTTTCTTCTTCTTCTTCTTCTTCCTCCTCTTCTTCTTCTTTTGCTTCTCTTCTTATTATTCTTCTTCTTCTTTGTCTTCATTTTCCACTTCTTCTTCTTCTTCTTCTTCTTCTTCCTCTTCATCTTCTTCTTGTTTTCCTTCTTTTTCTTCTTCTTCTTCTTCTTCTAGTTCTTCCCTTTCTTCTTCTTCTTCTCCTTCTCCTTCTTCCTTCTCTCTAATCCCTAATCCCTAATCTCTTAATCTCTATTTCTTAATCTCTTAATCTTTAATCTTGAGTCCTATAACCCTAATCTGTAACCTTAAATCCTTAATCCGTAATATTTAATCCTTAATATCTAATCCTCAAACAATAATCCCATAATCCTTAATACCTAACCCCAAATCCTTAATCCTTAATCCCTAATCTTGACTCCTTAATCCCAATTATTTAATCCCTAATCCTCACCCCCTAATCTCCAATCTCTAATCCTAAATTACTAACTCCCAAAATCCTGAATCCCTAATTATTAACTCCTAACTCCTCAATCCTTTCGTCCCTAAAATTTAGTCAATATTCCCCTATACCTAATCCCTAATCCTTCATTCCTTAGTCACTAATCCTTGAACCCTAATCCATAGCCCCAAATCTTTAATCCCTAATTCGTCTCTTTTTCCTCTTCTTCTTCTACTTCTTCTTCTTCCTCCTCTTCTTCCTCTTCTTCTTCTTCCTCTTCTACTACTTCTTCATCATCTTTGTCTTCTACTTCTTCCTATTCTTCCTAATCTTCCTCTTCTTCTTTTGCTTCTTCTACTTCTTCCTCTTCCTCTTCTTCTTCTTCCACTTCTTTTGATTCTTTTTCTTCTTCTTCCTCTTTTCTTCTTCTTCTTTTTCTTTGTCTACCTTTTCTTCTTCTTCCATAACTTCTTTTGCCTCTTCTTCTGCTACTTCTTTTTCTTCTAACTCTTCTTCTTCTTCTACGTCTTCTTCTTCCTCCGCTTCTTCTTCTCCTTCTTCTTCTCTTTCTTCTTCTACTTCTCAATCTTCCATATCTTTTTCTTCTTCTACCCCTTCTTCTTCTTCCTCTTCTTCTTCTTCTTCTTCTTCTATTTCTTCTTTTTCGCCTTCTTCTCCTTACTCTTCTTC
>JAIUJO010000426.1:5000-292500 GCA_023846275.1 Vanilla planifolia | reverse complement strand
TGTGTGCGACTATGTGTGTGCATTCGAATGTGTATGAGTGTGTGTATGTGTGTGTGTGTGCGTTCGTGCCTGTGTGTTTATATAAGTGTGTGAGCATGTGTTTGTATGTGTCTATGTCTGTGCATGCATGTGTGTGCATGCAATCGTGTGTGTTCTTTAGTGTGTACATGTGCATGTAAGTGTTCTTGTGTGTCCCTATTTATTTGTTTTTGTCTATTTACATGTTTGAGTGTGCTTGTGCATATTTATGCATGCTTTGTTTATTTTTATGTGTGTTTCAAAGTGTGTGGGTGTGTGTATGTGCTTGTGAATGCATGTCTTCATGCTTGTCTTTGTGTATATGTGTGAGCTTGTGTGTTTGTGTGTGTCAGTGTGCTAGTGTATGTGTATGTGCTTATTTATGTGTGTTCATGTGCTTGTACAGATGCATGTGTGTGCATGTGTGTTCATTTGTGTGTACATGTGTGAGCACATGTGTGTGAACCTCTATGTGTGCATTTGTTTGTGTGTGTGTGTATGCTTGAGCATTTGCATGTATGTGTGAGTGTAGGTACATATGTGCCATTGCATGTTTGTGCATTGGTGCGTATGTAAGTACATATGTGTCCACTTATGTGGCTACATGTGTGTGTTCGTGCTTATGTGCTTGCATGTCCCTTTGTGTGCTTGTGGGTGTGTCGATATGTGCATGTGTGCTTGTGTATGTGCATTCATTTGCAAGTGTGCATGTGTGCATGTTTGTGTGTGCAAGTGTGTATGTGTGCTTGTTTTTGTGTACATGTGTGTGTGCATGCATGTGTGTATATGTGTTTGTGCTATTATGTGCATGTGACTATGTGTTTGTGTGCATGTGCACATTTGTGTGTGTGTGCTATGCAAACCTATGTGGGTGTTTGTGCATGCATGTGTGTTAGTGTTGTTGTGTGCGTGTGTGTTTGCATGTACCTATGTGTTTGTGCACACATGTGTATGTGCTTGAGTGTTGTTTTTCATGTACTTAAGCATGTGCATATGTGTTTCAATGTGTGAATAAGTTTGTGCATGTATGTACATATGTGTGCGATGTTGTGCATGTGCATGTGTGTAACTCTATGTGTGTGAGTCTACATGCATGTGTGTGGGTGCATGCATGTGTATGTGTGTGTATGTGTTTGAATTTATTTGAGCTTGTATTTTAATATATGTGCTTATGTATGTGCATGTGTGTGTATGCATGCTTGTTTATCTTTATGCCTATGTGTATATGTGTGCATATGGGGTGTGTGTGCATATACATGTGTATGTGTGTGTGGGTGTTACTGTGTGTTTGTGAGTGTATGTAGGCATAATTGTGCATGTGTGTGATAGTGTGCATACATATGTGCTACTGTGTGTGTACACATGTGTGGGGTGTATGTGTGTATGAGTGCATTTACACTCGTGCACATGTATGAGTTAATGTAGGTGTGCTTGTGCATATCTGTGTTAGAGTGTATATGCCTTTATGTGTGTGTGTATGCATATGTGCATGATTATGCAAGTTTGTCTATGTTTGTATGCTTGTGTTTTTATGCATGCATATATGCATGTGTGTAATTATATGTGTTTGCATATCTATGTGCTTATGTGTGCCTCTGTGCATGCAAGTGAGGGTAAGTGCTCATGTGCCTGTGTGTGTGCACACAAGTGTGCATGCATGCATGTGAATATGTTTATACTAGTGCACACTTGAGTAGGTTTGTGTAAGTGTGTGCATATGTGTGTGTATGCATGTATGTGTCTATGTGTGTCTACATCTGCATGTGTTTGTGCATGTTTGTGTGCATTTGCATGGGTGTGTATGTGTATATCTTCATGTCTGCATGAGTGGGTTTGTGTGCATGTGTTTGTATTTGTAAACATGCATATGTGTGCATACATTTGTGCACACACACTTTTGTGATTACATTTGTGTATGCATGTGTGTGTGAGTATTTGTACTTATTTGTGTGCATATGCATGTCAACATGTGTTACTATTTTGTATGTGTGTGTGGGTATGTGTGTGTTGTGTACATGTGTGCTTATAGTGACTGCATGTTTTTGTTTTCATTTCTACGTGTCTACGCTTTTGTGCTTATGTGCATATGTTATTGTGTGTGTGCATGAATGCACATGTGCATGTTTTCATGCATACGTGTGTGTGTGTGACTGCGTGAATGCTTTTTCTATGTGTATCTTTGTGTCTTTGTGTGTTCATGTCTTTATGTGTATGTGTTAAAATGCATATACATGTGCATGTGTGTGTGTGTGTATGTGTGTGTAGACATGTGTGTGTGTGCGTGACTATGCATGTGTGTGTATGTGTGTGTGTGTTTTTGTATTCATGTAATTGAGTGCATGTCTGTGTGTGTGTATTTCTATTTGTTTGTGTATATGTGTGTGAGTGTGTACGAAGTGCTTGTGTGCCTGTACTTGTGTGTGTGCATTTGGTGTGTGTATATGCATGTGCACATGCATTTGTGAGTGTCAATCTATGTGTGAGATTGTCTACATGTGATCTAAGTTTGTGCATGTATGTGTGTTTATGTGTGTGTACATTTGCGTGTGTGTGTGTGTGTATGTGTGCATGTGCATGTGCATGTGCATGTGTAGGCTTGTGTGTGTATGTCTTTGCAGTTGTGTGTCTGTGTTGGTGTATGTGCTTGATTGTGTGGGTGTGTGCATATGTTTGAGAGTGAGTGTGTAGATAAGTGTTGGTGTGATTTTGTTTGTGTATGTGGGTGTATGTGTGAGTGATTGTGTGCATGTATGCAACCATGTGTGTGTGTGAGCACATATGAGTATGTGTTTGTTTGTGCTTTCAATCCATGTGTGTGCTGTGCTGTTGATTGTCTCTTTGTGCAAATGTTTGTACGTGCATGCTCTTGTGCATGTGTGTATGTATGTTTATGCATGTGTGTGTTTGTATGCAAACTTTGCATAAGTTTGTGTGTTCCTATGTTTCTTCTTTTGTGAGTCTCTTTGTGTGTGTGTGTGTGTGTGTGCATGTGTGCATTTCTATATGTCACTTTGTTGTCATGTGTGTACATGTGTATGTGCACATATGCATGCATGTGCATGTGTGCATATGTGTGTATGTGTGTGTGTTTGTGAGTTTGTGTTTGCGTGCATGTGTGAGTTTATGACTATGTGCATGTGTGTGTGTATATGTGTGTGTGTGTGTATGTGTTTATAAGTGCATGAGCTTATATTTTTGTGACTTTACACATGTGCATATGTGTTTGGTTGTGTATAGGTATGTTTGTGAGTGTTTGTGCATGTGTGTTTCATGAGTACTTGTTTATAGGTGAGTGTGCATGTGCATGTCAGCCTAAGTGTGTGCATGTTCATGTATGTGTGTGTGTGTGTGCTTGTGCATGTGTCTGATTATACACACATGTCAATGTGTGTGTGTGTATATGTGTTTTTGCATGCTTGTGTATGAGTATGTGTGTTTATGTCTGTGGATGTGCTTGCAAGCTTATGAGCCTATATGTTCATGTGCATGTGCATGTGTGTGTGTGTGCATGTCTGTATGCATATGCATGTGCATGCTTGTGCTTGTTTATGCATAAATGTGTGTGTATGTGTTTGCATGCGTGCATGTATTTATTTTTCTGTTGGTGTGTGCATATGTGTGTTCGTGTCGCATGGGTGTGTGCGCATGCTTGTGTGTGTGTTTGTATTTCAATGTTTGTGAATTTGCATACATCTAAGTGTGCATGTGTGTATCTTTTTGTGTGGCGTACTTATGCGACTAAGTGGGTGCATTGTTGTATACTTGTGCATGTGTGTGTGTGTCTATGAATGCATTTAAGTGAATGTGTGTCATTGTGCACGTGCATATGAGTGTGTGCATATGTATTTGTGCATATGTAATTTTGTGTGTGTGTTTGTGTGCATGTTTGTGTGTGTACATGTGTGGAGATATGAGTGTTTATGTGGATGTGTGTGTGAACACGTGTGTGTATATGTCTAAGTGTTTGTGCATTTATATGTGTGTGCGTGTGTGCACACATGCATGTGTGTGCATGTGTGGTTGTGTGTGTGCATGTGTGATTGTGTGTGTGCATGTGTGTGTGTCTATATGTGTATGCATGTATGTGTTTGTATGTGTATACATGTTTGTTTGTGTGTGTGTGTGAATGTGTCAGTGCATGTGTGTGTGTGCATGCACGTGTATTAATGTGTGTTTGTTTGTGTGTGTGTGTGCTTGTGTGTTTATGTGAGTGTGCAAGCATGGGTGGGTGTGTGTGTCCATGTCTTTGCATGCATGTGTGTGTGTGTGTGCTCTCGTGCATGTTCTTTTATGTACGTGAGTGCATACAAGTGTTCTTGTGTGTCTATGTGTATTCGTTTATTTGTATTTACATTTTTGAGTGTGCTTGTGCAGACGTATATGCACCTGTGTTTATTTGTATGTGTGTGCCTTATGTGTGTCTCAATGTGTGTAGGTGTGTGCATGTGCATGTGCATACATGTCTTCATGCTTGTGTGTGTGTGTGTCTGTGTGCATATGTGTGTGTCAGTGTGTTAATGTATGTGTGTGTGTGTGTGTGCTTATTTATGTGTGTGCTTCTTCATGTGCATGTGTGTGTGTGTGTGTGTGTTCATTTGTGTGTACATGTGTGTGCACATGTGTGTGAACCTCTGTGTGTGCATTTGTGTGTGTGTGTATGCTTGAGCATTTGCATGTGTGTGCAAGTGTGGGTATATGTGTGCCATTGCAGGTTTGTGTATGGTGTGTGTGTTTGTGTGCATGCATATTTCTTTGTCTCTGTGTGTGTATGCTTTGGTAAGTGTGTGTGCGTGCATATGTGTGTACTTATGTGGTTATTTGTGTGTGTGTGTATATGCTTATGTGCATGTATGTGTTCTTGTGTGTATGCAGGTGTGTGGGTGTGTGCTTATGTATTTGAATTCATTAGCAAGTGTGCATGGGTGCATGTTTGTGTGTGTGTGCGTGTGCTTGTTTTTGGGTACATGTGTGTGTGTGTGGATGCATGTATATGTGTTTGTGCTATTGTGTGCATGTGACTAGGTGTGTGTATATATGTGTGCATGTGTGTGTGTGTGCTATGCAAGCCTATGTGTGTGTTTGTACGTGCATGTGTGTTAGTGTGGTTGTGTGTGTGTGTTTGCATCTACTTATGTGTTTGTGCATGCATGTACATGCACTTAAGTGTGGTTTTTCATGTGTGTGCTTAAGCATGTGCATGTGTGTTCCAATGTGTGTATAAGTTTGTGTATGTGTGTACATGTGTGTTTGTTGCTATGCATGTGCATGTGTGAACCTTTATATGCATGTGAGTCTACATGCATGTGTATGGGTGCTTGCGTGTGTGTATATGTGTGTATGTTTTTGTTTATTTAGGCTTGCATTTGAATATGTCTGCCTAAGTATGTGCATGTATGTGTATATACATATGTGTGTTTGTGTATATGCCTACATATGTGTGTGTTGGTGTGCGTGTGCACACGTGTACATGTGTGTGTTTTTTGTGTCTATGTTTGTGTGCATACATGAGTGCGTGTGTGCTTTCATGTGCATGAGTGAGTGTGCATGTGTGTATACATATCTAAATGCACATGTTGGCACATGTTTGTGTGTGGGTTGTCTATTCGTTTGTGTGTGCATGTGTGTGTGTGCATATGTGTGATTATGGATGTGGTCTTTTTTGTATGTGTATGAGTGTGTGGGTGTGTCTATGCATGTGTTTACTTGTGTGTGTGTGCTCATGTGTGAGTGTGTGTGCGTGTGTGTGCAAGTGCATGTGTGCAGCTGCTTATTCTAAAGCACATGCACATGTGTATACGTGCATGTGTGGGTGTGCATACATGTGCATGTATGTGCATTTATGTGCTTGTTTAGGCATGTGTGTGTATGTTTATGTGTGTGCATGTATGTGCATGTATTTGTGTGTGCATATGAGAGTTTGTGTTTATGTGAGTGCATGTATTTGTTTGTTGATGCATGCGTATATGTGTGAATAAGACTTTGTGTGCATGTGCCTGTGTGTGTGCATATGCATGTATGTGAATGTGTGTGTGTGTATGCACATGTGTGTCTATTTGTGCATGTAGTTATGTGCATGCATGCTGATAAGGGTATGTTTTTGGGCATGTGCTTATGTGTGTGAGCATGTATCCTTCTGTGCTTAAGTGTCTTTGAATATGCGTGCTTATGCATGTGCATGTGTGTTCCTACATGTATGCATGTGTGCTTGTGTATGTGTGTTTGTGCGTGTTGCTATGTGCATGCACGTGTGTACTTCTATTTGTGTGTCTGCATGAATGTGCATGTAGAAGTGAGTGCAAATGTGTGTGTGCACAATTGTTTAGGTTTGTGTGTATGCATGTGCATGCATGTGTGTTTGTGTGTGCATGTGTGTGTATGGTTTTGCTTTCGCATGCAAACAAATGTGTGTGTATGTTAGTGTTCGAGTGTGTGTTGGTTTTTGTGGGTGTTTATTTGTGTGCATGTGTGTGTACACACATGAGTATGTGTTTGAGTGTGTGCCTGTGTGTATGTGTTTGAGCATAGGTGTGCTTGTGTGTGCACACATAGGAACATGTGTGTATGTACAGGTGTGTGTGTGTATGTGTGTGCCTGTGTGTGTATGCATATGTGTGCATTTTTGTGTCCATGGGACTGTGTGTGTGTGTGACTGTGTGTGTGTCCACATGGGCCCATGTGAGTGTGTTTGAGTGCATGTGTAAGTGTGCTTGTATGTATGTGTGCATGTTTATGTGTGTGTGAGGGTATGTGTGTAAGTCTATGTGTTTGTATGTGAGCATGTGAGGGTATGGGTGCACACATGTGTGTGCATGCATGTGTATGTACATGTATGTATGTGTGTGTACATTTGGGTGTACATGCAAACAAAGGCATATATGTGTGTTGGTTTTCTTGTGCACATGCACACAAGTGCATGTTTGCATGTGTGTGTGTGTGTTCGTGTGCATTGGTGTGTGTGGGTGTTTGTGTGAATGTCTCTATGCATGTGTGTGTGCTTAGGAGCATGTGCATGTGTGTGTACATGTTGTAAGATGTATATGTGTGTGGGTTGTGTGTTAATCTATATGTGCATGTGTACATATGCATATGTGTGATTGTGTTTGCATGTGTTTTGGTGTGTATGTGTGTGTGGATGTATGTGTGTGAAAGTGTGTTAATGCATGTGTGCATGTGCATATGTGCATGTGTTGGTGTGCATGTGTGTGTGTGTGTGTGCATATATGTGTGTGTAAGTGTGTATCTATGTGTTTGTGGGCATATTTTTTTGTGTTTGTGTGTGCATGCATGTGTGTATGCATATAAGAGTTTGTGTTCATGTGACTGCATGTGTCTATGTGTGTATGGTTGTGTTTATGAGAGTTTGTCAGTGCATGTGTGTGTATGCATGTGGTTATTTGCATGTGCAAGTGTGTGTATGTGTGCATGCACCCCTACATGAATATGTGTTCATGTGTACATGTGTCTGACTATTTTTGCATGCATCTATGTGTGTTCAAGTGGATGAGGGTGCATGTGTGTGTGTGCATGTGCCTACGTGTGTTTGTGGATATGTTTAGGTGTGTTTGTGTAGGTTTGAATGTGTGTGTATGTGTGTATTTGTGTTAATGCTTACATGTGTTTGTATAAGTGTGTGTGTGTTGGTGTGCACATGCATGTGTTTGTCTCTGTTTGTGCATGTCATGTGCATGTGTATGTGTAAGTGTGTGTGTGTACATGTGCATGTGTGTGTGTTTATATGTGCTTGTTTGTGTGTGGGTGTGTGTATGCATGTGTGTGTGGGCATGCTTATGTATGCACACAAATGTGTGTGTGCGTGTCAGTGTGCTAGTGTGTCTGTGTTCATGTGTTAGCTTGTGTGGGTGTTTGTGTGTGTGCACGTGTGTGTGAGCACATAAGTGTGTGTTTGTACACACAAGCACATGTGCGTATGTGTGTGTGTGTTCATGTGTGTGCATGTGTGTGTATTCATACGCATGCATGGGTATTCATGTGCAAGTAAATGTGGGCGTGTGCACATGGGCACATGTGTGCATATGTGTGTGTGCATTTTTATGTGCATTTGAGTGTGTGGTCAAGTCTGTGTGTGTGTGTATGTGTGCTTGTGAGTGTCTGTGTGAGATTATATGTGTGCATACATCTTAAGGTATGTGTGTGTGTGTGAGAGTCTTCATGTGTATGTGCATATATATATATATGTGAATGCATTTGTGTGATTCTTTGTGCTTTAATGCACGTGTTGAAGAATGTGCACATTTTGGTGCTTTGGTGCATGTATATGAACATGTGTGTGATTGTATATATGTGCATGTGTGTGTGTACATGTTTGTGTGTTGGTGTGTGCTTGCTTGTTTATGCATATGTGTGTGCATATGGGCTTCCATGCATTTGCATGTTAGTGTATAAGTGTATTTGCTTATGCATGTGCATGCATATGCTTGTGTGTGTATGGGTACTCTTGTATTTGTGCATGTACAATCATTTTTGTGTGCTTGGATGCATGTGTGTGTGTGTGCATGTGCACGTGTGTTCATGGGCACTTGTGTGTGTGCATGTCTATGTGTGTGCATAGGTACATGTGTTGTGTGTGTATGTGTGTATGCCTGTGCATGTTTATGTGTTAGTATCTTTGGGCATGTGTTTGTGTGCATGTGTGTGTGTGCATGTGTGTGTGTGTGCATGTGTACATGTGCATGCTTATATGGATGTGTGTGTGTGTGCATGTGTACATGTGCATGCTTATATGGATGTGTGTGTGTGTGTGAGTTTGTGTGTGCATGTGCATGTGTGTGCATTGTCATCTACAGGTACCAATGTGTGTGTATGCATGTTTGCATGTCAACATGTGTGTCCTTGCATGCATGTGTGTGTGTGTGTTTGTTCTTATGCATGGCTGTGTGTGTGTGTACACACATGTCTAGCTATCCATGTATGTATGTAAGTGTATTTGTGTATGTGCATGTGGATGTATATGTGTGTTTTTGTGTGCGCATGTGTGCATGTGCATGTGGATTCCTCGGCATTTGTTTGTGTGCATGTGTGCATGTGTTTGGGCACGTGTGTTTCTCCAAGTGCATGTGTGTGTAAGTATTTGTGTGCGCACATGTTTGTGCATCTATTTGTGTTCATGTCTTTGTGTGTATGTGTGCATGTGCTTGTGCATATGAGTGTGTGTGAGTATCTATATGTGTTTATGGGTGCATCTGTGTGTTCATATGGACGAGAGTGTTTGTGTGCCTTTATATGTGTGGCTTTTGTGTGCCTGTGTGTGCATATTTTTGTGTACATGTTTGTGGGCATATGAAAGTATTTTGCATGCTTGTGTGTATGCATGTGCGCGTGTCTATAAGTGCATGTGTGTGTGTTTGTGTGTAGGCATATGTGTGTGCCTGTATGTGTGTGTGCATACATGTGTGTGTGTCTGTGCTTGTATGCATGTGTTTATATATGTATGTGTGAGTGTCTGTAGATGTGTGTGTGCATATGTGTATATGTGAGCATGCATGCTTGTGCACAAGTGTGTGAGTGTGGGTGTGTTAATATGGTTATGTGTGTTTCTATGTGTGTGTGTATATTTGTGATTACCTATTTGTGTGCCTGTGTGTGTGTGCACATATAAGCATTCATTTATTTGTGTATTTGTATTTCTGTATTTATGTGGACATGTGTGTATGTGTACATGTGCATTTGTGTGTATGTGTGCATGCATATGTGCATGCATATGTGCATGTTAGTGTGTATGTGGATGTGTTTGGCTGTGCATGAGTGTGTGTGTATAGGTCTGCATTTTTTCTTATGTGTGCGTGTTCATGCTTATGTGTATGTGTGTGTGCTTAGAAATGTGCACGTGTGTATATGCGTGTACATGCTTATGTATGTGTGTGATTGTATGTGGGTGTGTGCTTGAAAGTGTGCATGCACATATGTGTAGGTGTATGTCTATGGGCATATGTGTGTGTGTCTATGTATGTTGTGTGTGCATGTGTGTGTACTTGTGTGAGCATACAAGTGTGTTTCTATATGCCTGAATATGTGTGCATGTGTGAGCATGTGTTCGTACATGTGTTTGTGTGATTCTGCATACATATATATAGTTGTGTGTATCTGCATGCATGATTGTGTATATGTACATGTTTGGGTGTGTGCATGTGCATGCATGTCTGTGTGTGCATGAATGTATGTGCATGTGTTTGTGTTTATGTATGCATGTGTGGGCATGTGTATGTGCATGTTTGTGAGCTTGTGTGTGTGTGTATTTTTGTGTTTATGCATATGAATGTGCATATATGCATGCATATGCATGTTTTCTAATGTATATTGCATGTGTATATGTGTGTACGTGCATGTACATGTGTGTGCAATTGTATAGTGTGCTAGTATGTGACTATGCCTATGTGGTTGGGTGTGTGTGTGCATGTGAGTGTACGTGTGTGTACATGCATATTAGGGTGCGAGTGTGTGTGCTTGTGCATATGTGTGTGCATGCATGCACATAGACACAAATACACACATGTATACACATGCACACACATGCACACACATGTGCAAACACACAAACACAAGCACATGCACAGCCTTACAAATGGACACATACATCCACAATCAAGCAAATGTACACTTACACATACACACACACACGAATACACACTCACCCACACACATAGAAAATCACACATATACACACTCACACACCCATGCACACACGCACATGCATATAAGAACACACACATAGAGCCTCATACAAGCAATACACATGCACATATACAAACATGCATAAACACATACACATGAACATACACAGATGCACACATACATGCAAGCACACATGCACTCGCACATGCACACACACACACACACACATGCACTCACACACACAATCACACATATGTGCATGTATACACAAAGACACATGCATGCACGTGCACATAAAGACAAGAATACAAACACATACACAAGCACAAGCACACACACTCACACACATGCATTTGCATGAATACAAACTCATGCACACCCATGTGTACAGATACACAAACACATATACACACACATGCATGAGTACACACATACAAACACATGCATACATATGCTCGCACACACACAGACACATATGCATACCACACGCACACATGCACACACATGCACAACATGAACACATAGGCAAACACATATAGACACACACACACTTTCACACAAATGCACATGCACATATGTACACACAAATGTGAACACACACACACACACAAATATGAAATCATGCACACACACAAACAAATCCCACAACACACATACATGAACAAACACACACAAGTGCACGTATGCACCTACACATACACCTACATGCACTCCTACACACATACGTGCACACACAAATATGTATGCATATGTACACACACACCAACCCACACATAAGAAGACACACATACATACATATAGATGCACACAAATACACACTCATTTACATACACTCTAATGCATAGTCAAAAAGACACACACATGTGCACCAACGCACATATCGCTAATAGGTACACACTTGCACATGCACATGCACACAAACCAAATACACATTCAAGTACAAACACACATGCATATGCACATGCATGCACACATTTATGCATGAACATGCACACACATACCAACATCCACATAGATGCATGCACACATTTATGCATGAACATGCACACATTTATGCATGAACATGCACACACATACCAACATCCACATAGATGCATGCACAACATAAACAAACATGTATATTCTTACACATACACACACAAATGCATGCATACATAAACACACATGCATGTGCACACACAAGCATACACATGTGCACACTCATGTGAATGCATACACATACACATATGCTCATAGTCACACAAATTCATAAGCACGTGCACACATACACACACACACACAAACACATGTATAAGGACGCACACACACATACACACCCACACCTACACCCATACACACTCATGCACAAACACATGCACATGAGTACACGTAAACACACACACATGTACGGACCCACACTAACAAGAGTGGACACACTTGCTCACATGCACACACATGAACACACACACACAGACACACTTACCCTCACAAAACACACACATATACCCACATGCATACAAAAATACATACACATATAGGAACACAAGCATATGTACATAAACTTAAACACAAATACACACACACACATGGACATGCATATGCACATGCTAAAGCATGCACACTTATACACATGCACAAACATGAATAATCATGCATACACACTCTCGTTCACATATATACACAATCACGAACATGCACACATATGCACACACATGCACATGAACATAGATGTGCATGCATATGCACACAATCACATGTGAACACACATGCACACACACACATATGCACACACATAAGCACATACACATAATAACATGCACATATGCATACACACATATACTTGTACAAAGCACACTCATACACGCAGATGCATGTGCACACCCATGTGCAGGCATGTACATGGGTGCACACACACACATACAAACATACACAAAAGCATACACATGCATACACACATTGGCATGAAAACACATTTGCACACGCAAAAACACACATCCTTGCACATGCATAGTTACATACGTAGATGCACCTGCACAAGCACACATGCACAAGTATGCATTCGTGCAGTTGCACATGGATAAGCACCAAGAACAAACATAGGCACTCACACACATGCATACAAATTCATGCACATGCACACACACGTACGTACACTCACTCATGCATGTACACCCACAAACTTATTTGGATGCATGCACACACATGCGCACATATACATACACACATCGACACACAAACACATATGCACACACACATGTACATGCACAAGTATGCATACATGCCATGTGCACACGTGTCTACATAAGCACACACAACAGTACACACATAAAAATGAAGACACACATGCACACACATAAAAAATAAGCAAATAAACACGCACACATAAATACACAAACAGACACTCACACATACATGGAAACATAACACGTGCACCCACTTGCACAAACACAAACACACATGCATAGAGATATGCACACATGCATTTAGACACACATGAATCACAAACATGCACACAAACACAAGAATACTCACACACATAAATATGGTGACACTCCTATACACACACACACATGTGAACATACACATCTACACACATGCTCACACATGCATAATACAAAATGCACATGCTGACACACACACATATGCATGCATGCACACTCACACATACACACACACACACAAACATTCAAACATAGACATGCTTGCACACATACAACCACATAAACACATGCACCCGTGCTTGCACACAAGTGCACATGTACACGTGCACATGTACACGTGCACACACATAAGAAAATATGCATACAAATAAACACAGGTGCACACACACATGTACCTACATGCACGAACATGCACACACACATATGCACATGCACTCACACAAGCACACACATGCACTCACACAAGCACACACATGAACACCTAGACAAACTTGATTACACACACATGAACACACACACACACACATATGTACACTCATGCATAAACACATATACACACACACACATGTGCACATGCATGCACATCTATACACACATTATATGCATACAAAACACATACAAACAAATGCACACATAAACACATGCACACATGCATACAAAAACATGCACACACATAGGCGCACCCTCACATGCATGAATACACACGCATAGATGAACGAACACACACATAAACTTAGAAATACACACGGATACACACGCATAGATATACACACTCATGTGTATGCACTCATAAACACACACATACGCATGCATACATATCCATACAAACACATATACTCATGCACACACAAACATAATGACACGTGAATACAAAAATGCACTAGCAAACACACATATATAAGCATGTTCTTGCACACACACACACGCACATGCATGAGCACACACATATTCAGATACAGACATAAGCACACACATGCACACACATGCACATATAGACACAAACACACCCACACAAAGGCATACTGAGGCACACATATGCACACACACATGCAAACATATACAAGAACACACATATACACAAACATACATATATACACAAACACACACAAACATAGACATAAAACATGTATAGACAATCCTATACAAGCTCACACACAAACACACACAAATGCACATACTCACATGTGCACACCTATAAATGCTAAACAAACACACACATGCACAAACATAAGTTCACTCATCCACACACATAAGCTCAAATACATGCACACACACACACATGTACACAAAGACACATGCACATGATCACCAAAAGTGCATATAAGAACAAGTACATACTCATGCATCTACACACACACACACACACTCATACACTCACAGACACATGCATATACATACACATGTGCACACACACATATAAAAGCTCATTTGTGTAGACACACACACAAACATACATACACACAAATGCCTACATGCAAGTTCACACACATGTACACATGCACACAAACACATGCATATACAAATGTACAAACATACATGCACACATACATGTCCCCATACACACACTCACACATGAATGCATACATGCACGTACAAATGCAACTACACACCCACACTAACTGACACACACATCCACACACAGATGCACACACATACAAACACACACAAACATATGAATGCACTCACATAGACACACAAAAAAGCACACACACACACACATGCACCACAAAAGAACACACATGCACACAAACACATGTGCATTGGAACAAACATGTACACACACAAGCACATACAGATAGTCATGCACACATGCATGCACACATGCACAAACACATGCACACATGAGTTGAATGCAGTCCTATATGCACACATGTGCCAAATACAGTCCCACATGCACAAACATGTAGATGCATAATACTATACACACATACATACATTCACAAGCACACTCATACACACATATGCACATGCACACATACATACATGAATGCACAAAGGATCACATATACAAAAGATCATGCACACACACATACACTGTCACATGCACATATGTGTGTGCATGTACACACACACACAATGTGCAAAGTATCAGTTCATACTCATGTATGTGTGTGTATGCACATATGTGTACATGTGTACTTGTGTGGCATGTGAGTGTGTGAGTGTCTTTATGCATGTGTATTGCTTGTGTGTCTCTATGTGCAAGTGTGATTATGTGTGTGTGTTTGTACGTAAGCATGTATATGTCTATATCCATGTGTATGCATGGGGTGTGTATGTCTTCTATAGGGTTTTATTTGTTCTTGCTTGTACATGCATGTTTGTGTGTCTGGGTGCATAAGTCTATATGCGTACATGTTTGCACCTTTGTGTGTGTGTGTGTGCTTATGGGTGTGAGTGCATGTGTGAATGTGCTAGCATGTGCATGTTTGTAAATGTGTGCATGTATTCTTCTGTGTGTGCATGGGTGCGTGCATGTGTCTATGTTATGCATGTGTGCTAGCATGCATGTGTATGTGTGTGTATGTGTGTGAGTGTGTTTGTGTGCCCTTATGTGTTTGTATATGTTTGTATACATATTTGCATGTGTATGTGCGTGTGTGTGTGTATGTTTTTGTTTGTGTTTTTGCATTAGTGTGCTTGTAGGTGTGTTCATGTTTGTGTGATGTTTGTCCATGTGTATATGTGTATATATGTATGTCAATGTGAATGTGCTTGTGCACGTTCGTGTGTATGCATATATGTTTAGATGTGTTTGTATGAGTATGAGTGTGTAGGTGTTTATGTATGTGTGTGTATGTGGCATGCATGTGTATGCATATGCATGCTTGTGTTTGCAAGTACATGTGTGTTCGTTTATGCATGCGAGTGTATGTGCCTATTTGTATGTGCATGCGTGTTTGTGTGCATGTGGGTGGGTGTGAGTGCATGTGGATGTGCATGTGTTTTCTTATGCATGTGCATATGTATGTGTTTTTATCCACGTGTTTGTGTCTATGTCTTTTATGGTTTTGTGTTTGTGCATGTGTGTATATGTGTGTACATGTGCATATGATTTTGTGTGCATCTGTGCATGTGTTTGTATGTGTGTTCATGCGTGTGTGCAAGTATGTGTGTGTGTGTGTGTGCTTGCATGAGTGTATGTGTGTGCATGTAAGGGTGCATGAGTGTGTGGGCTTGTGTGTTTGTGATTGTTTGTGCATGTCTATATGTGTGTGTGTGTGTGCATGCACATGTACTTGTATGTGAGTGTGCATTTGTGTTCATGTGTATGTGTTTTTGTGCATGCATATGTATATGTTTATTTAGGAGCATGTGCATGTGTATGCATGTGTTTGTGTCCATGTGTGTGTGTGCATGGGTGCATGTGTGTGTTCGAACATTAATGTGTTCGAGCTTGTGTGTGTATGTATGCTTGATTGTACATATGTGCATGTGTGCACTTATCTATGTATGACTGCAAATGTGTGTGTGTGTGCATGTCCTTATATGAGTGTTTGTGCACTTGTATGTGTGTGTGTGTGTAAGTCTTGTGCACATGTTTGTAAGCATGCATGCTCATGAATATGTTTGTGTATGCATGTGTGTGAATTGGAGTGTGTGTGCATGAGTATGCTTGTGTGTGTTTGCATGTATTTGTGCATGCCTATGAGTGTGCATGCATTTGTATGTATGTGCCTAATTTTGCTACTACTTGTGTGGCTCTATGTGTATGTGTGTTGTTTTGCATGTGTTTGTGTGTAAGTCTAGGTGTGTGTATGTGCATGTATGTGTTTGTGCATAGGAGTAGCTACATGTGTTGCTGTATGTGCTCGTGTCTACATGTGTGTGTATGCACATTTATTTATGCTTGCATGTGTTTGCAAGTGTGCATGTATGTGTGTTTATCCGTGTATATGTGTAGATGTATGCATGCACATGCATGTCAGTAAGTGTGTGTGTGTTCATGTTTGTGTGCATGTGCATGTGTAGATGCGTGCATGTGTGTGTGTGTCTGTATTCGTGTAAATGGGTTTGTGTGTGTCCATGTGCTTGTTTTGGGGAGGGTTTTTTGATGTGTGTATTTTGAAGAATGTGTGCATGTGAGTGCGCATGCATATGTTTTGTGTGCTTGTGTGTGTATGGGTATGTGTGTGCATGTGCGTGGGTATATGCATGTGTGTGTGCATATGTTTGTGCATGTATGTGTGTGTGTATGTGTGTGTGAGCATGTTTGTGTAGTTGTGAATACATGTGTGTGTATTTGTATGTGCTTGTTGGTGCACTTGTGTGTATGTGTATTTTAAAATATTTTTTCTAATTTTATGATTGTATTTATTTTTTAAATATCCTTTATAAAAGAATTTTATGTTCATAAAAAACTTTGATTTATAAATATATTAATTTATAATTTTTATGATTAAAAAAATAAAAATAAATGTTGAAATAGTACATAAAAGTTTTAAGTTGTTCGATTCAAAGTGCAACCTATATGCATCCCCAACCAAAGTCAAGAAAAACTTCATTACTAAAAGAGTTACAACTTGAGGTTTTTCTTTATATTTTATTTTTGACCAACTTGAGGTTTTTTTTTACGGTTCTCCTCCGATCTTTGTTTTTTTTGTGGGTTCAACTATAACATGGGCTTTTGTAAGCTCAACCTCAACACAACTTTTTATAAGATCAAATTGAACTTGAGCTTTCGTAATTGTCAGTCCTCCTAACACAAAGGAAAAATAAAAATATAACAAGAAATAAATTTCTAATAAAAAAAATTTTCTTATTCATGTTGATGAATATATAAAGGTAAAAAGAGCTCAAAATTAGGAAGAGAACTCAGAAAAAAGCACAGAATGTTTAGACTTAGCACAAAGAATTTAAAATTTAGACTAATAGTATGTCATAACTATTGCTAGGAAATTTGCACCAGTGGAATACGATGTAGCCTTTTTTTGAGTTGTTAAAATTTTGTTCATATTCATTCTTTATTTCATTAATAAAGGTTAAATTTATATAAAAACGTTTTGTTATAGCCATCACAAAGTTAAGTAAAAGCTATTTAAAAAGTTCTACCAAATAACACAAAAAGCTTTTCCAAATGACTTAAAAAGTATTTTAAAAAGGTTGCACGTAATGACACACAAAATAGCTAATTAATTAGCCATTAAGAGGGATCAACTAGGACTATTTTATCTAATTAGAGTGATTCTAGACTCGTAGATCAACGGACGTAAAAGTGGATAAGTTGTGGATGGTTACACCAAGATGGAATTGATCTGAGCTATTCAACCAAGTTGGACGAGATTTGGATTATTTAATTCTTCAATAGTAGAGAAAGATCAGATTTGGATCATAGGATTCAAATTAGAGAGATCTAAACCCTCAAATTAAACATAAAACATATGAAACAAGACAGAACAAATCTGGACCAACTAATTAAAACAAATGAGATCTTATCGCCAACATTCAAGGCTTAGGAGAGTGTATATATGCAGGTTAAGTTTCCACCATCTGACATACGATCAGATGGTGATGATTTATGCTTGTTTTAGGCTCTACGATAGTGAAAAATAATAGTTCTACATTGCAGACTTTTAAAAGATTTTTTAATTTATATGGATTTCATAGGGGCCACATTTCATGCCATTATATAGAGTTGGCTCCCCCCTTGTGTGCTTAAGAATTCATCACCTATGACACTCATATGCTTTATAGGTTAATCATGACGAAGGATTAGACCCACAACTCATTCATATAGTTCGAGTTTAGCCTAGCTCGATCGTTATGCATAGTTGCTAAGATTATTTTCAATAAGATTTTGTTCCACCTGCCTATTAACTAGAGATTTGCATGTGCTTGTTCAAGCTTCGTAGACTTGAGAGATTACACCTAGGCACATGCTTAGGATGTAACTTAAGGTAATTTTTTAGTTTTAAAATGTTTAAGAAAATAATTTTTTTAAATTTAGTCAAAGTTCAACAATTAGTTTAACATGAAATTTGATGTAGGTGCATTATAAGATTTAATTAAAAAAATGATTGAAAAATAAAATCTTATATTTCGTAAATTAGTAAATGGTTTAAGTAGGATTTGAAAGAATTAAATGATTGAAAAACTGAAATCCTATGCATTTTGTAAATCAAGGAGATGATTAAACAATTGGATGCTTGAGTTAAGATTTCATAGTGAGAAGAATGGAGATGTGCCTTGTAATCAACATGCTGACATTTTATTTTAGTATAGAAAGAAAATATTTTCAAACTTGATGGACATGACTTTAATCCTTGAAGTTTATTGAATACTCCAAGATAATTTATAGATCTCTTGTCACCATATTTAAAAGTGTATGCTTGTTCTTTATATGTAAACCTATTTCACTCTAAATAAGTTCATTAGAAACAAAAAATAAATATTTAATGCTTGACTTATCAAACACAATGGCGACTTAACTATCTCTACATTTTGATGATAAATAATGAAGTCATAATGAGATAAATTTAAGTTGTAGTATATAGGAAAATCAAAGTAATGTAAATAAAGGTCACACAAGAAGAGAATTAGAGTTTCATAACAATATAATTGTATATAAAAAAATTAAAAAATGAGATAAATTATTTGTGAAATTTGCATTCCATTATATTAAATAAACATAAATAATTATAAATTACTAGTTAGGTATTAAATAAATATTTATTAAATTTAAAAAGAGATAAATTGATTCATTGTAATATAATAAAATGAAAGTAATACAAATGTTACATAAGAGAAGATTTTGAGTCCCATAATAATATAACCAAATAAAAGAAAAAAATTAAAGAAATGAGACAAATTTTAAGTAAAAGTTTTATTCCATGATATTAAAAAGGTTGAATGAGGCATGAATTTAAATTTATGTCACAACCATAGAAAATAAAATACTCAAAAATATATTAAATAAATATTTAATTAGATAGAGCTCATCTAGGTGACTACGAGGGGTTTGTTTTATATGTATTAGACCTTATTTGGAATTACTTTTTCTTTTAAAATTAAATAAGCATAAATACTAATAATTTTTTAATATAAGGTAAATATTAATTCAACTTGAAACCAAATTAACTTAAGTAATGTAATGCAAACAAGTTAAAGCAAAATAAAGGACATGTGTGAGGAGATTTAGTGTTACATAGTAATCATGCAAAACTAAAGTGAAAAAATAAGAAGAATAAGGTAAATTATATGAGAAACATACATTCTAAGATACAAAGGGGAATGGGGGTAGTATCCTTAATTATTAAATTAGATAAAAATAGAAACTCCTCATAAATCATGCAAAATACATAGAAAAAAATATAAGAATATCATAATGAATAATTAACTCGATATAGCTTATTGAAGTCCAATGATGTTTGTTATGTCTTTAATATATTTCAGTTGAAATTTCAATGAATTAGAATACTAAATAAGCATAAAAATAATAACTTATTTCCTTAATATTAAATAAATAAATATTAAAGCAAAAATAAGATAAATTGAAGCAATTAATAATACAAGTTAACATTGATGCATAGGAGACAAAAGTGGAGATTTAGGGTTTCTTAGCAAATTTACTGCATAAAGAAAAAGTTTAAATAAAGGCAAGTAAGTTGTACTAAGAAAATTACATTTTAAGATACTAAGGAGATCTAATGTACTATCTTTGATTATTAAAAAAATCTTGAAATAAAATGTCTAATATAACCTATTAAAAATACTAAAAAATAAAACAATATTTAAAAAACTATTAAAAAAAGAATATTTAATGTGATAGAACTCATTAAGACATGTTCAATTATATTTAATTTGACTCTATTAGATCTCATTAGGAATTACAGTAAATTATCAAAGATAATAAAAAAGTAGTAAAAATTATTAAATTAATTTTAAGTAAATATATGTTGAAGCTAAAATGAGATAAGTTAAAGTTATGCAATATAATAAAATCAATGTGTTGTTAAGTTTATAAAGAGAAGAGAATTAAAGTTTCAAAATAATATAACCAAATAAAAGTAAAACATTTGAATAATTTATGCAAGGTTTATAAAAACATTACATTCCATGATACTAGGAAGATCAAGTATAACATCCTCGATTATCAAATAAAGCATCATTAGAAATTTCACATTAGATGTGCCATAATTATAGAAAATAAAACATTTTGAAATATAAAAATTAATATTTAATTAGATAAAGCTCATTGAGATTATTTTGTGAATTATCTAAATGAATAAGCTTAAATAATAATAAACTATTTTTTTTAATATTATGTAAATATATATTAAAGTTTAAATGATATAAATTGAAGAACAAACAAAATCCAACAATAATAAAATTCACATTGGAGGATAATTAGAATTACATAATAATATAACAAAATCAAATTAAAAAATTCTAAAAAAATAGAATAAATTATATTAGAAAATTGCAACACAAGACTCCAAGAATGTTAAGCTTAACATCATCAATCATCAAATTTGGTACAAATCAAAATGTTTAATAAATATTCTAAAACTCTATAAAAATAAAAAAATACTTAATTATGATAATTTAATCAAGGAGAGTTCAATAGTTTTTTTTCATCTTTGTTAGACCCTTTTTAGAATTACTATAAACTATAAAAGGTAAATAAACATAAGTAATATTAATTTATTATTTTAAAATTATTTAAATATATAATGAGTTGAGATGTGATGAGTTTAAGAAGTGGAATATAAGCAGATTAAAGCAATATAAAGGTCACACGAGAGACGAATTAGAGTTTCATAGTATTATAACTAAATCAAAGAAAAATAATTAAAGAAATGAGATAAACTATATAAGATAGTTGTATTTCATGATACTAAGGATATAAAATATCACATCCTTGGTCATGAAATTAGGCAATATTCAAAATGTCCAATAAAAGATACAAAAATAATAGAAAATAAAATATTTACTATGAATTACCAAACAAAGTAAACAAAAAAATTAAAAATTATTATTTCAATTTTAAATAAGTATTTATTAAAGCTAAAATGGGATAAATCAATGTCATGTAATATAACAAATTAAAAGCAATGTAAAGATCACACAACAAAAAATTCAGAGTAACAATGTCATGAAATAAAAACAAAAAAATTTGGAAAAGTGAAAATTTTATGAGAAAATTGTATTCAAAGATACTAAGGAGATTGAGTGCAACATCCTCAATCATTTAAAAATTAATAAATGGAAATATACATAGAAACATACCAAAAGACATTAAAATAAAATGCTTAAAAACATAAAAATTAATATTTAGTTACATAGAGGTTTTTCGGAAGGGTTCATCAACAAGTTGTTTGTCTTGATTGAACCTTGATTGGTGCTAATGAAAATTACTAAGTAGTAAGGATAAATAATAATACAATTTAATGAGATAAAAGAAAAGTGGATGTCACATGAGGGGAAAGTTAGAGATACAATGTAATTTATGAAAATCGATGCAAAATATTTAAAGAAATGAGGTATATTGTATAGGAAAGTTGCATTCCAAGACGACGGGTTGATTGAGTGTAACTTCTTCGATCAAAAAAATAGAGTACAAATAGAAAAAATTCACAAATAGAGCATGAATCCAAGAAAAAAATATTTAAAAATATAAAATAAAGATTAGTTACATAGTGATCACTAAGATGGGTTTAATAATATTTTCTTCATCTTGATCTAGCCTTGTTTGAAATTACTAGGAGTTGCATACATATATAAGCATATACATTAATAAATTATTATTTAAATATTAAGTAAATATATATTAAAGTTTTGATGAGATAAATTTAAATAATGTAATATAAAAAATATAGGAGTTACAAAGGCCACAGAAGAAGTTGTGTGCGAAAATACTTAGGAGATCGAGTTTAACATCTTCATTCATCAAGTAAGATTGAAATATAAAATCCTTTAAAATGTAGGATAGAACCATAAAAAATAAAATATTTAGACTAGCAAAAATGAATATTTAATTATATTTACCTTATTGAGACGAGCTTAACTATATTTCTTTCTTCTTGATCAAACTTAATTTGAAATTATTGTGAATTACCAACTTAAATAAGCAAAAGATTAATAAAGTATTATTTTAACATTAACTAAATATATAAAAAAATTGAAATAAGATAAATTAAAGCAATGTAATATAACCAAATCAAAGAGATATAAATATCACTCGAGAAAAGATTTAGAGGCACATTGTAAAATAATAAAATAAAAAATACCAATTTTATTGTCGGTTACCAAATTAGGTATGAGTTGAAATATCTCATAAAACGTTTCTTGATCATAAAAAATATAATATTTAAAAATATATAAAATAAGTATTTATTTGATTAGAGCTCATTAACATTAGTGCAATGACGTCTTTTTCACCTCAATCCGACCTCGCTCAAAATTATAGTGAATTAAGAAAATACTTAAAGTTAAATAATAATGAACTAATTTTTAATATTAAGTTAATATATATTAAAGCTAAAATAAGATAAATTAAAGTAATATAATATAATAAATTTTAAATGATGTGAGGGTGAAGCAAGAATATAATTTGAGTTTCATAGTAATACAACAAAATAAGAGAGAACCATTAGAATAAATGAGGTAAATTTTATAGAATAGTTGAATTCTATGATACAAAGGAGATTGCAACATTCTTGATCATCAAATCTAGTGTGAATTAAAATATCTTGTGAAGTATGATGAATACTAGAAAATAAAATATTTAATAATATGAAATAGATATTAAGTTGAATATATCTTACAAAGATAAATGCAATGATGTCTATTTAGCCTTGATGAGGCATCATTTGGAATTGTTATGAATTATGAAAGTAAATAAGTATAAATAGTAATAAATTATTATTTTTTATTTGATTAATATATATAGAGCTGAAATGAGACAACTTAAGTAACGTAATATAAAAAAATTAAAGTGATGTAATGATCTTATATAAGGAGATCTATAATTAAATAGTTATATATCAAAATTAAAGCCAAAAGATTAAATAAATGAGATAAATTGTACAAAAAGGTTCAATTCTAAAGTAATATGGATATCAGGTGTAACAACATTAACCGTTAAAACAAACCTTAGAAAAAATATTACTTAGAGATTAAAAATGAAAAATTAATTGGATATAGCTTATCAAGATGAGTTTAATGATATTTGTTTCATCTCAATTAATCTTTATTTACATTTAATATTCATAACAAAATTAAAAAAGAATAAAAAATAATAAATAATCATTTTAATATTGAGTAAATATATATTAATGCTTAAATAAGATAAATTAAAACAATATAATATATCAAAATCAAAGAAATATAAAGGTTACAAAAGAAGAGAATTATAGTTTCATAAAAATATAACCAAATCAAACTAAAATATTTAAAGAAATCAGACAAATTATAGGAAAATATTGCATTCAAAGATTGTGTGGAGATTGAGCACAACATCTCTAATTATCAAATCAGGTATAAATTAAAATTTCTATAAATTATACAAAATATAAGAAAATAATTATTTAAAAAATATAAAATGAATATTTAATTGAATTGAGCTTGTCGGGATGGCTCAAACGACATTTGTTTCATCGCTATAAGGGAACATTTTAAGTTATCACAAATTGCCTAAGTAAATAAATAGAAATAATAATGTAAAATAACCAAATCACATCAATATAATGATAACACAAGGTGAAATCAAAGAAAAAAATTAAAGAAATTAGATGAATTTTTTAAAAAATGAGCATTACGAGATACTAAGTGCGTCAAGTGTAACATCTTCAAACAACAATTAAGTAACAAATTGAAATGACTAGCAAACCTTGCATAAAATCCTATAAAATAAACTATTTAAAATAAAAAAATGAATATTTTGGTAGATAAAGTTTATTGAGATGTGCTTGATGGCATATGTTCCATCTTAATAAACAAAATACAAAATTAAATAAGCATTTAAAAAAAGTTAGTATTTTAATATTTAATAAATATATGTTAAAATTGAAATAATATAAATTTAAGCAATGTAATATAACCAATGAAGGCAATGTAAAGGTCACACAAGAAGAGATTTAGAGTTACATAGTAGTATAATCAAATCAAAGCAAAACATTTATAAAAATAAGATAACTTATATGAAATAATTGCATTCCAAAATACTAAGTACAATGAGTGTAATATCCTCATTGATCAAATCTGGTACACATTGAAATGCTTGTAAAGCTTGTTAGAAAAAAATAAATATTTAGAATTATATAAATGAATATTTAATTGTATGCACACATTGAGTCAAGTCCAAACACAATTAGGTCATTTCAATCAGACTTCATTTGAAATTACTACAAATTACCAAGTAAACAAGCATAAGTAATAAGTAAATAAATATTAAAGTTAAATGTAGATTATTTGAAAAAAAATGAAATATAACAAAATAAAAACGATATAAAAGTCATATGAGAGAATAATTAGAGTTACACTATAATATAATAAAATCAAAGCAAAAATATGACAAAAAAATAATTTTTATTAGAAGGTTACATTTGAAGCAACTAAGGAGATGAAGCAAAACATCATTAATTATTAAATCTTGTAAAAATGAAAAAGTCTAATAAAGCATGCCAAAATTCTAAAAAATTAAAATATTTAAATATGTAACAATGCACATTTAAATAGATAGAGCTTGTCGAGACGAGCATAGAGACTTTTGTTTCATCTTGATCAAACATCATTTGGAATTATTATGAAATACAAAATTAAACAAGCACAAAAAATAATAGAATTACTATTTTAATATAAACAAAATATATAAGAAAGTTATGATGAGATAAATTAATATAATATAATATAAATAAATCAAATAAGCATATTGACCACACAAGAGGAGAATTAGAGTTTCATACTAATATAAAATGATCAAAGTGAAATAGTTGAAGAAATGATATAAATTATATAGGAAAGTTGAATTCTAAGATAATAAGAAAGTCAAGTGTACTATTATTGATCCTCAAATTAGCTACAAATTTAGATATCTTACAAAAGATGCCAAAATCTCATGATGTTTAATGACATTTGTTTCATTTCATTTAGACATCATGTAAAATTACTATAAATAAAAAAATTAACTAAACATAAAAATTAAAATTATTATTTAAATATTTAAATAATATATATTACATCTAAAAAGTGATAAATTGAAATAATGTAACATAATAAAATAGAGTAATGTAAAGGTCACAGAAGAGGGGAATTTGAGTTTCATAGAAATATAACAAAATCAAAATGAAATATTAGAAAAATTTATGAGACTTTTTCAGGAAAGTTGTGCTTAAAGATGCTAGCATGATCAAGTGTGACATGCTCAATCATAAAATCACGTATGAACAAAAACATCTCAAAAAATATGCATAAATCTTTCAAAAATATTTAAAAAAATCTAAAATAAATATTTAATTGATTAGAGTTTATAGAGTGGAATACAATGATGTTTGATTTGTCTTGATTAAGCCTTTTTTTGAATTACATGAATTAAAAAATAAATAATAAAAAATAATTATTGTAATACTTAGTGAATATATAATAAATCTTAAATAAGATAAAATTAAATAATGCAACAAAACAAAATCATTGTGATATAAGTTTTTGCTTAAGAAGATTTAGAGTTACATAGTAATACAACCAAATCAAAGTGAAATATTAAAATAAAAGAGAAATGTTACATGAAAATGTTGCTTTTCAAAATACTAAGGATATTGAGTATAACATTCTTAATCATTAAATCAAATACGAATAAAAATGTCTCGTATTGCATTTTGCAACCTTATATAATAAAATATGTGAAATATAAAATTTACTTTTTAACTAGATATAGTTCATCGAGACAAGTACAAAAATATTTGTTTCATCATGATCAGACATAGTTTGTAATTAGTATGAATTAACAAAGTAAATAATGATAAATAGAAATAAATTAGTATTTTAATATTAAGTACATAGGTATTAAGGCATAAATAAGATAAACTTAAGCAATTTGGTATAATTAAATAAGAGCAATGCAATGATCACAATAGAGAAGATTTAGAGTTATAGTGTTATAAAACCAAATCAAAGAAAACTATTTGAAGAAATGACAAATTGTATGAAAAATTTAGAATATGAGAGTCTAAATTGATCAAATATAGCCTTCTCTATCATCAAACTAACTATGAATCTAAATGTATCTAAAAATATGACAAAACCTTTGAAAATAAATATTTAAACTAACTTAAAAATGAATATTTAATTTGATAGAGCTTGTTGGAATGAGTCTAATGACATTTGTTCATCTGAATCGGCCCTCCTTTGGAATAACTATGAAATTCCCAATTAAATATATATAAATAGTAATAAATTGTTGTTTTTTAATATTAATTAAATATATTATAAATTTTAAATAATATAAATTAAAATAATTTAATATAACCAAACGAAAATGATGTAAGGGTCACATGAGTGGAGAAAAAGAAATTCATTGTATTATAAATAAATCAAATAAATAAATTTGAAAAAATAAGATAAATATTGCTAGAAAGTTTCATTCCAAGATGCTAAAGAGATCGAGCATAATATATAATGATATTTATTCGTTTCAATTGCTTCATAATTTTGATGCTAGAGGATGTTACCCTCGATTTTGTTAGTATCATTGAATACAACTTTCAAGTGCTAGTTCTCATTTCTTCAAATTTTTTGTTTTGATTTTGTTATTTTTCTATAAAACTCTAGTTCCCATATCATGTTTCCTTTATATTACATTCATTTAGTTATGTTACCTTGCATCAATTAATATCATTTTAGCTATAACATGTATTTACTAATTATTAAAATAAATATAAATAACTATTTATACTTATTAACTTGGATAATTTATAGTAATTCGAAATGAGGTCGGTTTAGATGATAAAAACATTGTTGGGCTCGTGTTGATAAGCTTTATCTTATTAAATATTTATTTTTATGTTTTTAAATATTTTATTTTCTAAAGTTTTGGCATGCTTTATGAGATATTTTTATTCATACATATTTTGAGGTTAAAAGATACTAGACTTGATCTCCTTAGCATCTTGAATGTAACTTCCTCACATAATTTGGCTTACTTTCTCAAAGTTTTTTGTTTTATGTAGTTATAGTACTATGTATACCTATCTCTCTTATTGTGTGATTTTTACTTCACTTTGATTTTATTATATTACTTATATTTATCTCATTTCTACTTTAATATATAAGTGTTTAATATTAAAATAACAATTTATTATTATTTTATTTTATTTAATTTCGTAATTTACAATAATTCAAAATGATATCTGATTGAGATGAAACATGCATCATTGTTCTAGTCTAGTGAGCTCTCTTAAATTAAATACATATATTAATATTTTAAATATTTTTTTAATGTTTCGACATGGTTTACGAGATATTTTAATTTGTACTTGATTTGATGCTTGATGATGTCATAATCAATCTCCTTAGTATCTTCGAATGAAACTTTGGTATAAAAGTTATCTCATTTCTTCAAATTATTTGCTTCAATTTGGACATATTACTATGAAACTCTAAGCATTTTCTAGTTTGACATTTACATCACTTTGAATAGGTTATATCACAATGCTTCAAGTCATCTTAATTTAGTTGCAATATATTTTTTTATTTTATATTAAAAAAAAAATTATTTAGTTTTGCTTTAGTAATTAATAGTAATACAAAATGAGTTTCGATTGTAATAAAATGAATGTTGTTGTCCTCGCCTCGACAAGCACTATCAAATTAAATATTTTTATTTTAAATTTTTAAATATTTACTTTCTAAGGATTTGGCATACTTTGAGAGGTGTTTTAATTTATACTTCATTTGGTGATAGTGAATGTTAGCCTTTCATCATAATATCGTGGAATTTAATTTTTTCGTACAATTAATCTTATTTCTTGTATTTTTTTTTATTTTGATTTGGTTATATTACTATGTAAATCTATATCTTGTTTAATGTGGCATTTACATATTTTTTAATTTGTTATATCAGAATACTTCAATTTATCTCATTTCAACTTTGATATATTTTTTCTTAAATTTAAAATAATAATATATTGTTATTTATGCTATTTTTTTAAAATCAGTAGATTTTCCATGCAATGCATTATCATATAGCAACAAATATTGTTGGATTGATCTATATGATCTCTCTCAAATTAAATAATCATTTTGAAATTTTAGATAGATTAATTTTTTAGGGTAATGGCACAATTTATGAGATAATTTGATTTATACATGATTTAAATAAGGAGGGATTATAATCAATCAATATGGTATCACAGAATGCATCATTCTTATATGATTTATGTTTATTTTACATTTTTTTATTTGACTTGGACATATTACTATATAACATAAGTCTTTCCTAATATGATCTTAAGATTGCATTAATTTGGTTATATTAGAATTCACTTCAACTTCAACATATGTTTACCTAATATTAAAAATAAGTTTATTATTATTTATGGTTATTTCGTTTGGTAATTCATGGTAATTTCAATTGAGATCTAGATGAGATGAAACAAAATTACTGTACTCATACCTTAATATGTTATATCTAATCAAATAATTGTTTTCATATTTTGATTAGCATACTTCATGAGATATTTTGATTCATATCTAATTTGATAATTGAAATTGTTACACTTAATCTCCTCAATATATTACAATGTAATTTTTTCATAAAATTTATATAATTTTCTCAAAATGTTTCCTTTGATTTGGTTATTTAACTATGGAATAGACATCTCTTCTTGTATGATCATTATTTCGTGTTCATTTGGTTATTTGCTTCAATATATCTAATTTCAACTTTAATATATTTTCACAAAATATTTAAATAATATTTTTTACTATATATGTTTATTTAATTTTGAAAAATCTTGTAATTCAAAGCGAGATCTGATCTTAATGAAACAAATATCACTGGACTCAACATGACAAGCTCTATCAAATTAAATTTTCATTTTTATATTTTTTAAATAACTTTTTTAAAGGTTTTGATAATTTTATGATTTATTTTGATTAGTACCTCACATAACAATCGAGGATGTTACACTTGAACACCTTAGTATTATGGAATAGAAATTTACCACAAAATTAATCTGATTTTTTTTTCGATTTTATGTTTTGATTTCATTATATTACTTTATAACTCTAAATCTCCTATCATCTGACATTTATATCAATTCGATTTTTTGTATTAGAGTGCCTCAATTTTTCACATTCAATATTACTATTGATTTGCTAAATCAAAAAGTTAATTTTAATTTTTATTTATGATTATTTTCTCTTCAAATTAGTAGTTATTCCAAAATAAGTCTGATTATTATGAAATAAATGTTATTGAACACGTCTCGACAAGCTCTATGCAATTACAAATTTATTTGCATATTTTTTAATATTTTATTATCATAATTTTAGCTTCCTTTATAAAACATTTCTATTTATACCTAATTTCATTATCAATTATCTTGTAATTGGTCTTCCAAATGCTTAGATTGTATCTTTTCTTCATAATTTATCTCATTTTTCAAAATGTTTTTACTTTTATTTAGTTTTATTGCTATCTAACTGTAAATCATCTCTTGGGTGATCATTACATGGCTTTGAACTTGTTATATTACATTGCTTCTATTTATTCTATTTTTGTTACTATATATTTTTAATTAATATTAAAATAGTAATTTATTATTTCTTATACTTATGTATTTTCATAATTTGTAATATTCCTAACAAGGTTTGATTGAGATGAAACAAACATCGATGGACTCATCTCGAACATCTTTTTCCAATTAAATATTCATTTTATATATTTTTGGATATTTAATTTTCTATGGTTTAGGCATATTGATAATATATTTTGTTTGTAACTAATTTGATGATCAACAAAATTTCATTTGATTTCATGCTTTTCATGTTGATTTGGTTATATTACTATATAACTCTAAATCTCCTCTTGTATGATGTTTACATCACTTTGATTTGATTTTATAATAATACTTAAATTTTTCTCAATTAGTTATTTAATATATACCCATCTAAAAAAATAATGATTTATTATTATTTAAGCTTATTTAATTTGAAAAATTGCAACAATTCTAAATAAATTATGATCAAAATGAAACTAATGTCATTGAACTCGTCTAAACAAGTTTTATCAATTTAAATATTCATTTCTATATTTTAAAATATTTCATTTTTTATGATTTTGGTAGGTTTTATGAGTCATTATTACTCATACCAAATTTGATGACCATGGATTTTACTCTTAATCTCTGTATTTTTTAGGAATTTAGTAGAGTTTTAGAGATATTTTGATTGGTGCCTAATTTTTCAATCAAGGATATTGTGCTCTATATTTGTGCTATCTTAAAATGCAATTTTCGTTAAATATTTTTCTAATTTTTACAAATCTTACACTTTAATGTCGTAATATTATAATGTAATTCTAGATGTCTTCACATGTGACCTTTACATTACTTTGAATTTTTTATATTATAATACATTAATTTATCTCCTTTTTGCTTGAACTTATATTTAGTTAATACTAAAATATTAATTTTTTATTATTTGTGCTTATTTTATTTGGTAAGAAATTCTTAGGAATTCAAATGAGATCTAGTTGAGGTGAAACAATAGTGATGAACTCATCTTAACAAGCTATATTTAATTAAGTATTTATTTATGTTTATAATTATTTTATTTACTAGGGTCTTAGCAAGTTTTATGAGTCATTTCAAATTATGCTAGATTTCACAATCAATGATATTACACTACAACTCGTTTGGATCAAGTATTAAAATTTTCTCCTACAATTTGTCTCATTTCGTTAAAAGTTTTGCTTTATTTTAGTTATATTATCGTTTAATCCTAAATGTTCTCTTTTTATGACCTTTATATCACTTTGATTTTATTATATTTCATTGCTTTAATTTATCTCATTTTAGTTTTAGTACATATTTACTTAATATTAAAAAAACTTTTATTATTATTTATACTTATCAACTTTGGTAATTCATAAAAATTCAAAAAGTGATGTGATCAAGATCAAAACAAATGTCTTTGGACTAGTTTAATAAACTTTATATAATTAAATATTTCTTGTTATATTTTTTTTGTAAAATAATACCTTTTTGTGGGTTTTGCTTATCTTTTGAGACATTTTGATTGGTACCAGTAGTGATAATCATGGATATTATACTCAATCTTCATAGTATTTAGAATATAATTTTACTATCTAATACATCTAATTTTTGAAATATTTCACTTTTATTTAATTACATTAGCTTGTACCTCCAACTCTTCTCTTATGTGACCTTTACATCTCTTTTGGCTTGCCTATATTAAATTATTTCATTGTATCTCATTTTTATTTAGTATATATTTAATTAACATTAAAATAAATATTTATGATGATTTATGCTTGTAATCTTTGGTAATTCAATAAGCACTATCTAATTAATTAGTGCTTTTATATTTTTAAATATTTTATCTAAAAGGTTATTAATCACTTTATTAGACATTTTTATTCCTTCCCTTTTGGATGATTCATGATGTCATATTTGATTTCTTTAGCATCTTAGAACACAACATTATCATTTATTTTATCATTATTTTTTTCAAAGTTTTTATTTTAAATTGATTATTTTATTATGTAACTATAAATCTTTTCTAATGTGACCTTGTCATTTCTTTTGATTTGTAATATTATAGTACTTCAATATAGCTTTTTTAGCTTTAATATATTTTTACTTATTATTAAAATAACAATTTATTATTCCTTACAGTTATTTATATTTTTAAATTCACAATAATTCGAAATGTAGTCCGTTCGAGATCAAATAAATATTATTCGATTCATCTCGAGGAGCACTATTCTGTTAAAAATTTACTTTTATATTTTTTTAATATTTTAATTTTTATGGTTTTTATATTTTATATAACATATTTATTGTTTATACCTAATTTGATGATTGAGGGTGTTATACTAAACATGTTTAGCTTCTTAGAATATAGCCTTCCTGTACCATTCGCCTCGTTTCTTCAAATTATTTGTTTTGAATGGGTATATTACTATGTAATTCTAAATCTTCACTCTTGTGAGCTATAAATTGTTATAGTTTGGTAATATTTCTTTTGCTTAAGTTATTTTAATTCAATTGTAATATATATTTAGTCACAACTAAAAAATAATTTATCATTATTTATACTAATTTTTATGGTAATTTATAGTATTCCAAATTATGTCAGATTGAGACAAAACAAATGTCATTAGATTCATCTCTATGAGCTCTATTTTGGTTACATATTACTTTTTTATTATTAAATATTTTATTTTTTGAGATTTTGTTTACACTTTATGGGACATTTCAATTCGTGCATAACTTGACATGTATGAATTTTACACTTAACCTCATTAGTATCATGGAATGTCATTTTTCTTTACAATTTATCTTATTTTTTCAAATTTTTTTTGCTTTGATTGAGTTATATTACTATTTAACTCTAAATCTTTTATCGTGTAACCTTTCTATTATTTTAATTTTTCTATATTATCTTTCCCTAATTTATCTTATTTCTATTTTATTATACATATTTATTTATAAAAAAACAATTATTTATTATTATTTTCCATTATTTATCTCGATAATTCAAATTAATTCTAAAAGAGGTATGAATAAGATAAAACAAACATTATTGAACTACTCTCCATGTGCTTTATCTAATAAATATTATTGTATATTTTTAAATATTTTATTTTCTTAGGTTTTGGCATACTTTATAGGATATTTGGATTCATATCTTATTTTATGATCAAGGATATTACCCTCAATCATGTTTACATTAATTATAATATATTTTTATTTATGCTTATACATTGATTTATTTTTATATATTTACATAATTTACTTTTAGAGTTTTGGTATGTCTTGTGTGACATTTCATTTCTTTGGTAATTAGATGATTAAGGATGGTACACTTAATCTCATTAATACCTTTGAATTCAACTTTCACAAAAAAAGTATCTCATTTCTTCAAAATATATATTTTTTGATTTGGTAAGATTATTATGAATCTCTAATTATCCTCTCATGCGATATTCACACCATATTGATTTAGTTGTAATACATTGCTTTAGTATTTGTCATTTTAGCTTTAAAAAATATTTTCATGACATAATAATAAATGTTTTTTATTATTTATGCTTATTTTCTTTGGTAAATCGTAGTAATTATAGAGAAGGTCTGACTGAAATGAAACAATCATCATCGACCTTGTCTTGTTTAGCAATATTCCATTAAATATTCATTTTTATGTATTTTTCTATTATTTTAAATTTGTAGGGTTTTTTACATGCCTTATGAGAAATTCTACCTCATACTTTAATTGATGATCTAAGATGTTATACTCAATCTCCCATGTTTTATAGAACGAATCTTTTTTCGTACTGTTTATCTCATTTCTTTAAATGTTTTTAATATTTGATTATATTTTTATGAAACTCTGATTCTCCTCCTATATAACCTTTATATTTTTTTATTTATTTATTTTACATTGCTTTATTATCTTATATTAGTGAAAATTTATATTACATGACATTTAAATAATAATATATTATTATTAAAGATTACTTACTATTATAATTCAAAGTATTTCCAATCAACATCGAGTGAAGATAAAGCAAAGATCATTAGACTCATCTCAGTGAGCTTTATCAAATGAAATATTCATTTTATATTTTTAGATGTTGTATTTTGCAAGATTTTAGCACATTTTATGAGTCATTTTGACTACTTGTTGATTTGATATCAAGGATGTTACACTTAGCATCGATAATATATTGGAATGCAATTATCACTTATAATTTATCTTATTTCGTCGTACTTTTGATTTGATTTAAAAACTTTGTCAAACAAAATCTCTTCTCGTGTGAGTATCAATCGATACAAAAGTAATGTCATTAGGCTCCTTTTAATTTTTAATATTTTGAAATTTTTTATAAAACATTTACCACATAAATAATTTGATAATAAAAGATTTTACACTCAATCTTCTTAGTATCATTGAATTCAAATTACTCATAAATGTAATCACATTTTGCTTAAATTTTATAATTTGATTTGGGTATATTGCCTTGGAACTCTAATTTTTATTATATGTCACCTTTACATTGCTTTGATTTGTTTATATCATATTGTCTTACATTGTCTTATTTAAGGGTTAATATATATTTCTTGATATTGACATAACTATTTATTTTTATTTACGATTATTTTCTTTGGTAATTCATATTAATTTTAATCAAAGTCTAATCAGTAAAATAATGATCATCAAACTCATTACAAGGACATATATAAAATAAATGATTAACATTTATAATTATAAGTGTTTTATTTACAATAGTTTTTGCATATTTTATAAGTTATTCTAATCTGCATCTGATTTTATGAAAAATGATTTTTTCATTAATATCCTTAGTATCCTAGAATGCAACTTATTTGTATAATTCATCTCATTTTTTTAAAAGGTTTGCTTTAAGTTTTTTATATTATTGTGAAAGTTTAATTCTCTTCTCAAGTGACCTTTACAATTCTTTTATTTAGCTAGATTATATTGTTTTGATTTATCTTTTTTATGCTTTAATATTTATTTTTTAGCATTAAATACAAAATTATTATTATTTATGCCTATTTACTTTTATAATTCATAGTAACTCTAAATGAGATTTGATTGAGATGAAACTACTGCATTAGACAAATCTAAATGAGCCAATCTAATAAAATATTAATTTCTATTTTTTTTAATTCTTTATTTTCTAGAGTTTCTTCATGCATTATGGTACATTTCAAGTCGTAACTGATTTGACTATTGAGGATGTAATGCTTGACCTCTTAGTTTGTTGGAATGCAACTCTTCTATATAATTCATCTCATTTCTTCTAATGGTTCATTTTTATTTTGTAACATTACTTTGTAAGCCTAAATCTAATTTTGGGGTGATATTAAATCACTTTGATTTTTTAATATTACATTACTTCATTTTATCTAAATTTATCTTTCAAATATATTTATTAAATACTAAAAGGATAAATTAATATTATTTTTTTTAATTTAAATTTGTAATTTGTATAAATTAAAAACAAGACCTGATTAAGAGAAAAAAAAGTCATCAGATTGCCTTAGCGATATCTACCCAATTAAATATTTTTTTAATATATTTATAAATATGTTATTTGTATGGTTTTGACATCCTTTAAGAGACATATCAATTCACACCTGATTTGACAACTATGGATGTTACACTCAATCTATTCAATAACTTGGAGTGCAACTTTCTTATATAGTTTTTCTCATTTCGTCAAATGTTTTGATTTTTTTTCATTTTACATTAATGCTCTTTTTATGTGCTCTTATAAACTTTATATTTCTTTGATTTGTTTATATTACATTGCTTTAATTTATCTTATTTTATTTTTAATATATATTAACTTAATACTCAAACAATAATTTTTTTTAATGCTAACTTAATTTGGTAATTTGTAACAATAAAAACAAAGATTTGATTAGGATGACACAAATATCATTGAACTCATCTTGACAAGCTCTATACGATTAAGTATTAATTCTTTTTTTTTTCATGGTTATAGCACACATTAGTAGACATTTTGAACCATACATAATATTATGATCAAAGATGTTACTCTCAATCTCCTTAGTGACATTGAAAGAAACTTTCTCACAATATTCATCTTATTTATTTAAAATTTTTGCTATGATTTGGTTATAATATAATGTAACTCTAAATCTCCATTATTTTTATCTTCTTATGGCTTAAATTTGGCTATGTTACATTTCCTTAGTTTATTTTATTCTAGCTTTAATATATATTTACTTATTATGAAAATAATAATCTACTATTATTTATGATTATTACTTTGGTTATTCACAAACTTCAAATTTTGGTATAACACAAACAAAACAAACATCATTGGACTCATTTAATCAAATTTTGAAATATTTTAATTTCTAAGACTTTTGTACAAATTTTGGGATATTCTAAATTGTATGTACTATGATGATCAGGGATGTTACATTGAACCTCTTTAGTATCTTGAAAGTCAACATTCTTAAGCAATTTATCTTATTTTTTTAAATTTTCACTTTGATTAGGTTATATGTCTATTAAAATTAAAATCTACTCTCCCATGATCTTTACATTATTTTAATTTTATTATATTAGTTTACTTCATTTTATTTTATTTTTAATGCTTAATTGTTTTGATAGCTTATAATAATTGTAAATGATGTCTAAAGAGAGAGAACAAAGATCAATGAAATTCCCCCAACATGCTATATATAAGTAAATATTAACTTTTATTGCTTTAATTATTTTTTCTACAATTTTGGCATATTTTAGAAGATATTTTGATTTTTACCTTATTTAATGATCAAGAATGTTACACTAAATCTCTTTAATTTTGGAACGCTACCCTCACATGCAATTTATCTAATTTTCAAACTTTTTGCTTAGATTTTGTTATATTTATATGTATGTCTACATCTTTCCTAATCATATGTCTACAACCTTTTCATTATTTCAATTTTCTTTTTTCAACTTTAAAATTTTTTTTTTTAATATTAAAATAATATTTTGTATTTATTTATATTTATTTAGTTTGATGCGGCAAAGTATTGTCAAAATGAGGTCTAATCAAGGTGAAACAAAGATCATTGGAAACATCTCATCGAGTTTTATTCAATAAAAATGTTTTATATGTTTTGAAAAATTTTATTTTCTAGAGTGTTGACACATTTTATGAGATATTTTGATTCATACCTTTTTTTGATAATTAAGGATGTTACACTTGGTCTTTCTAGATTCTTGAAATATATTTTTTGCTTACAATTTTTCTCATTTTTTCGAAGTGTTTACTTTTATTTAGTTGTATTTTTATGAAATGCTATTTCACTTATTATGTGATAATTACAACATTTTTATTTATTTATATTATATTTCTTCAATTACTCTTATTTCAGCTTTATATATTTTTACATATTAATAAAATAAAAAATTATTATTATTTAAATTTACTTAATTAGTTATTTCATAATAATTGCAAATGTGATCCAATCGAGAGTAAACAAAAGTCATTAGAGTGGCCTTGACTAGCTCTATTTAATTAAATTTTCATCTTTTATACATAAAAGAATCATATTCTTGTGTTTTCTTGTGCTTTATATGAAATTTTATTTTGTACTTTATATGAAATTTTTTACACTATTTTAGTACCTTATTTTAGCATTGATATATTTGCTTAATATAAAAAGAATAATCGATTATTATTTATTATTATTCACTTTTGTAATTCATAGTAACTCTAGAGGATGTCAAATCAAGATAAAATATTTTTTTGTACTATTCATAATGAGGTCTATCTAATTTAATATTCATTTATTTATTTTTTAAATATTTTGATTATCTTGGGTTTTGTCATAATTTATGAGACGTTTTGATTCATACGTAATTTTATGCTCAAGGACATCATGTATGATCTCTCTAATATCTTGGAATTCAACTTGTTTATTTAATTTCTCTCAATTGTTTCAATTTTTTTGAATAGATTTTGTTGTAATTTTATGAAAGCCACATTATCCTCTCATGCTACCATTTCATCTCATTGATTTGTTTATATTATAGTACTTTAGTTTACTTCATTTTAGTAACAATTTATATTTCTTAATATTAAAAATTAATTTTTTGCTATTTATGATTATCTATTTTGGCAATTCGTAGTAATTATAATTGAGGTCATATTGAAATAAAATAAGTTGTTGAACTCATATCAATGAGCCCTTTTTAGTTAAATATTCATATATATATATATACATCTTTTATACCTCTTTTTAATTTTTTTTATACCGTTTATGTTTTTGGCATTTTTTATGACTTAATTTGTTTTATACATCCTTTCACAATCGAGGATGTTGTGCTCGATCTCGTTGATAGCTTACAAAGAAACTTTACAATTTATCTTATTTCAACAATTTTTTTGTTCTAATTTGGTTATATTACTATGTAACTAAAATGTTCTATTGTATGATATTTATAAAGCATTGTTTTGATAATATTGCATTGCCTTAGTTTGTCTTATTTCATTGTTAATGTTTATTTCCTTATTATTAAAAAGGATAATTTATTATTCTTTGTACTTCTTTTATTTGGTAATTCACAATAATCCAAATGAGAACTAATCATGTTGAAAAATACTATTATATTAATCTAAATGAGTTCTATCAAATCAAAATATTTTTTTATATTTCTTGAATATTTTAATACTTAGAGTTTTCATATGTTTTATCATAAATTTTGATGTATATCTTATTAGATAAATGAGATAATTAAACTCGATCTTCTTTGTATCTTGGATTCATTTCTCTCAAATAATATTTCATTTTTCAAATTTTTTGATTTGATTTGGTTATATTACTATGAAAATCTAATTTTCTTCTTGTGTGAGCTTCAATTCACTTTGATTTTTTTATTTTAAATTACCAAAGCATGTCATATTTCTACTTTAATATATATTCTTAGATATTAAAATAACAATTTATTTTTCTTTATTCTCATTTACTTTTATAATTCACTATAATTCCCATCGAGGTTTAATCAGACAAAGCGAAGACTGTTAGAGTAATAAGAAAGCACTCTATCTAATTAAATATTCATTTTTATAGTTTTAGGTATTTTATTTTTTATGATTTTTGGATGCATTAAAAGACATTTTGGTTCACACTTGATTAGCATTCAAGGATGTTATCGTCAATCTCCTTTATATCTTAGAATCAAAATTTCTCAAACAATTTATCTAATTCTTTAAATTTTTTTTTGATTTGGTTGTTTTAATATTGAACTAAATTTTTTTTCTTATGTGAACTTTGCATCACTTTGATTTTAGTATATTACATTACTTTAGTTTATATCATTTTTCCTTTATTATAAATCTCCTTAGTATCAAGATAATAATTTGTTATTATTTATTCTTACTAAATTTTGTTATCCATGGAAATTCCAAATATGATCCAATCTAGATGAAATAATTATCATTAGACTTGTGTTAACGAGCTATAATATAACAAATATTCATTTATATATTTCTTCAATTTTTTGTTTTCTAGATTTTTGACATGCTTCGTAAGATATTTTGATTTGTCCAACATTTGACAATCGAGAATATTTCACTGGACCTACTTAGCATCTTTGAGTTCCACATTCTTATAAACTTTATCTTATTTCCTCAAATATATCACATTGATTCAATTTTATTATTATTCAACAAAAAATATGCTCTTTTATGACCATTACATCACTTTAATTTCGCTATTTTATATTGATTAAACTAATATATACTTTTAATATTAATATAAATTTAATTAATATTACTATACAAATTCATTTTTATTTATTCTTTTTTCTTTGGTAATTGACTAAAGTTTCAAATGTTGTTCGGTTAAGATGAAACAAACCTTGTTAGACTCATCTCATTAAGCTTTATCAAAAAAAATATTTAATTTTATAATTTTAGATATTTTATTTTCTCTAATTTTAGCATGCTTTACGAGTCACTTTGATTCATAACATATTTGGCAATTAAGGATGTTACACTTGAGCTTAGTATGCTCAAATGGAACATTCGCACACAATTTATTAAAATTTTTCAAATGATTTTCTTTGACATTATAATGTTACATTATAACTCTAATAACCTCTCATGTGTCAATTACATAATTTTTATTTTATTATATTAAATTGTTTCATTTTAACAAAATTCAACTTTTAAATACGTTTATCGAATATTAAAATAATAAGGTACTATTATTTATATTTATTTAAATTTCTGATTATTAAAAATTCTAAAACATATTCAATAAAGATGGAATAAACTTAACTAAACTTTACTTGATAGGCTCTATCTAATAAATTTTTTTTTTATTTTTTTTAAATTTTTTTTTAAATTTTTTAATTTTTTATTGCATTGACATGCTTTAAGAGACAAATTGATTCATTCTTGATTTCACAATGATGGATTTTACACTCAATCTGCTCAGTTTTTTTGGAATGCAATTTTGTCATGTAATTTTTCTCTTTTCTTCAAAACTTTATCTTTCATTTGATTATATTACTTTGAATCTCTATTTCTTGTCACTTGTAACCTTTACATTGCTTTGATTTAGTTAGATTATGTTGCTTTAATTTAACTCATTTTACCATTAACTAAAATTGAAATAATAATTTGCTATTATTTATGCTAAATTCATTTGATAAATCACATAGTTGAAAAGAAGGCTCACTAATATGAAACAAGAATCATTGTTTATGCAATTCTAACCCATTGTTTTATTTGTAATCAAATCACCAATATGAAAAAAGAATAATTGAAAAGAAGTCTCACATCGTTATTTTTCTTCAATTTTCTTATATTACAAAGCAACTCTAAATCTCTTGTCTTTTGTTTTTTTATATTGTAATAATTTCTTTAAATTATATTGCATTAATTTATTTTGTTTTGGCTTCAGAATATATTTACTTACCAACAAAATAAAAAATTATTATTGTTTATGCTTATTATTTTTTTTGTAATTCATAGACATTCATAACATGGTCTGATTTAGATCAAATAAATATCATTAGAGACATCTCTATGAGTTTTATCAATGTAAATATTTAGTCTATATTTTTAAATATTTTATTTTCTAGGATTTTGGCAGTGTTTATGAGGTATTTTGATTTGTTCCTAATTTGACAAATAAGAATGTTCCCCTTAATTTTCTTAGTGTTTTAGAATGTAGGTTTAGAGTAATGTTTATCTCATTTCTTCACATATTTTTCTAAGAAATTCTAAATTTATTCTCGTTTGACTATTACAATATTGTGATTTGATTACATCACATTGCTTGAGTTTATCTCATTTTAATGTTAATAAACATGTACTTAATATTGAAAACATAATTTTTTATTTTAATTATTTTTGTAATTTGTAATAAATCTAAATGAGGTGAAATGGATACAAAATAAGTGTAATTAAAGTCATCTTAATGAGCTCTATCTAATTCAATATTATATTTTATATATCTAAATATTTTATTTTCTATAATTTTGGCATGTTTTACAAGGCATTTTTATTATGACCTAATTTTGTGATCAATAAATTGTTCTTTATCATAAAATTTATCTAACGTTTAAAAAAGTTTACTTTGATTTGGTTATATTAGTATATAACTTAAACTTCTCTCTGCGACCTTTATATTACATTGATTTGGTTATATAATATTATTTAGGTTTATCTTATTTTAGCTTTAATATATGATTGCTTGATATTATAATAATAATCTATTATTATTTATGCTTATTTATTAAAGTACATTGTAATAATTCCAAACTAGTTTTGATTAACATGAAAGTAACATCCTTGTGTTGATAAGCTTTATCTGAATTAATATTTATCTTTTCTTTATATTTTTAAATGTTTTAGTTTTTTAGGATTTTTGTATGGTCTATAGATACTTTAACTTGCACCTAATTTAATGATCGAGAATGCTACACTGAATCTCCATAGTATATCTGAAACAAATATTCTTATATAATTTATCTTAGTTTTCTTAAATTTCAATTTTATTTGGTTATATTACTCTAAAACTATAACTTTTATTTTTTGTGACTATTACATCACTTTAATTTGTTTATATTACATTGCTCCTATTTATAACACTTCACTATTAATATACATAACATTATTTTGATGTGTAAATTTATTATTATTTGTGTTTATTTAATTTTGTAATTTATAATTGTTCCAGTCAAGGTTTAATTACAAAAAAATAAACATCAGAAGACTTGTCATAATGAGGTTGTCAAACTAAATGTTTATATTTATATTTTTTTAACATTTTATTTTATAAAGTTTTTACATATTTTATGATACATTTCAATTTGTATCTCATTTGATGTTTGAGGGCGTTTTACTGAATCAGGTTATTTCTTTAAATTTTTATTTTTATTTGTTTATATTATTATTTAACTATAAATCTCCTCTCATGTTTTTGTATCACTTTTATTTAGTTATATTAGAATACTTCAATTTATCTCATATCAACTTTAACTTATATTTTTCAAATATTAAAAAAATAATTTATAATTATTCATTTCTAATTTTTTTGCAATTTGTATTAATTTCGAATGAGCTGCAAGAAATAGGAAATTAAGGTCATCGTTCTACTCCAAACAAGCTCTACCAAATTAAATTTTTATTATTATCTTTTAAGAATTTTATTTTCTAAGATTCTGGCATACTTTATGAGATATTTTTATTTGTAGTTTATTTGATAATCGAGGATATTACACAAATTCACCTTAGTCTCGAAAGGTGCAACTTTCATATGCTTTACCTTTTCATATAATTTTTTCTTTGATTTGGTTATATTATTATGAAACTCTAGTGCTCCTCTTATGTGACCTTTGCAAAGCCTTGATTTTGTGATGTTAAATTACTGTTTTTCTTATTTTGCTTAATGTATATTTGGTTAGTGTTAAAATAATAACCTATTATTATTTATGTTTCCTTACTTTTGTGGTTTGCATTATTTTGAAGCTAAATCTAAATGAGAGAAAATAAATGTCAACAATCTTAATCCAATTAAATATTCATTCATAAATTTTTCGAACATTTACTTTTTAGAATATTAGCATGCATTACAAGGTATTTTAATTTGTACATGATTTGATAATCGAGAATGTTACACTCTACCTTAATTATAACTTGCAAAGAAACATTCTTAAATAATTTACCATTTTTCCTTCAAATATTTCACATTTATTTTATTATGTTACGATTTAATGCTAAATCTCCTCTTGTGAAAGATTCACATTGCTCTTATTTTGTTATTTTACATTTGTAAATTTAACTTATTTTAGCATTATATGTTTTTACTTAATAAGAATATATTATTTTGTTATTATTTATGCTCATTTACTTTTGTATTTTGTAGTAATTCTAACCATTATTTGATCAAGATGAAGAAAACATCATTTGACTCAAAAAAATTATTTCTAATTACATATGTGATTTTATTTTTTAAGGAAAACATTTCTAATTTTTTTGGCATAATTTATATGATATTTTGATATATACTTGTTTCGATGATAGAGGATGTTACAATTGATCTACTTTGTTACTGGGAATGCAAATTTTTTGAAAAAGTTCTCTTATTTCTTGAAAGTTTTTTATTTGACTTGGTAGTTCTACATTGTAACTTGACATCTCCTCCTTGATCATGTTTACATTAATTTGAAATTACTATGAATTAACCAATTAAAAAAGAATAAATAAAAATATACTATAATTAATATTAAGCATATGATAAAGCAAAAATGTGATTAAATGAAATAATATAATATAACCAAATAAAAATAAAGTAATGGTCACATGATAAGAGAATCATGTTTACTTTGTAATATAAGCAAATAAAAGAAAAACTTTTAACAGATAAATTGTTCAAAAATGTTGAGTTTGAAGATACTAAAAAAATCAAGTGTAATATTCTTGATCATCAAGTTAGGTAAAAATTCAAAAGCCTCATAAAGTATGTAAAAACCCACTAAAGTAAAATATTTCAAAATATATAAATAAATTTTTAATTACATAGAGTTCATCGAGACATGTCCAACAACATTAGTTTTATCTTCATCAAATGTCATTTGGACTTGTTAGAATTAAAAGAACTAAATAAAAATAAAGAAATAATTTAATATTAAGAAAATATTTTTAAAATTTAAATGAAAAAAATTGAAAAATATAATATAACAAAAACCATCACATTATAAAGGTCACACAAGGAGGGATTATGATTTATATACTAATATAATCAAATCTAAGGGAAATTTTTGAAAAAAATGAGATAAATTATACAATAATATTCAATTTCAAGACACAAAGCAGATTGGGTGCAACATTAATCATCATTAGAAGTAGATAGAAATCAAAATGCCTCATGAAGCGTATCAAAATACTACAAAATAAAATATTTAAAAAAAATATATAAATTAATAATTAATTGGATAGATCTTATTGAGATGAGTAAAAAAACATTGTTTCATTTTGATCAAATCTTGTTTGAAAATACCATGAATTATCAAATAAAAAAGATAAAATAAATATAAATTATTATACAATATATGAAGAAAAAATATATTAAATCTAAATTAAGATAAATTGAACAAATTTAATTGAAATAAAATTGATGTGATATTTAGAGTAAAAGAGAATTAGAGTTTTAAAGTAATATAAGCAAATCAAAATAAAAAAATTGAGGAATTTAGACAAATTGTTAGGGTAGGTTGCATCTATGGTATTAAGGAGATTGATTGCAACATCCTCAATTGTAAATCAGGTGGCAATCAAAAGAGTCAATCAAAGATACCAAAAGCTTAGAAAATATAATGTTAATATATATATATATATATATGAATATTTAATTTGATAGAACTTGTTAAGATAAGTTTAATGACTTTGTTTTGTCTTGATTTCACCCAAATTGGAATTACTAACAAATTATAAAAGTAAATAGTTATAAATAAAAACAAATTCTTATTTTAATATTAAGCTATATATATTACCATTGAAATGAGACAAAATAAAGAAATTTAATATAGAAAAATCTAAAGATCTAAACGTTACAGATAAGAGTGTGAATGCTTCAAAACAAAATAAAAATGTCTAATTAAACAATTTGAAAATATAAGATAAATTATATGTGAAAGTTTCATTCTAGGATTATAGGAAGATCGAGTGCAATATTCTCGATTGTTAGCTAAGGCACTAATTAGAATGCTTGGTGAAGCATTCCATAACCTAAGAAATGAAAGTATTTAAAAAGTTAAGTAAAATTTAAGAAGATAGAGCTCTTCGATGCAACTCCAATCACAATTTTTTTCTTGATCAAAACTCCTCTAGAATTATAAGAAATTACAAAAGTAAAAAAAACAATTTGAAAAAATAAGATAACTTGTATGGGAAAGATGCATTCCAACATTTTATAGAGATTGACTGTAACATGTTTAATCAACAAATCAGGAAAAAAGTTAAATATCTTACTAAGCAAGCCAAAACACTAGAAAATTAAGTGTTAAAAAATATAAAAATAAATATTTTATTGAATAGAGCTCATTAACACAAGTCATATGACTTTTGTTTAATTTCATTGGGACAAATCTTGGAATACTTCGAATTAGCCAATTAAGTATGATAAATAATAATAAATTGTTGTTTTAATATTTTGTACACATAAAATATATCTTAAATAACATTAATTTTTGTAATGTAATATAGCTAAATCAAAAGGTTGTAATGGTCATATAACAAGAGAAATATAGCTTCATAATAATGCATCTACATAAACGCAAAATATTTGAGCAAATAAGACCAAATATATAGAAATTTTGCATTTTAATAAAATAAAGAGATCGAGTGTAACAACCTTGATCATCAAATCAGGTATGAATTGAAATGTCACAAAAACATATTAAAAACCTTTAAAGTAAAAGATTTCAAAATATGAAAATAAATATTTTTTTGGGATAAAGCTCATCCACATGGGTATAATGACATTTTCTAGTCTTTATCGAACTTCGTCGAGAAATACTAAGATTAACCAAACAAAATAAGCATAAATTTAAATAAAAAATTACTTTTAATTTTAACTAAATTAATGTTAAAGTTGAAATTAGAAAAATTAAAACAATGTTTAACAACAAAAATATAATGATGTGAATGACACACGAAGGAATTTAGACTTAGATAGCAACAAAAAAAATCAAAGCGAAATCTTTGAAAAAAAGTAAGAAAAATTGTATAAAATGTTGCATTCTAAGATACAAAGGAGATATACTATGTCATCCATGATGCTCAAATGAACTACAAATTGAAATATTTCATGGTTAATACAAAAATAGAAATTATAGTATTTAAATATATTAAAAGGAATACTTAATCAGAAAGGCTCAATGAGATGGATATTAAGACATTCATTTCATCTTGATCAAATCTTGTTTAAAATTTTTTAGAATTACCAAAGTAAATAAGAAAAAATAATTATAAACTATTCCTTAATATGAGAAGAAAATATATGTTAAATCTTAATTAAGATAATTTGAAGTAATTTAATTTAACCAAATAAAAATGATGCAAAGGTCTCAAGGGAGGAAATTAAAGTTTTAAAGTAATTTAAACAAATCAAAGAAAAAATTGAAGAATTTTGATAAATTGCAATGGAAAGTTGTATTCCAAAATACTAAAGATATTGAATGTTGCACCACTAATCGTCAAATTAGTTGCAAATGAAAATGTCTTCTAAAATTTTCCAAAAATAAAGAAAATAAATTATTTCAAAATATATAAATTGATTTGTACTTGGATGGAGTTTATTTAGATGAGTCTAATAAAGGATGTTTCATCTTAATTAGAACAAATTAAAATAATTATGAATTACAAAACTGAATAAGCATAAGTAATACAAAATTAATTTTTCAATGTTAAATTGTTATATATTAAAGCTAAAAAGTACATCAATGGGTCACACAATAGTAGATTTAGTATTGCAAAGTATTGTAACACAATCAAATAAAAAAAATTTGAAATAAATGAGATATAATATAAGAAAAAGTTCCATTTCAAGATATTAAGGTGATCAACTATAACATCATCAATTGTTAGATATGGTAAAAATTAAAAAGTCGTGCAATACATGACAAAACTCTAGAAAATGAAATATTTGAAAATATAAAAAATAAATATTTAATGGGGTAGAACTAATGGAGTGGAGTCTAGTGACATTTATTTTGTCTTAATCAAATCTCGTTCGAAATTATTTTGATTTTAAAAAATTTAAGTAGGAAAAAATAATAGGATATGATTATTTAAATATTAAGTACATATGATTTAAAGTTAAAATGAGATAAACTAGGGCTATATAATCTAATTTATCAAAGCAATGTCAAGGTTATAAGTGAGGAGATAGAGCTTCATAGTAATGAAACCAAAAAAATTGGGGAGATAAAATAAATTATATAAGAAAGTTGTATTTCAACATACTAAGAAGATTGAGTGCAACATATTGGATCATGAAATTAGGTACAAATTGATGTCTCATAAAACATGAGAGCTCTAAAAAAGTGCTTATCGAGATGAGTTGAATGACATTTATTTTGTATCAACCTAACCACATTTGAACTACTACAAATATAATTATAAATAGGCATAAATAATAATGTATTACTTCCTCAAAATTTAGCAAATATATTTTAAAGTTGAAATAGGATAAATTGAAAAAATATCATTTAACTAAATAAGAGTAATGTAAATATCACCGAAGAAGAGATTTAAGGTTGTAAATTAGCATTACCAAATCAAAGTGAATGATTTAAAGAAATAAGAAATATTATATAAGATAGTCACATTCCAAGGCACTAGGAAGGTTAAGTGCAACATTCTCGATCATTGAATTAGTTATTAATTGAAATGACTCTTAAAGCATTACAAAACCTTAGAAAATAAAATACCTAAAAAATATAAAAAACAATATTTATTGGGATAGAGCTCAATGAGATGATTCAAATGATAATTATTTTATTTTGATAAAACCACATTTGTAATTTTTGTGAAGCACAAATGTAGACAAGCATAAATAATAATAAATTATTATATTAATTTTAAGTAAACATCCATTAAAGTTGAAATAAGATAAATTTATGTAATATTAAATAACCAAATGAATTTAATGTAAAGGTCACAAAAGAGAGATTTAGAGTTAAATAGTAATTAAAAAAAATAAAAATCAAATTTTTTGGGAAACCAATTAAATTTCATAGATCAGTTGTATTCCATGATACTTAGAAGATCACATATCATATCCTTGATAGTTAAATGTGATGTGAATCAATTGGTCGTGTAGAACATAGCAAACATTTAGCAAAGAAAATGTTAAAAAATTAAAAAATTTTAAAAACAATATTTTATTGAATAGAGCTTATTGAGGAAACTCGTAGAACATTTGTTTCTCATTTTTACATCTTTGGTTCTTTTATGAATTACATAATTAAATAAATATAAATAATAACGAATAATTATTTTAATAACAAAAAATATATATATATATTGAAGCTGAAATATGTTAAAATAAAATAGTGTAATATAGCCAAATAAAAAATGTAAATAAAACATGAGAATAGAAATAGAGTTTCATTGCAACATAATCAAATCAAAGCAAAAAAATTTAGAAATGAGACAAATTGTGTTGAAAAGTTGCATTCTATGATACTAAGAAGATCAAGGGTCACATCATTATTCTTCAAATAAGTTATGAATCTTAATATCTCATAAACCATGTAAAATCATAGAAAATAAAATATCTAAAAATATAAATATGAATACTTGATTAGATAGAGCTCGTTGAGACAAGTCTATCAATATTTGTTTTGCACGATCAAACCTTGATTGGAATTATTACTATTTGTAAATTAAATAAGAATAAATAATAATAAAATATTTTTTTAATATGAAGTAATATATTTTAGTAATAAAATGAGATAAACTAAAGTAGTATAATACAAATACATAAAGGGATTGTAATGGTTAACTAGGGCAAAAATTAAGTTTCGTAGTAATATAAAAATAAAACCCAAAATATTTTAAAAAATTAGATAAATTATACAAGAACATTGCATTACAAATTACTGATGATTGAGCATAACATCCTTGATCATCAAATGTGGTATGAATCAGAACGTCTTGTACAATATGATAAAACCCTAGAATCCATATATTTAAATATAAAAATAAATATTTAATTGGATAGAACTGTTAAGCCAAGTCCAAAGCTGATTGTTTCATCTCTATTAGTCCTCATTTTTAATATCTAGTAGTTACCAATGTAAATATCACATGAGACAAGATTTTGAATTACATAATATTATTACTAAACTAAAAAAATTAAACTAATGAGATATATTGTAAAAGAAAGTTGCACTCTAAGATGTTAAGGAAATAACTGCAATGTCCATGACCATCAAGTCGTGTATGAATTAAACTTAGTGAAATATGACAAAACCTTAAAAAATACAACATCTAAAATTATGAATAATAATGTTCAGTTGGATGTATCTTATCAAGACAAGTCAAATAATATTTATTTCATCTCAATTTAACCTCATTTAGAATAACTATAATTAACATAAAATAACCATAAATAATTAAAAATATTATTATAATATTAAACAAATATATATTAAAATTTAAATCAAATAAATTGAAGAAATTTAGTGTAACCAAATCAATGTGATGTAAGAGTCAGAGGAGAGCAAATTTAGATTCACTTAGTAATATAACTAAATTAAAGTAAAAATTTTTGATTGATTTAGATAAATTAAATAGGAATGTTTCCTTCGATGATAATACAATTGATTGTAACATCATCGATAATAAAATATGTTATGCATTAAATAACTCATAAAAAATCTTAAAACATGAAAAAATACAATTTTTAGTAATTTAAAAATAGATATGCAATTAGATTAAATTTGTCTAAATGTGTTTAGCACTACTTGTTGCATCTTCATAAGATCACATTTGGAATTACTATAAATTAGAAAAAATAAAAAAATAAATAGCAATAAAATAATATTTTAATATTGTATATATATATCAAAACTAAAATTAGATAAATTAAACTAATATATTTTATCTAAATCAAAGAGATGTGAATACCATATTAGAAGAGAATTATAGTTTTACAATAATGTAACAAATTAAAGAAAAATATTTGAAGAAATTAGATACATTACACAAGAAAGTTGCATTCAAAGAAACTAAAGAGATCTTGAGTGACATCCTTGATAGTAAAATCAAGTACTAATTAAAATTTATCATAAATAATGTAAAATACTAAAAAATAAAACTCTTAAAAAATAAGTATTTAATTTGATAAAGCTATATGAAACGAATTCAATGTCTTTTATTTCATCATAATCAGACCACATTTATAATTACTATGAATTGATAAAAAAAATAATTATAAGTAGTGATAAATTAATATTTGAATATTAAGTAGACTTAATTTTGAAGTTAAAATGATATAAATTGAAGCATTATAATATAAAAAAATTAAATACATATAAAGGTCAAAGAGATGCACAATAAGAGTTATATAGTACAACTAATTTTCACTTACAAAGGTACCTAAGTTCAATGATGTTTGTTTCATCGTTATTAGACAGCATTTGGAAACATCTTGATTTACCAAAACAAATAAACTTAATAAATAATAAATTATTAAAATATATTAAAGCCAAATTAAGAAAAATTGAAGCAATGTAGTATGACCAAATAATAATTATTTAAAGAATAAAAGAGTAAATATTTAAAATAGATAATAATATGACCAGATAAAAGCAAAAACTTTGGGAAAATTAAATAAATTTCTACAAAAAAGTTATACTCTAGGATACTACGAAGACTGAAGGCAAAATCATTATTTTTCAAAAAAGATACTAATAAAACATTCCATTAAAGCACATCAAACTCAAAAGAAATAAAACATTAAAAATTATAATAGTGATCAATTAGTTGGATAGAGCTCATTATGATGGATTTAATAATGTTTGTTTCATCTTTATGAGATTTCATTCTAAATTTCTACAAATTATAGAGCAAAATAAGCATGAATAATTATAAATTAATAATTTAACATTAAGAAATTATAAATTAAGCCTTAAATATGATAAATTGAATTAATTTAACATCACAAAATAAAAGTATCATAAAAGTCAAATAAGTGAAGATTTCAAGTTACATAGTAATATAAAAAATCAAAGAAAACATTTTGAAAAATGAGATATATTTTACCAGAAGGATTCCTTCCAAGATATTAAGGAGATAGGTTGTAACATCCTTGATCCTAAAATCATGTATGAACCAAAAAGCCTTGTAAAGCATGTTGAATGTATATAAATTATATACTAAAAATAAAATAATAAATATTTAAATAGATAAAGCTTTGTTGAGAAAACTTTAATGATGTTTATTTCATTATTGTTAGACTAATTTTTGAATTTTTATGAAATACCAAAATAAATCGCAATAAATATTAATAAATTATAAATTAAATTAATATAATATTACCAAATCAAAGTAATATAAAAGTCAAAAGAGATATGATTTTTAGTGATATAGTAATATAAGAAAATCAAACAAAAATATATGAAAAATTGAAACAAATCGTATGAGAAAGTATCATTCTAAGAAACTAATATGACTTAGAGTCACATCCTCGACGTAAAACTATGTATGAATCTAAATGTCTCATAAAGCTTGGCCAAATATTAGAAAACAAATGTTTAAAAATATACAAATAAATATTTATTTTGATAGATCTTGATCATATAAGTCCAATGATGTTTTTTATTTCTAGATTAGGTCACATTTAGAATTACTATGAATTATCAAAGTAATTAAGCATAAATAAAATTAAATTCTTCTATTACTATTAAGTAAATAGATATTGTAGCTAAAATGAGATAAATTTGAGAAAAGTAAAATAAGCAAATGAAAGTGATTTAAATGTCACACTAGAGGAGATTTACCATTAAATCATAATATAACCAAATCAAATCTAAATAATTTTTTAAAAAAGTTAAATTATATAACTAAGTAATACTCCTTAAGAATAAATAGGTCTAGTGTAACATCATCGATAGTGAAATAGAAAACAAATAAATATGTCATAAAGTATGAAAAAATGTTAGAAAATAAATATTCATAAATATTAGAAAATATTTAATTAAATAGTGCTTGTTAAGACAAGATAAATGACATGTGTTTGTTCTCCATTGGACTTTATTTGTAATTACTAATATAAATAAGTTTAAATAATAATAAATTATTTTTTAAGTGTTAAAGAAATATTTATTAAAGCTAAAATATGATAAATTAATGCAGTATAATAATTCTAAACGAAAATAATGTAAATGTCAAACGAGAAGAGAATTATAGCATTACAATAATATAACCAAATCAAAGTAAAAATTAAAAGAAATTACATAAATTTTATGCAAAAAGGGCATTCTATGATACTAAGGAGATCGAGGGTGACCTCCTTGATCATTAAATCAGCTATGAATCAAAATGTTTTGTAAAGAAACTTAGAATCCTAGAAACAAATATCTAAAAACTAAATATGAATATTTAATTAAGAATATTTAATTAGATATAGCTTGTCTAGATTTGTTCAATGATGTTTATTTCATCTTGATTTGTCCTCATTTACAATTACTATAAATTTCCAAAAAAAAAATCTTAAATAATAAATAGTTATTTTTATTAATAATTAGAAAAAGTAATTAAATATAAAAAGGTAAACTATGGAAATATGATATAACTAAATCAAAATGTCGTAATTGTCACACAAGAGGAGCTTTTTAATACCACATTAATAAATCAAAATAAAAAAAACATTTGAAGAAACAAGATAAATTGTAAGAGAATATTATATTCCAAGATATTTAGAAGATATTGTGTATCACCCTCGATCAATAAATCATGTACATATTGAAATGGGTCATAACATAGGATAAAATCAGTAACAATATATTATCCAAAACTATCAATTTGAATTTTCAATTGAATTAATAACATTCAAGTGAGTCGAATGAAATTTTTTTATTTTGCTCAAAGCTCATTTTGAATTACGACGAACTTCCAACATAAATTTGTTAAAATAATAATAAATTATTGTTATAGCATCGTACAAATATATACTAAATTTTAAAAGAAATAATTTGAGGGATGTAGTAGAACAAAAAAATGTTACATAAAATGTCACATGTATTGAGATTATGAATTGCATAGTAGTATAACAAAATTAAAGGGAATAATTTGAAAAAAATTAGATAAATTGAACTTAAAAATTTACTTTCCAAGGTATTAAGGTGATAGATTGGAAGCAAATTGATTATAAAATTAGGTATGAACAATATTTGTTCTATCTCCATTACCCAGCTTTTGAAATTACTAAAAATTATCAAATTAAATAAAAATAAAAAAGAATAAATTATTAATTCAATATTATCTAAAATATATTAAATTTAAATGAGATAAATTTAAAAAATATAATATAACAAACTAAAAGATATGTGAAGGTCACATTAACGGAGAATTAGAGTTTCATAATAATGTGAATAAATCCAAGAAAAATCTTTGAAAAAATGAGATAAGTTATACATCAAAGATGCATTAAAGGATAATAAAGAGATAAATTATAGCATGCATGATCATGAAATTAGATACTAACCAAAATTTCTCGTAAAACATACAAAAGTCCTAGAAAATAAAATATTTAAAAATAGAAAATAATTATTCAATTAGATAAAACTCATCAAGATGAGTCTAAATACTTTTATTTTGACTAAATTAGGCTCATTTATAATTACTAGAAATTTGCAAAGTAAATAAACATAAATAATAAAAAATTATTATTTGAATATTAAGTAAATATATGTTAATATTGTAAAGATACAAATTGAATTAATATAATATAACAAAATGAAAGTCCTGCAAAGCTCACAAAAGATAAGAATCATTGCTTCATGGTAATATAAAAAATCAACGAGAAAAATTTGAAAAACTTAAATTATATGTAAAAGTTTTATTCCATGATACTAAACACTTCTAATATAACAACCTCAATCAACTAATTAGGTACAAAATAAAATATGTCATAAGGTATTTTAACATAATAGAAAATAAAAATTTATAAATATTTAAAATAAAAAAATAAATTAGATAGAACAAATAGGGAAGTGTCTAATAGCTTTTGTTTTAACTCAATCATACCACATTTTTGTAATTATTGTGAATTTTAAAAAAACATAAATAATACAATATTATAATTTAAAAGAAGAAGTTATATATTATTTGTGAAATGAGATTAATGATGAAATATAATATAACTAAATCAAGGTAATGTAAAAATGATAAGAGAGAAGATTTATAGTTTCATAGAAATATCATATAATCAAAGAAAATAATTTTAATAAATGAGATAAATTATAAAAGAATGCTCAATTCCAAAGTATTAGGGAGATTGAGTATAACATCCATGATCATCAAATCAAGCATAAAAGAAATGCTTAGTAAAGTATGTAAAAAAGATATAAAATAAATATTTAAAAATATAAAATGACTATTTAGTTTGATAAAGCTCCTTAGACCTGTTTAACGACTTATTTTCATCATGATGATATATCTTCTAGAACTACTTTGAATTATAAAACTAAATAAACACAAAAATAACATTTAATTATTTTTATTTTTAGTATATTTATTAAATTTTTAAAATAAGATAAATTGATGAAATATATTTCAACTAAATGAAAGTGACATAAGGGTCACATGAGAGGAGATTTTTAGTAACATAGTAAAATAACAAAATTAAAGTTAAATATTTTAAAAAATAAGTTAAATTGTATTGGTAAGTTATTTTCTTTAACACTAAATTGGTCGAGTGTAACATCATTGATAATCAAATTATGTACAAAGAAATATCACTTAAAGTATTCAAAAATCTTAGAAAATAAAAGTTTCACAAACATAAAAAAATATAGACTCGAGTGAAAGAGCTCTATCCATTTGGGTATTCATTTTTTTATCTTCAAATTATTTAATTTATAAAGTTTAGATAAGTTTTATGAGATTTTTTTTTTAATTCATATAAAGTTAATGATCAAGGATGTTACTCTTCATCTTACTATTATGGAATAAAACTTTTTGTTATAATTTATGTTATCTCTATAAAAATATAGATCTCCTTACATGTGTCCATCAAATCAATTTGATTTTGTTATATTAGATATTAAAATGTATTTTATTTCAACTTTAAATTGTGTTTACTTGAAATTAAAAATAATATTCTTAAATATTTATTCTTTTTTAATTTAGTAATTCATTATAATTCTAAACATGATTTGCTTAAAATAAACCAAACGAAATTAGAGTTACCTCAATGAGTAATTTCTATTAAATATTTTATTTATATTTTTAAATATGTTCTTTTCTATGGTCTTTGCATACCTTTAGAAACATTTGTACTCATACCTAACTTAACAATTGAGGTTGTTACACTTGACCTCCTTAGTAACTTATAATGAATCTTCCATGTATACTTCATGTCATTTATTCAATTTATCTTATTTTAAGTTTAATATGTGTTTTTTTAATATTACAATTTTAATTTATTGTTTTTAACCTTATTTATTATGAAAAATTGTAATAATTAGAAATAAAATCTTATCAACAACAAAAAAAACTGTTGGACTTGTCTCGACGAGTTCTATCTATTTCAATATTTATTTTAATAGTGTTAAATCTTTTATTTTCAAGTGCTTTAGCAAGTGTCACAAGATATTTCGATTCAAAACTTATTTGATGGTCGTGCATGTTATGATCGATCTCCTCAGTATCTTGGAATGCAATTGTCTCATTTTGTTGATCACATTTCTGGAAATTTTTTTGCCTTGATTTGGAAATATTTCAATACTTATATTTACGTAATTTAAGATTTAATATATATATTTAATTAATTTTAAAATAATAATTTATTATTATTCATGTTTATTTATGTTCATTATTTCTAGTAATTCAAAAATAGTTTTGATCCAAAAGATACAAACATTGTTTAGCACATCTCAATTAACTATATCCAATGAAAAATTTTAAATTTATATTTTTAAAAATTTTCTTTTCTATTGTTTTTAACAAGCTTTGAGGGATATTTTTTCATACTTGAATTGATGATTAAGGATATTACACTTGATCTTCTTTTTAACTTTGAATCAATCTTTCTTATATAATTTATCTCATTTACTCAAATGTTTTTAATTGATTTGTTTAAATTTTTATGTAGCACAAATCTCATATCATGTTACTTTAAATTTCTTTTATTTTTTTATACTACATTAATTTATTACTTTTTTGATTTAAAATATCTTTACTTAATCTCAAAAAAATAATATAATATTTTTTACATTAATAATTTTTAGTATTTCTAAATATGGTTGATCAAGACTAAACAAATGTTGTTAGACATGTCCTGACATGCTCTATCCAATTAGATATTTATTTTTTTATATATTTTTAAAATGTTTTATTTTCTTTTATTTTAGATTGCTCTATGAAATATTTTTATTGATGGGGAAGAATGTTACACTCAATCTATTTAGTATCATGTATTATAACATTTTCACGTAATTTCTCATTAGTACAAATTTTTACTTTGATTAGGTTTTATGAGTGTGTAACTCTAAATCTCTTCTCATGTGACATTTACAAAACTTTAATATTCTTATATTATATTGATTAAAATTATCTCATTTAAGTTTTAATATATATTTTTAAAATACTGAAACAATATTTTATTATTATTTATGCTTATATGCTTTGGTAATTTCTCAAAACTTCTTACTAAATTCTATTCTACTAAAAAGAAAAGTCATTATTCTCAACTTGACAACCTCAAACTAATTAAATAATCACTCCACATTTTTAAATATTTTTTCTTTTTTTCTTTGTTGATTTACAATATAGTTTATTTCCTACTTAGTTTTACCTTCGAAGATGTTACACTCAATCTTCTTAACATCTTAGATTGTAACTTTCCTATGCAATTGATATAATTTATTCATGTTTTTCACTTTGATTTGATTATTTTACTACATAACTCTACATTTTGTTTCATGTGACATTTATATTACCTTGATTTGAGTATTTTACATTTTGTAAACTTATCACTTTTCATTTTTAATATGTAACAATTAGATATTAAAATAAAAATTTATTATTTTTTTCCTTATTTATTATAGAAATTAGCAATTATTATAAATGAGGTTCAATAGAGATGAACAAATAATTGTTGCACTCCTCTCTATAAGCTTTATTTAATGAAGTATTCATTTCCAAATTTTAAAAATACCTTTTCGATTATTTTTGGCATGGTTTAACCAACTATAAAATTAAAAATTCTTTTTTTATTTTTTAATATTTTATTTTCTTAGATTATGACAAAATTTATGAGATATTTTAATTTATGCCAGATTTGACGAATAAGGTTTTTACACTCCATTTTATTAGTATATTTTGAATTGAAGTTTCACATTCAATTTATGTAATTTTTTAGGCTTTTTACTTTAATTTTGTTACTTTACTTTTAAGTTTAAATCTCCTATTGTGTGACATTTTAATAGCATTAACTTTGTTGTATTATAATTCTTCAATTTATCTCTTTTTATATTTCATATTGATTTATATAATTATAAAATAATAATTTGTTATTATTTTTTATTATAAAACTTGCTAATTGACAACAATTCTCATCTTGATATGGTCTTTCTTAAGAATGTTACAATTGAACTCTTTTGTGTATTACAATACAGCTTTCTAATATAATTTACCTCATTTTTTGAAATATTTTTTTTATTTGGTTATGTTTTAATGTAACTCTAAATCTCTTATCATATGACTTTATTATTGCTTTGAATCATTTCTATTACATTTCATCTATTTATCTTATTTTATCTCCAATACTTATTTACTTAATATGAAAATAATAATTTATTATATTTAGTATTATTTGCTTTCGTAATTTACTAATTTCCAAATAAGGTCCAATGGAGAACAAACTAATGTCGATGGACTCATATCGATGACCTTTATCTAATTAAATATTTTTTATATTCTTAAAAGGTTATTTTAGAATTTACAAGCCCTTTATAAGAATTTTTTAAAAATATCAAATTTAATGACTATTGATGTTACACATAAAAGTTCAAAGGAATGTGTAGTGCAACTTTCCTTTGTAATTTAACTCATTTTGTCAAAATTTTTCCTTTTATTTAGTTATATTAAAATCAAACTCAATGTTTTCTCTTATGTCAGCTTTACATCACTTTGATTTGGCTGTATTATATTTCTTTAATTTATCTTATTTAGCTTTAATTCATATTTACTTAATATTAAAAAATATTTTGTTATAATTTATGCTTAGTTTTTTTGTTAATTCAAAGTAATTATAGACAAGGTATAATCGATGCAAAACTAAACAAGCACAATCAAATTAAATATTAATTTTAATATTTTTCCTAATTATATTAGTTTATAGTATCCTAGCACTCGCAAAAAGATATTGAAAATTGTTCTTATTTTTATGATTGAAGTTGCTACACTTGATCTCCTATATATCATGGAATGCAAGTTTCTTATAGACTTTATCTCAAATCTTAAAATTTTTTATTTTTATTCTGTTGTGTTACTATGTAACACTAAATGTCCACTAGTATGACTTTTATCTTATTTTTATTTTTTATCTTACATTACTTCATTTTATCTTATTTACTCTTTATTATATGTTTACCAAATGTTAAAAATATTATTTTTTTATTAGTATCTTTTTTCTATAATAATTTATAGTATTCTAAAGGAAGCTCGATGAAGACGAAATAATTTTTGTTAGACTTAACAAGAGGAGATCTTTTAAATTTAAATATTCATATTTATACTTTAAAATATTTTACATTCTAAGGATTTTGCAGATTTTATGAAACATTTTGATTCATATATTATTTAATGATCGAGGATGTTACATTTGATCTCCTTTGTATCATGGAATACAACTTTTTCATATAGTTTCTCATATTTTAAAGATTTTTTGGTGTTATTTCTTTATATTTCTATGTGACTCTTAATCTCCTTTCTATGTTTCACATTTTTTTTATTTTGTAGCAATACATTGCTTTAATTTACCTTATTTAATATTTAAAAAATATTTACCTACAATTAAAATAGTAATTTATTATTATTAATTCCTATTTATCAGGATAATTCTTTGTTATTTTAAGAGATGTCCATTTAAGATGAAACAAAATTCATTAGACTTCTCTCCATGAACTCTATTTAATTAAATACTTATTATTATATTTTTAATTATTTTGTTTACTAAAGTTTTTTTCTTGATGGGACTTTTTAATTTGTATATGATTTTCTTGTCAAGGATATTACACTTGATCACTTAAGTAAATTAGAATGCAACTTTTTGGAAAGTTTTATCTTATTTTTTGAAATTATTTGCTTTCATTTTGACATATAATATTACTTCAATTTATTCTATGTTATCTTTAATGTATATTTGCTAAGTAATAAAATAATAATTTACCATTATTAAATTTTATTTAATTTTGTAATTTACAGTAATTACAAATGATGTCTTATCATGACAAAACAAACATTTTTGGACTCGCCTCCACAAGCTCTATCAAACTAAGTGTTAATTTTGACATTTTTAAAATTCTTAATTTGTAAGCTTTTTTGCTTTGTTCCTGAGATAATTTGATTCCTACCTAATTTGATTGTCAAGGATACAACATTTAATGTCTTCACTATTTTGTAATATAACTTTCTATTATAATTAATCATGCTTTTTTTAATATTTCTCAATGGTTTTATTATATTTTTATGAAAATCTAATTCTACTATTATGTGACTTTTACATTACTTTGATTTAATTATATTCCATTACCTTAATTTTTGTTATGATAGTTTTAATATATTCTTTTTGATATTAAGGTAGTAATATTTTATTATTTTTCTTGTGTACTTTAGTTATTTTTTATAGCCCCAAATTAGACTCGATCTAGACAAAAGAAACATTTTTTGAATTGTCTAGTTGAGCTATATGTAATTAAATATTCATTTTTATATTTTTATGATATATTATTTTCATATTTTTTTGAATGTTTTATGAGTTGTGTCAACTCCTTTTAAATTTAATGAATAAGGTTGCTACAGTCAATCTCCATTGTATATTGAATACAACTTTCTCGTACAATTTATCTCTTCAAATTTTTTGCATTGTTTTGGAATATTACTATGTAATTCTAAATCTCTTTTCATGTGATATTTACGTCAAATTGACTTAATTATATTACACTGTATCAATTTTTCTCATTTTAGGGTTAATATATATTTACTTAATAAGCACTATCCAATTTAATATAATTATTTTCTATATTTTTAAATATTTTATTTTCTAAATTTGAGGCTCACTTTATGAGACCTTTCAATTCTTACTTTATTTGCAACAACATTATTATACTTGATATTCTCATTCTCTAGGAAATAGATTATCTAAACAAGTTATATCTCACTTCAATTTTTTACTTTTTTTGTTAAATTATTTTGCTTGAGTTTTACACATTTAATTTTCAGAAATGATCACTTAATATTAAAATAACAATTTTTTCTAATTTAATTTTTTCTTTAGTAATTCAAAATAATTATAACACAAGTCATGATGTTTTCTAAGTAATTAAATATTCATTTTTTTTAAATATCTCATTTTCTACTATTAGTTGCACATGTTATGAGATATTTTGATTTCTCCCTAATTCAATGATCAAGGATGTTATACTTAATCTCTTGAATATCCTAAAATGCAAATTTCTTGTACAATTTATCTTATTACCTCTATGTTTTTCCTTTTGTTTAGTTATATTACTTTGAAACACTTATTCACCTTTCATGTGACCTCTATATCACTATAATTTTTTTTGTTACATAGATTTTATTTATCTCATTTACATTTTACTATATGATTACTTAATATTTAAATATTAATTTATAATTATTATTATTTATTGTTATTGCTTATTTATTTAGGAAATTTGTAGAAATTCCAAACATGGTCATATCTAGACTAAAAATGTCATTCAATTCATTATGAAGAGCATTATCAATTTAAATATTTATTTTTATATTTTTACTTATTTAATTTTCTTGGGGGCTTGGTAGGTTTTATGAGCTATTTTTTATTTTGCAGCAAATTTGATGATTGAGGATGTTATGCTCGTTCTCCTTATTTTCTTTGAGTACATGTTCCTCTTATAATTTACCTTATTTAGTCAAAATTTTAGTCATTTTAATTTGGACATACTACATTGACTCAATTTATTTAATTTCAACTTTAATATATTTAATTTACATTAAAAGAATATTTTATTATGATGTTTTAATTTTATTTTATAATTAGTAGTAATTCAAAATAATATTTGATGAGAATGAAAGAAAATGTTGTTAAACTTTTCTTATTTAAAAATATCCAATTAATTTTTTTTATACTTTTAAATAATTTATTTTTTATGGTTTCAACATGCTTTATAAGTCATTTTTAAAAATACTAGATTTGCAAATCAAGGTCGTTACACAAGATCTACTTAGTTTCTTGGAGTTTTTTTTCCCTACAATTTTTCTCATCTATTCAAAACTTTTGATTTTATTTTGCTTTATTAGAATAAAATTCTTATACTCTACTCATGAGATGTCTACACCACTTTCATTATGTTATATTATATTACTTGAGTTTGTCTCATTCTAAGTTAATAATGTTGACTTAATTTTAATGAAATAATCTTTATTATTTAAGTTTATTTATATTTATAATTTATACTAATTCCAAATGAGGTGCCATCGAGAGGAAATACATGTTGTTACAATCTTCCTAGCAAGTTAAAACTAATTAAATATTCATTTTTAAGTTTTAAATATTTTATTTTTTAACATCTTGGCTTGTTTTATAAAATATTTCTAATTCTCCTCTAGTGTGACTTTACATCAATATTTTTTTGTTATGTTACGTTATCTTAATTTTTCTCATTTCATTATTATTGTGCATTTACTGAATATGAAAATGATAACTTTTTTATTTATGCTTATTTTATTGTTTAATTCTTTGTAGTTCCAATTAAGATCTAAACAATATGAAATAAATGTTGTATGACTCATCTAAAAGAGATCTCTCCAGTGAAATATTATTTTTAATAAATGAAAATATTTTATTTTCTTTGGTGTTGACTCATTTAATGAAAGATTTTGATTAATATCTTATTTTTTGATAGTGGTTGTTTCACTTCGACTCAATATTTTGGATTGTAACAATCACTTACATTTTATCTCATTAAATCAAATGTTTTGCAATGAGTTTTTATTATGTTCGTTTAAGTTGTCATATTTTATTATTTTTAAGTCTTTAGTAACTATTTAAAAAGTAATATATTATTAGTTATTCTTATGTTTTTTGGTAATTAATAATAATTCTAGATGTCATTAGACCTATGTCATGAGGCTCTATTCAATTAAATAAGTTTTCATATTTTTTGATAATTCTTTAAAAATGCTTTGGCATGCTTTATAAGAGACATTGACTCATAAGTGACTTGATGATCAAGGATGTTATACTTGATCTCCTTAGTTTCTTGGAATAATAATTTCTCATATAGGTTATCCAATTTATTCAATTTTTTCTTTAATTTTATTATATTACAATGAAAATCAAATTCCACTTGCATGTGATCTTTGAATCACTATGATTTTGTTATATTACATTGGCATAATTTCTATTCTTTTTTTGATATATATTTGTTAAATATTAAAATAATAGTTTAGAATTATTCATGATTATTTACTATGGTTATTTATAGTAATTTCAAATGGGGACCATTAAAGAAAAATAAACAGCAGTAGATTAATCTTAATCAATTCTATTAAGTTAAATATTCATTTTCATATTTTTAATTATTTTATTTTTAAAGTTTTTGACATGCTTCACATTATAATTTAATTTGTGACATATTTGATGATCGAGGATATTACAGTCGATCTGCTTAGTATTTTGAAATATAACTTTCCTATGCAATTTATCTAATTTCTTCAAACATTTTAATTTAATTTCATTAAATTGCAATAATTCTCTTTTAGTGGTATATTTATAGAACCTTAATTTGGTTAGATTATTTTGCTTTAATTTATCTCATTTCAAATTTCATATATATATATATATATATAAAGACCAAAAATAAAAATGTTAATTTACTTTTATTTTGTAGTAAATTTAAATGAATCTAATCGGTATGAAATAAATGTCACTGGAGTCATTATGACCCACTTTTTGCCAATTAAGAATCCATTTCTATATTTCTAGTGTTTTGATATTCTATATGAGGTATTTTTAGTCATACACAATTTCACTAATGAGAATGTTATGTGTGATCTTCTTAGCATCTTAGAGTGCAAGTTTTCCACATAATTTATCTCATTTGGTTATACATTTTTTTGGCATTCCATTGGTTACATTATTATGTACTATACATCTCACCTCATGCCATGCTTACATAGCCATGATTTTATTATAATACATTGCTTCAATTATCTAGTTTTAGCTTTAAATAAATTAACATAATATTTAAAAAATTATTATTTGTACTTATTTCATAATTCACTGTAATTTAAAATGAGACGTAATCTAGATGAAATTAATGCAGTATGACCTGGGTTGATTAGCTTTGTCTATTTGAATATTAATTTTCTAGATACTTAAATATTTTATTTTATATGCTTTAGGCACATTTTATGAGTTTTTTTTTTATTTTTTTAATTTTATTATTAAGAATGTTACATCTAAATAATTATGTATTTTGGAATGCAAATATCGTATACAATTTATCTTCTTGAAATTTTTTGTTTTAATATGGTTATATTTCTATTTAACTATAAATCTTCTATTGAGTGACTATTATAATTCTTTGAAGTAATTTTATTACCTCTCATCAACTTATAATATTTGGTATTTAATATATATTACTCAAAAATAAAATTATAATTTATTAATCTTTAAGTTTATTTAATTTGTTAATCCATAATAACTCCAAACAAGATTCAATGGAGAAGAAAGAAATATTATCAAACTTTTCTCAACTACATCTATCCAATTAAACTTTTTTTATATTTCGAAAATTTCATTTTCTAATGTTTTTGCATAGTTTTTGATAGAGGACAACACCCTTGGTCTTTTTGCATCATGTAGTGCAACTTTCCTATAATTTATCTCATTTCAATTTTTTTGCTTTTATGTGGTTATTTTGTTAAGTACTTCTAAATCTATTATTATGTGTCTAAAAACTCACTATAATTTTTTTAATATTACATTTCTCTAAATTAACTAATTTTAGCTTTAACATATATTTATTTAATATTAAAATAATGCTTTGTTATTATTTCTTGTTTTAAATTTATAAATTCATTGTAATTCTAAATGAGGTTCAATCAAGATGAAGCAAATGTCTGTGAACTCATCTCGATAAGACATCCTGCAAAATATTCATTATCATACTTTGAATATTTTTTTATGGGTTTGGTACATATTTTGAGACTTTTGAATTCATATCTTTTTTGATGAATGAGGATGTTTCTCTCGATCTCCTTAGTGTTTTGGAATATAATTTTCTGTTGTAGTTTGTCATACTTATTCAAATTTGTTACATTAATTTATCCAATTAAAGTTTAACATATATATATATATACTTAATTTAAAAAATGATTTTCTATTATTTTTACTTATTTAATTTGGTAATTAACTTTAATTCTAAATGATGTTCAATCAAGATGAAATAAATATCATTAGACTCATTTTGATGAGCTCTCCATCATTACATATTTCTTTTTTTATTTTAAATATTTTATTCATAAGGAGTTAAAATTCTTTAAGTAATATTGTGTATCATATGAGATTTTATGGTTGAAGCTATTGCACCTGATCTACTAATTATCTTGGAATAAAGCTTTCCCGTACAATTAGTTTATTTTTTAAAATTTTTTTAGAATACGTCATTATACTGTGTGCGTATAAATCTCCTTTCATGTGACCTTTACGTCCCTTTCATTTTTTTATACTATAATTAATCAATTTATCTTATTTAAGCTCTAATATATATTTATAGAATATTAAAATAATAATCTATTATTATTTATGTATATTTACTTTGGGATTTCTATGTAATTCCAAATGAGTTTTGAACAAGATGAATTCTATCCATTTAAAATTCATTTCGTAATACTAAAATTATTTTTATTTTTTATATATATTTTGTTCTTTAAAAGACTTTCCAATTCTTATATAATTTAATGACTGAGGACGTTAAAGTCCATCAACATAGCATCATGGAACTTTCATGCATACTTTTCAATTTTTGTAAAATATTTCACATTGATTTGGATATTATATTATATAATTATGTCTTCTCATGTAACCTTTATATTCTTTTAAATTATTTCTAATTTATTTCATAACTTTGTACTTAGCACTATTTTAGCTTTAATAAAAATATACTTAGTATTAAAATAATAAATTTTTTATTAATTACGCTTATTCACATTTGCATATTTAAATATTTGCAAACGAGGTCTAGTCAAAATGAAAAGATGTAGTTGGGCACATTTAGACGAGTGCTATCGTATTAAATATTCATTTATATATTTTTAAAATATTTATTGTTTATGTATTTTAGTAATTTTTAAAACCATTTTTATTCGTACTTGATTTAAATATCGAGATTATTAAACTCGTTGTCCCTCTTATCTTAGAAAGCATCTTTTTGTAAAATTCATCTCATTTTTACCTTATTCTCTTTGATTTGGTTTTGCAAAATGTAGCTCTAAATCTCTTCTCATGAGGCATTTTTATCACGTTGATTTAGTTATGTTATATTGCTTCAAGTTTTCAAATTTTAGTTCTAATATATATTTACTTAATATTAAAATAATTAATTATTGTTATTTATGTTTATTTAATATGTTATCTTATAATACTTCCAAATGAGGTCTGATTGAGACAAAATAAATGCCTTTAGACTTGTCTTATTGAGTTATATCTAAATAAATATTTATTTCTATATTTTTAAAGATTTAATTTTATAAAGTTTTGGCTCATTTTCTACAACATTTAGATTTGTATATTATTTTATGATCATGGTAGTTATTCTTTGTATCCTATGTATCCTTGAATACAACTTTTCCATAAAATTATTCTCCATTTTCAAAATTTTTGTTTTAAGTTAGATATTTCACTTTGAAAATCTCCATCTCCTATCATGTCACAATTACATACAGTTCATTTGGTTGTGTTACAAATGTTAATTTATCCCATTTAATTTTTTTATATATTTCTTAATATTAAAATAATAATATGTTATTATTTATTATTTATTATTATTATAATTGAAAATAATTCTAAATGATGCCTAATGTAGATGGAACAAATGATGTTCGGCCTAACTAAACTAGCTCTATCCATTTAAAAAACAAGTTTTATATTTTAAATTCTTTTCATGGTTTTAATACAGTTTTTTAGATATTTTGATTGCTATATAATTTCATAATCGAGGATATGGCACTCATTTTCTTTAATATCTTGACTAGAAACTTCCTTGTGAAATTTATATTTCTTCATTTTTTTTCATTGATTTTGTTTGATTTCTATGTAATTCTAAATCCTTCTTATTGGACTTTTATATCATTTTTATTTTGTTATGTATTACATTGAGTCAATTTAACTAATTTTGACTTTATTATATATTTTGTTAATGTTAAAAGAATACATTATTATTATTTATGATTACATACAATAATAATTTGTTGTAATCCAAAATGAGAAGATGAAGATAAAATAAAATAAACAAGGTTATACTTATCTCCATGAGTTACATCTAATTAAATATTTATTTCTATATTTTAAAATATTTTTTCTCTTTGAATTGGTTTTACAAATTGTAGCTCTAAATCTCTTCGCATATGACATTTTTATCACGTTGATTTAGTTTTCATATCGCTTCAAGTTTTAAAATTTTAGCTATAATTTGTATTTAATTAATATTAAAATATTTAATTATTATTATTTATGTTTTTTTAATTTTTTATTTGATAGTAATTGCAAATGAGGTCAGATTGAGACAAAATAAATTTCACTAGGCTTGTCTTGATGAGTTATATCCAAATATATATTTATTTCTATATATTTGAAGAATTAATTTTCTAAAGTTTTGGCTCATTTTCGATAATATTTAGGTTTGTATATTATTTTATGATCAAGGATGTTATTCTTTGTATCCTTTGTGTCCTTGAATACAACTTTTCCATAAAATTTATCTCCATTTTCATAATTTTTGTTTTAAATTACATAGTTAACTTTGAAACTATACATCTCCTACCATGTCACCATTACAAAAAGCTCATTTGGTTGTGTTACATATGTTAATTTATCTCATTTAAATTTTGTATATATTTCTTAATATTATAATTTTATTTTTTATTATTTATGTAATTATTATTATAATTGCAAAAATTTCCAAATGATGTGTAATCCTGATGGAACAAATGATGTTATAGACATAACTAAATTAGCTCTATCCATTTAAAAAACAAGTTTTGTATTTTAAATATTTTTCATGGTTTTAATACACTTTTTTAAATATTTTGATTGTTATATAGTTTCATTATCTAGGATATGATACTAATTTTCTTTAGTATCATGAATAGAAACTACCTCATAAAATTTATATCTTTTCATATTTTTTTTCATTGATTTTGTTTTATTTCTGTGTAATTCCAAATTCTTCTTGTTTGACTTTTATATCAATTTTATTTTGTTATCTATTACATTGAGTCAATTTAACTAATTTTTACTTTATTATATATTTATTTAATGTTAAAAGAATACTTTATTATCAGTTTGATTACATACAATAATAATTTGTTGTAATCAAAAATAAGAAGATGAACATAAAATAAACATGGTTAGACTCATCTCCATGAGTTATATCTAATTAAATATTTATTTCTATATTTTAATATATTTTTTCTAATAATTTTGTTTTACAAATTGTAGCTCTAAATCTCTTCTCATGTGACATTTTCATCTCGTTCATATAGTTTGTTACATTGCTTCAATTTTTTAAATTTTAGCTCTAATATTTGTTTAATTAATATTAAAATAATTTACTATCATTATTTATGTTTATTTAATATGTTCTTTTATAGTAATTCCAATTGAGGTCTGATTGAGACAAAATAAATGCCATTAGACTTGTCTTATTGAGTTATATCAAAATAAATATTTATTTGTATATTTTTAAAGATTTAATTTTCTAAAGTTTTTGCTCATTTTCTAATATGTTGAGATTTGTATATTATTTTATGATCAAGGATGTTATTCTTTGTATCCTATGTATCATTGAATACAACTTTTCCATAAAATTTATCTCCTTTTTCAAAATTTATGTTTTAAATTTGATATTTTACTTTGAAACTCTATATCTCCTATCATGTCACCACTACATAAAGTTCATTTGGTTGTGTTACATTTACTAATTTATCTCATTTAAATTTTTTTATGTATTTCATAATATTAAAATAATAATTTGTTATTATTTATATTGTTAGTATTATTATTATATTTGAAAAAAATTCCAAATGATGCCCAATCTAGATGGAACAAATGTTGTTAGACTTAACTAAACTAGCTCTATCCATTTAAAAAACAAGTTTTATATTTTAAATTTTTTTCATGGTTTTAATACACTTTTTTAGATATTTTGATTGCTATATAGTTTCATAATCAAGGATATGGCTTTCATTTTCTTTAATATCTTGAATAGAAACTTCCTTCTAAAATTTATATTTCTTCATATTTTTTTCATTGAATTTGTTTGATTTCTATGAAATTCTAAATCCTTCTTATTTGACTGTTATATCATTTTTATTTTGTTATATATTACATTGAGTCAATTTAAATAATTTTGACTTTATTATATATTTACTTAATGTTATAAGAATAGTTTATTGTTATTTATGATTACATACAATAATAATTTGTTTTGATCCAAAATGAGAAGATGAAAATAAAATAAACATGGTTAGACTCATCTCGATTAGTTATATCTATTTAAATATTTTTTTCTATATTTTAAAATTATTTTTTCTAATGATTTGGCAGGCTCTAGGAAACATTTTGATTCACAATTGATTTGATGATTAAGGATGTCAATTTAGTATCTTTTAATGCAACTTTATTGTGCAATTTATCTCATTTCTTTTAATTTTTTTATTTCAATATTTTGCAATATAAGTTTAAATCTCTTCTTCTATGACTATCATAACATTTTAGTCTAGTTATATTATATAGATTCAATGTATCACATTTAAGCTTTATTATATATTTACTTAATATTTAAAAAATAAATTATTATTATTTATGATTATTTATTATAGTAATTTGAAAACATTTCAAAAAATATTGATGGAGAAGAAATAAATGTTCTTAGGCTCTTCTTAATAAAGTTTTTCTTCAATATTAATTTATGAATTTTAAAATATTTTATTTTATAAGAATCTGGAACACTTTAGGACACATTTTGATTCATATCTGGTTTAATGATCGATGATGCTATAACGTTAAACATTTGATATATCAAAAAAAGAAGTGATAACTACATATGATAACCTATTAAATGATTTTTGGACTTACTCAAATTGGTCAACTTGTTTGCAGACTAGTGTTTCTAAGTAGTTAATTGTCGGGAGTGTTTTCGATGCTTTTGATGGATTTGGTGTGAGTACCTTATAAGTTAATTCTCCTTTAATTATTATTTTAATTAGTGTTTTTTTATTAATTAATTATTACAATTACAATGTATTTCTATTAAAAGTTAGTAAGATAGCAATACATTATGATAAAAGACAAAATTATTCTCAAGTTTGTCAAGGAGGATGGACTAATTTTTTGGAACCTAATATTTCTTAAGATGATTAATTTAAATAAAAATTACTTTTATGACTTGGAATAAATAGTTTATAAAACATAAAATTTTAATCAAGTTGAAATTAAAATATCTAAAATTAATTTTAAAATATATCTCTTGGAGTTTTTCCATTGACACCAATATGACATTTATGTGATTTGACATTTCTCAGTTTCTTGTTTAAAATTCTCCTACAAACATACACGTTCACTACCCTAAATCTAAAAATTTCTTCAAATAAATTCATTAGAAATACTTACGTTTTGTTATCATCAATTAAGCACCATAGATAAGGGTCAACAATACAACATGATCAAGACAAAACATATGTGGTTGAGCTTATCTCAGTGAACTCTATCAAATTAAATTTTCATTTTTATGTTTTAAAATATTTAATTTTCTATATTTTTTATTTATTTAATTAGATAGTTTTATTCATACCTAATTTGATGTCTAAAGATATTACCTTAATCTCCCTCATATCTTGGAATGCAACTTTATCTTATAATTTATCTCATTTCTTGAAGCATTTCACTTTAAATTTATTATATTACGATGTAACTCTAAATCTTTTCTAGCATGACATTTACATCATGTTGATTAGGTTTTATTATATTGCTTCAATTTATATCAATTCAACTTTAATATATTATCACTTAATGCTAAAATATTAAGTTATTGTTATTTATACTTTTTTATCTTGGTAAATCATAGTAATTTTAAATGAGGTCTGGTCAAGATGAAGGAAACATTATTAGACTCATCTAAATAAGCTCCTTCAACATAAAATTCATTTTTATATTTTTAAATATTTTATTAGAGTTTTTGAATGCTTTATGACTTTTGTTTATCTACATATGGTTAAATGATCAAGAATGTCACACTCCATCACCTTAGTATCATGTAATGTAAATTTCATGTATAGTTTGTCTCATTTCTATAGAGCACTTTTGATTTTTTTATATGACTAGGAAATTCTAATTCTTTGCATGTGTGACCATTTTTTAACTTTCGTTTAGTTATACCTAATTTATTTAATTTATGACATTTCAACTTCAATGTTCTTTTATTTAATAGCAAAATAAATATATATTTGTCGTATTCTTGTTTACTTCGATATTTCTTAATATTACAAACAAATTCTAATCGAGATAAAAAATTTCGTTAGAGTAATCTCGTTGAGCTATCTCTAATTAAGTATTTATTTCTATATTTTTAAATACTTTGTTTTCCAAAATCTTGGCACACTTTATAAAAAATTTCATTAGGTATGTTTTTTATTATCGAAGATATTACACTCAATATCCTTAGTGTCTTGAAAGTTTATATTCCTATATAATTTATCTAATTTTTTTAAATATTTTGTTTTGATTTTGCTAAATTGCCATTTAATACTAAAAAAGCATCGCATTTCACCTTTACATGTCTTTTATTTAGTTATATTAAATTGTCTGAATTTATCTATTTTAAAATTTAATATATATTTACTTATTATAAATTTTCTTTTATGATTTATGCTATTATCTTTGGTAAATCATAGTAATTCCAAAAAAAAGGATCAATTAAGACAAAAAACACTCTTCAATTTATTTCAAGAAGATCTATCCCAATATATTTAATTTTATATTTTTTAAATATTTTATTTTTAAAGTTTTTGGTATGGTCTATGAAGCATATTAATTCTTATCTAATTCAGTGGTCATGATTGTTATATAAGATCTCCTTAGTATCTTGGAATGTGAATTTTTTCACATAATTGATAACTTTTCTTCAACACTTTCTCAAGATTTTTTTTTGCTATTTTGTATCAATTTATCTTATTTTAGTAATAATAAATACTTCTTCAATTTTAAAACAATAATTTATTTTTATATGTGTTTGGTTATTTTGGTAATACATAACATATCAAAATGAGGACCAATTGAGATGAAATAGACATCATTGGGCTCATTTTGATGAGCTTTATCCATTTGGAAGTTTATCCTATATTTTTAAATGCTTTCTTTTATATTTTTTTATCTTGATTTCTAAAACGTTTTAATTTATAATTTGTTTGATGATTGAGATTATTACTCACGATCTCGTTAACAATATGCTATGCAAAATTCATTCCCAATTTAACTCATTTTCCACATAGTTTCACTTTGAATTGGTTATTAAACAATGTATCTCTACATCCCATCTCCTTAGTACCATATAGTACAACTTTCCTTTCTGTTTTCATCATTCATTAAATTTTTTCTTTGATATTTTATATTATAATGTTACTTGAAATCTCTTCATGTTTGACATTTACTTGTCATTGATTTCGTGATATTACATTGATTCAACTTAACTTATTTCAGCTTTAATATTTATTTATTTAGCTTTAAATCAATAATTTATTATTATTACTATTGCTTATTTACTATGACGATTCACAGTATTTCATAACGAGGTCCAACTAACATGAAACCAAAGTTGATGGATCAACATCGATTAGCTCTATTCATTTAAATACTTAGTTTTATACTTTTTGATTTTTCATTTTTTAGTTCTTTATAATGTTTTATAGGACATTTGATTCATACCTGACTTGATGATCATGGATTGCTATACTCAATCTTTTCAATATCATAGAATGTAACTTGCTTAAACAATTTATCTCATTTCTTTAAATATCTCTCTTCAATTTGGTTATATCACTATATAATTCTAAATGTACTACTCTTTGCTCATGAGATGTTTTTGAATTGGTTATATTACATTGCAATAATTTTTCTTATTTTTAACTTTAATATTTATCTTCTTAATATAAAAAAAGTTTTATTATTATTTATTCTAACTTAATTTTGCAAATTATTGAAAATATAAATGAATTTTTATTTTTGTTTTTCTAACATTTGCTTTGGACCCCTTTGAGATACATTTTGTTTTGTACATATTTTGATGATTGACAATGTTATACTTAAACTCCTTTTATATCTTTGAATGTAACTTTTTCATACATTTTATCTTATTTCTTGCAATGTTTTATTTTTATTTTGTTATATTATAATTATACTTCTAATTCTCCTCTTGTATCACCTTTACATAGTTTTGATTTAGTTATATTACATTGCTTCAGCTTATCGAATTTCAATTTTAATATACTTTTAGTTAATATTAAAAAATAATGTCATTTTTTTATCATTTTTTAATTCAAAGTAATTCCAAATGAGATTTATTGGAGCAATAACAAACATCGTTGAAGTTGTCACAATATGCTCTATCCAATTAAGTGTTCATTTGTATAATTTTAAAAATTTAAATTCATAGATTTTATGCATGTTTTATAAGATATTTTTGATTTGTAACTAATTTGATGAATGGAGTTGTTAGACTCAATCTTCTTAGTATCATGAAAAAAAACTTTCTTTTAAACTTTATCTTATTTTTGGAAATTTTTTGTATTGATCTAGTTATATTATTATTTAATTCTAAATTTTATCTCATTTGACTAATTTATATCTTTTATTTTTTTTTTCTTATTATACTTTTTGAAATTATCTTATTTCAATTTTAATATATATATTTACCTAATTTTATAGTAATAATTTATTACTATAAATTTTTATTTACTTTTGTAAATAGTAGTAATTTAAAACAACATTTGATTAACACAAAAAATCATTAAACTAATCTAAATAAGATTTATCTAGTTAAATGATCATTCTGAAATTTTTAATATTGTTTCAATTTTTTTCATGCTTCAAGAGACTTTTTGGTTTGTACCTATTTTTAAAAAGATGTTTTAATCTATCTCCTTATTATTTAAAAAAATGGTTTCATATAATTTATCTAATTGTTTCAAATTTTTAACATTAATTTGGTCATAAGGATTTGGTTAAATTACTAAATCTCCTCTTGTGTGACATTTTTATCTCTTTGATTTTGTTACATTGCTTTGTTTCAATTTATCTCATTTTAAACTTAATATATATTTACTTAATAATAAAAAATAATTTATTATTTTTAAATTACTGTGTTAAGTCATAATAATTCTAAATGATGTTATATGCATACAAAATAAACATTATTACACTCACCTAGATGAGCATCATAAAATTAAATACTCATTTTTTATAATTTTAAATAATATATTTTCTAGGATTTTACATACTTTTAAAATATTTCAATTTGTATTTGATTTGATGATCGAGAATGCATCACACGATGTCCTTATTGTCATGGAATTAAAGTTTCTATATAATTTATCTTATTTTTCCAAATTGTTTTCTTTGTTTTGGTGAAATTATTCAACAATTTTAAATCTCTACTAGTGTAACATTTACCTCACATTAATTTGTTTATACTACATTTCCTTAATTAATCTTAGCTTTGTAAAACTATAAAGTTATTTAATATTAAAATAATAATTTACAATATTTTATTTTTATCTACTTTAGTTAATTTAATGTAATTCCAAACAATCTATTTTTAAGATAAGACAAATGTTATTCTACTCATCTCAAATAACTCTATCTAATTAAATAATAATTTTTACATTTTTAAGACTTTATTTCACTAGATTTTTGGCATACATTATAAGATATTTTGATCAATTCTTGATTTATGATCGAAGATGTTGCACTTAATCTCCTAAGTATTTGGATTTCAACTATCCCATATAATTTGTCTCATTTTTTAATTCTTTACTATGAATTGGTACTATTAGTACATAACTCTAAATTTACCCTCTTTTAACCTTTACATCACCTAGTTTCATTACATTGGTTCAATTTTTCTCATTTTAATCATGATGTTTATTTACTTAATATTAAAATTATAATTTATTATTATTTATTCTTATTTACCTTTGTAATTCATAGTAATTCAAAATTTAAATTAAATATTCATTTTTTTATTTTTAATTATTTTATTTTTAATGATTATAGTATGGTTTATGAGAAATGTACATTCATGTTAGATTTCACGATCATGTATGTTACATTATATATACTTATTGTCATTGAATTCAACTTTCCCATACAATGTTTCTCATCTTTTTATATTTTTTCTTTAATTTGATTATAGTACTACGTAATACTAAATCTCTTCTCACATAATCTTTACTTCACTCTTAATTAAACAAGAGGATCAAGACGAAACAAATGTTGTTGGATTCATCTCCATGAGCTTTATCAATCTAAATATTATTTTTTATAATTTTAAATATTATATTATAATGTTTTGGCATGCTCTAAAAAATATTTTGATTCATACTTAATTTCATGATTGTGGCTGTTACAATCATTTTTCTTAGTACCTTTGAATGCAACTTTCTCATATAATTTATCTTATTTCTTTTATATTTTTCATTGATTTGGATATATTACTACATAAATCTTAATTGCTTTAAATGTGATTTTTGCATCGCTTTAATCTAGTTATATTACATTGACTAAATTTATCTCACTTATTCTTTAACAAATATTTACCTAATTTTTAAATAAAAATTTTTTTGAACTTATTTACTATACTAATTTGTAAAATTTTCAAACTAGATCCAATCAAGAATAAACAAATGTTGTTCGTCTCATCTAAAAAAATTCCATCATCTTAAATATTTATTTATATATTTTTAAATATTCACACTTTAGGAGATATTTTGATTCATAGTTTATTTGATGATCGAAGTTGTTGCACTTGATGGTGTTACATTTTCAAAAAAGTTCATATGTAGATATAAGAGTAATTATCTAATCTAACAACCTATCAAAGAAAGTTTTGTGTCACCAGGACTGATCAACTTGTTTGGGGACTAGCATTCCCAACTCGTTATTAACATCCTAGGTGTTTGAGGAGTTTCAAGATAATGAAGCCATATTTAATCATTGTTTTAATTAGTGTTATTTTTACTAATTAATTATTATAATTACAACATCCTTTTTTAAAAAATTATTAAGATAATACTAAGATTTTTGATTAAAAAAATTCTTATGATGGCCAAGGTAGTTGGATTAAGTTTTCAAAAACCTTAATATTTTTATTGGATTATTAACTTAAATGAAATTCATTTTTTACATTTCTAAGTATTTTCTATTTTAATTTTTTTTATGTTTTATGAGATACTTTTATTTGTACCTTATTTTATGATCAATGATACTACACTTGATCACTTTCATATATTACAATCCAACTCTCCCTTAAACTTTATCTCATTTCTCAAAAAATTTCACTTTGATTTGGTAATATTATTATGAAACTCTAGAACTCCTCTTATGTGTCATTTACATCATTTTGAATTAGTTTTATTATATTACTTCACTTTATATCATTTCAATTGTAATATATTTTTGCTTAACATTAAAATAATAATTTATTATTATTTATGCTTATTTAATTTGGTAAATCATAATAATTTGAAAAGAGATCTGATGGAGAAGAGGCTCATGCTGTTGGAGTCATCTTAATGAGCACCTTCCAATTAATATTTATTCTTATATTTTAAAACATTTTTTTATAGCTTTAGCATGCATTATATGTCACTTGTTTTTATGCATAATTAGATGACAAGGAATATTAGACATGATCTTGTTAATATCAAGTAATGCAAATTTTATGTACACCTTATCTCACCTTTTCAAAAGACTTGTGTTGCTTTTAATATATGATTATGAAACTTTATTTCCCATTTTATGTAGCCTTTATATAATTTTTATTTGGATGTACCTTATTATTTTATTCATCTTATTTCTACCTTAGTATTATTTTTTTTAAAAATCTAAAATAATTGTTTTATTATTTATGTTTGTTTAATTTGATAATTTGTAATAATTGTAAACAAGTTTTGTTTGAGATGAAAAAATGTCATTTGACTTGTCTCGAGGAGCTTTGTTTGATTAAAAATTTATTTCTGTATTCCTAAATGTTTTATTTTGCAAAGCGTTGACAAACTTTATATGAAATTTCAATTTGTAGCATATTTGACAATCAATGATTTGTACTCCAACTCTTTTTTTTCTTGAAAGTTTACTTTCCCATACTATTTAACTCATTTCTCAAATTGTTTTTCTTTGATATTGTTATATAACTTTTTAATAATAAATCACCTCTCGTGTCATCTTTACATGGCTTTGATTAAGTTATATTACATTACATTAATTCATCTATCTTTTGATTTAATGTATATTTATTTAATATAAATTTTTTTTATGATTTATAATTATTTACTTTGGTAAACCACATTAATTACAAATGAAGTCAAATTGAGAGGAAATAAATGTCATCGAACTTATCTCATACAGCTCTATCAAATTGAATATTCAATTTTATATTTTTAAATATTTTACTTGTAATATTTTGTGTGTGATTTATGAGATATTTTAATTAATACCTAAGTTGACTGTCATACATACTACACAAAATCTCTTCAATATCTTCGAATGTAGATTTTCCCACATAATTAATATCAATTCTTCAAACTCTTCTCATTGACATGGTTTTATTATTTTGTTTTAATTTATCTCATTTTTGCATTAATAAATACTTTCTTAATACTAAAATAGTAATTTATTATTTTATGTGCTTGTTGTTGTTGGTAATTTATAGTAATTCTAAATGATGTTTTTGGACTTATTTCAACAGGCTTTGTCTAATTAAATATTGTTTTATATATTTGAAATTTTTTTCTTTTATAGGTTCTTTGCACTCTTTATGAGATATTTGAATTCATTTCTTATTTTATGAATGAGGCTATCACCCTCGATCTACATATTATCTTGTAATGCAACATTTCTGTATGATTTAAATCATTTTTTCCAAATGTTATTTTCTTGAATTTGTTATTTAACTATGTAACTGTACTTCTTCTCTCTTGTGTTCTTTAGATTGCCATGATTTTTTTATATTATATTATTTCAATTAATATGAATTTAGCTCGAATATTTTTTTACATAACATAAAAGAAAATTATTAATATTTATGCACTAGTCTCATTATGCCCTATCTAATAAAAGAATTGTTCCATTATTTTTAAATGTTTTACTTTTCATTGTTTTGTTGCTTTGTATAATATAATTTGAGTACTACTTGACTTGATTATTGAGGATGTTACACTTAATCTCTTAACTATCTTGCAATGCAAGACTCCCATGTAATTTATCTAATTTGTCAAATACTTTTGCTTTGATTTTATTTATTTCTATGTAACATATATCTTTTATTATGCGACCTTTATATCACCTTAAATTAATTTTATTATATTAATTCATTTTATCTTATTTACTTTGGTAATTTGTAGTAATTTTAACTGAGTTCCTATTGACAAGAAACAACTGGCATTAGAATAATGTACATAAGATCTATCAAATTAAAAATTCATTTCAACATTTTTTAAAATTTTATTTTCTAAGGTTTTAAAAATTGACAATAATTCGTTCAAGCTCCTTGGTATCTTGCAATGCAACTTTCTTATATAATTAATGTTATTTTATCAATGTTCTTTTGTTATATTATTATGTAATTATAAATCTTCTCTTATGTTACTTTTTATTGCTTTAATTTAGTTATGTTACATTGCTTCAATTGATTTCATTCATCTTTAATATATATTTACTTAAAATATCATTTAAAGTTTACTCTTCCTTTTGCATATTTAATTTGGTAATTCTAAATATCGTCTTACCAAGACAAAGAAAACTTCGTTGGACTCAACTCGACAAGCTTTATCCAGCAAAACATTCATTTTAGTAATTTTAATGCTTTTCTTTCAAAGGTTTGGTATGGTTTACAATAATTTTTAATTAGCATCTAATTTTATTATTGGGGATGTTATACTTGACCATGTTAGTGTGTTTGAATGTAATATTCGTGTATAATTTATCTCTTTTCTACAAATTGTTCTCTTTAATTTTGAAATGTTACTATGCAACTCTAAATATTTTTTCGAAAAACCTTAACATCATTTAGATTTAATTAGGTCACATTTCTTCAATTTATCAAATTTAAGCTGTAATATTTACTTATTTAAAATTTAAAGTTTATTTTTTTGTATTTATGCATATTTACTTTTGTAATTTATAATTAATCTACATGAGGTCTAATCAAGATGAAAAAAAAAATTGTTGGACTCACCTTTGATGAGTTCTATCAAGTAAAATATTCAAATTTATATTTTTAAGTACTTACCTTTTTGTGATTTTGGCACAGTTTATGAAACGTTGGAGTCATTCCTAATTGATAAGAGAGGATTTTTTGCTCAAACTTCTTAATATTTTGGAATGTAAATTTCTTGTAAATCTCCTATTTCTTTAAAGTTTTCTTAGATTTTGTTATATTACAAGGTAACTCAAATATTTTCTAATGTTACCATTACATCGCTTCACATTGGCTACATTACATTAATTTTATGCTTGACATATATTCACTTAATAGTAAAATAATAATTTATTATTCCTTTTGGTTATTTACTTTGGTATTTCATAGTAATTCTAAACTTAGTCTGATAATGACAAAGAAAATATCATTAAACTCATCACAATAGGCTATATCCAATTAAATACTAATTTTTATAGTTTAAAATATTTTATTCTTTTATAGTTTTGGTATGTTTTATGAGATATTTTAATTTGTGCCTAAGTTGATGATCAATGAAGCTATACTTGATCACCTTAGTATCTCATAATGCAACTTTTCTACACAAATTATCTCAATTTCTTAAATTATTTGCCTTGATTTGGTTAACTCTAAATCTCAAATCTTGTAGGTTTTACATCACTCTGATTTAGTCATATTACATTGCTTCAATTAGCACACTTAAACTTCAAAAAATATTTACTTAATATTAAAATAAAATATTTATTATTACTTATGTTTATTTACTTTGGAAATTTTCCATAATCTTAAATGAAGTATACTTAAGATGAAATAATTATTAATGGGCTCTCTTCAGTTAGCTTTATTCATTAAATATTTTTCTTAAATTTTTTTCAAATGATTTATTTTTATGATTTCAACAAATTTTAGGATTTTGACTCGTTAATTTAATGATTGATAATGTTGAACCCAATCTCTTGAGTATCTTGGAATACAATTTTCCCATAAAAATTATCTCATTTCTTTAAATGTTTTGCAATTATTTTATTATTTATTATGTAACCCAAAATCTTTTCTTTTGTGACCTTCACATCATTTTTATTTGGTTCTATTTTATTTATTTAATTTATCTTATTTCAGCTTTAATATATATATTTTTAATATTAAAAAAAATAAATGTACTATTATTTTGTGTTATTTACTATGGTAATTCATAGTAATCTAAATGAGGAGTGCTAAAAATGTGACAAATGTCATTATTCTCTCCACTATGAGCTCCATCAAATTAATTATTTTTTCAAATTTATAAATATTTTATTTTCTTTCATTTTTATGTGCATTATGAAACATCTTAATTTGTATTTTATTTGATAATCATGAATGTTACACTCGATTTCTATAGAATATTGGAATGCAACTTTCATGTATAATTTGTCTCATTATTTCAAACTTTGCATTTTTATTTTGTTATGTCAATATGCAACTCTAAATTTCTTACTATGTGACCAATACCTCGCATTGATTTGGTTTTATTAAAATGCTTCAATTTATCTGATTTTTTAGCATTAATAAATGTTTACTAGAAATTAAAATTTAATATTTTATTATTATTTTTTTATTTACTTTGGCAACTCATTTGACTTGCTTAATGTGCAACATCCAATTAGATATTCTTTACTATATCCTTAGATGTATTATTCTCTTTAGGTTTCACATGATTTCAAACATATTTCAATTCATGCCTTGTTTAACAATCAAGCATGACTGATTTCATTATTTTATTGGAACACACACCATACCAATATAATTTATTTTATTTATTTAAATTTTTGTTTAATATTAAAAAACTAATTTATAATCATTTATGATCATTTGCCATGGTAATTCACTATAATTTTAAATAAGGCCCATTTGAGACAAAACAAACATCATTGGACTCATTTTGATGAGTTTTATAGATTTAAATATTTATTTATAAAATTTTAAATTTTTGTAATTTAAGAATTTTGGCATGTCTTACCAGATTTTATGTCTCACGCCTAGTTTTAAAGTCGAGAATTTTCCACTTGATAACCTTAATATTTTATTATAAGCTTACACAAAATTTTTCTAATTTCTAAGGCTTTTTGTCTTTGATTTGGTTACTATGCTATGTTACTTTACATCTCCTCTAATGCAAGCTTTACAATATCTTGCTTTTTTATGTTAAATTACTTTAATTTTTCTTATTTTAGCTATAATATCTATTTACCAAATATTTTATTAAAATAATTTTTTCATATTTTTTTGCTTATTTTGATAATTAATAATAACTACAAATGACAACTCATTGTGATGTATCAATTATCACTAGCCTAGAGTCAACAAGCTCCATCAAATTAAATATTCATTTTTTTATGTTCAAATATTTTATTTTGTAGGTTTTTGTAACCTTTGCAAGGCATTTCAATTCCTAATTGATTTAATGGTCAAGGATAGTACACACAATTTACTTAATATCCTATAATGTAATATTCCTTTACATTATATCACATTTCTTCAAATGTTTCATGTTGAATTTTTTATATTAATAAGCAACTCTAAATCTTTTCTTGTTTGACCTTTACATCACTTTGATTTGCATATATTACATTCATTCAATTAATCTCATTTGGAATTAAATATATGTTTACTTAATAATGAATGATTCTTTATCAATATTTGTCATTATTTCCTTTTTTATTTCATTCTAATTGCAAATGAATCTAATCATGATGAAAAAAACCTTGTTAGACTTGAGTCAAAGAGCTTTATCCATTTGGGTATCTTTTTTTATATCTTCAAATTATTTAATTTACAAAGTTTAGATAGGTTTTATAAGATATTTTAATTCATAGAAAGTTAATGATCGAGGATGTCACTCTTCAACTTACTAGTTTGGAATACAACTTTTTCCTATAATTTATCTTGTCTCTAAAAAAATATAAACCTCCTTACATGTATCCTTCACATCAATTTGATTTTGTTATATTAGATTATTAAAATGTATTTTATTTTATCTATGAATTGTATTTTCAAAAAATAAAAAATAATTTATTTTATTATTTATTCTTTTTTAATTTAGTAAATCATTATAATTCTAAATGTGATGTGCTTGAAATTAAAAAAAGAATTAGACTTACCTCAATGACTAATATTCTATCAAGTATTTATGTTTATATTTTTAAATATGTTCTTTTTTATGGTCTTTGCATGGCTTTAGAGACATTTGCACTGATACCTAATTTAACAATTGAGGTTGTTACACTCAATCACATTAGCAACTTATAATGAATCTTCCATGTACACATTATTTCATTTATTCAATTTTTCTTATTTTAGCTTTAATATATGTTGTCTTAATATTAAATTTATAATTTATTATTTTTAATCTTATTTATTATACAAAATTATAATAATTCCAAATAAAATCCATTCAAGACAAAAAAATTGTTGGACATGTCTCGACAAGTTCTATCAATATCAATATTTATTTTAATAGTGTTAAATCTTTTATTTTCAATGCTTTAGCATGCCTCACTAGATATTTCAATTCAAAAGTTATTTGATGGTAGTACATGTTATAATTGGTCTACTTAGTATCTTGGAATGTAATTGTCTTATTTTATTGACAACATTTCTTCAAATTATTTTGCCTTGATTTGGAAATATTTCAATGCTTCTATTTACCACATTTAAGATTTAATATATATATATATATATATATATTTAATTAATTTGATAATTATAATTTATTATTATTCATCTTTAGTTATGTTGATAATTTATAGTAATTCCAAAATAAGTTTGATCCAAAAGATACGAAAAATTGTTTACCACACCTCAATGAGCTCTACCTAATGAAATTTTTTTTATTTATATTTTTAAAAACTTTATTTTCTATAGGTTTTTGCGAACTTTGGGGGATATCTTTTCATACTTGAATTGATGATTAGGGATATTACACTCAATCTCTTTTTTTAACTTGGAATCAAACTTTCTCATATATTTTATCTCATTTACTCAAAGGTTTTTAATTGATTTGATCAAATTTTCATTTAACACAAAATCTCATACGATGTGACCTTTAGATTGCTTTGATTTGGTTATATTACATTACATTAATTTATCACTTTTTATCCTTAAAATATTTTTACTTAATCTCAAAAAAATAATATAATATTTTTTACTTTAATATTGTTTAGTAATTCTAAATATGGTTGATAAAAACTAAACAAATGTCGTTAGAAATGTCTTCACAGGATCTATCCAATAAGATAATCACTTTTTATGTTTTAAAAATATTTTATTTTCTTTTATTTTAGAATGCTTTATGAAATATTTTTATTGTACTTTTTTTGATGAGGAAGAATGTTGTGCTCAATCTATTTAGCATCTTGTATTATAGCATTCTCATACAATTTTGCATTACTACAAATTTTTACTTTGATTAAGTTTTATGAGTGTGAAACTCTAAATCTCTTCTCGTGCAAACTTTAAATAATTTTATATTTTTTATATTATATTGACTAAATTTATCTCATTTAATTATTCATATAGATATTTTTAATCATTGAAATAATATTTTATTATTATTTATGCTTATTTACTTTGGTAATTTCCCAAAAAATCTTATTAAATTCTATTCTACTCAAAATAAATGTCATTATTCTCATCTTGACAAGCTCAACCTAATTAAATAATCACTTCACATTTTTAAATTATTTTTCTTTGGTTTTTTTGTTGATTTGCAAGATAGTCAATTTGCTACTTTTTTCACCAACAAAGATGTTACATTCAATCTTCTTAGCAACTTGGAATGCAACTTTCCTATGTAATTTATTACATTTATTCAAGTTTTCCGCTTTGACTTGGTTATTTTACTACATAACGCAACATTTTGTTTCATATGACATTTATATTAGCTTTATTTGATTATTTTAAATTTATTAAACTTATTACTTTTCATTTTTAATATATATCAATTGGATATTAAAAAATAAAAATTTATTTATTTTTTCCCTCATTTTTTATGGAAATTAGTAATTATTATAAATAAGGTTCAATAGAGATGAAAAAACATTGTTGCACTCCGCTTGATTAGCTCTATTTAATGAAGTATTCATTTCTAAATTTTAAGAATACCTTTTCTATTATTTTTGGCATGATTTAACCAACTATATATAATTAAATATTCATTTTTTATTTTTTTAATATTTTTGTTTCTTAGATTATGACATAATTTAAGAGATATTTTAGTTTATATCGGATTTGAAAATTTACGTTCTTACACACACTCTATGAGTATAAATTGAATTGAAGTTTCACATTTAATTTATCTTATTTTTTAGGCTTTTCACGTTAATTTTGTTATATTACTTTCTAACTCTAAATCTCCTATCGTTGGACTTTTTAATAGCATTGGCTTTGTTGTATTATAATTCTTCAATTTATCTCTTTTTATAATTAATATATATTTATATAATTATAAAATATTAATTTGTTATTATTTTTTATTATATAATTTGCTAATTCACAATAATTCTCATCTTGATCTGGTCTTTCCAATTAAATTTTGATTTGACTTATTTTAACAAGTTTTATCCTATTAAAATTTTATTTTAATATTTTTAATGTTTTGGCTTGTTTTCTTTTATTTATTTGTACCAAATTTGGTGAATACGGATGTTACATTCCATCTTCTTGGTGTGTTGGAATGTAATTTTCTCATAGAATTTATCATAATTTTTCAAAAGTTTTGCATTGATTTGGTTATAATTATATGTAACTATACATCTCATCTCATGTGATGTTTAATTCACCTTCATTTGATTAAAATTTATTTCTTCAATTTAACTCATTGTAGCATTAATATATGTTTATTTAATATTGAAAAAAATTAACTATTATTTTTGCTCATTTGGTAAATTGGTTTGAATTAAAACATGGTCCAATCAGATGAAACTAGAGTCCTTCAACTTAGATTGATGATCTTCACCTAATTAAATATTTAAATATTTTATTTTCTAATATTTAACATGTTTAAGGTGATATTTTTATCATTTTGGATTTGACAACTAAGAAATATTATAGTTGAAATCTTTTCTATATTACAATACAACTTTCCAATATAATTTACCTCATTTGTTGAAATATTTTTGTTTATTTGGTTATGTTTTAATGTAATTCTAAATCTCTTATCATGTGACCTTTTTATTGCTTTGAATCATTTCTATTACATTTCATCAATTTATGATTATTTAGTTTTGTAATTTACTAATTTCAAAAAAAGGACCAATTGAGAAGAAACTAATGTCGATGGACTCGTATTGATGACCTCTATCGAATTAAATATTTTTTATATTCTTAAAAAGTTTATTTTTAGAATTTATAAGGCTTTTATACTACTTTTTCATTAATATCTAATTTAACGACTATTGATGTCACATATAAAAATTTAAAGGAATGTGTAGCGCAACTTTCCTTTATAATTTATCTCATTTCTTCAAATTTTTTTTTTGATTTAGTTATGTTAATATCAAACTCTATGTTTTCACTTATGTCACCTTCATATCATTTTGATTTAGCTGTATTATATTTCTTTAATTTATCTTTTTTAGTTTTAATTCATATTTACTTAATATTAAAATAATAATTTATTATAGTTTTTGCTTAGTTTTTTTGTTAATTTAAAGTATTTGTTGTTGAGGTATAATTGATGCAAAACAAAATGAGCTTGATCTAATTGAAAATTAATTTTTTATATTTTTCTTAATTATATTAGTTCCTAGTATCCTAGCACTCCCAAAAAGATATACAAATTGTTTTTAATTTTATGATTAAATAAGCTACCCTTTGATCTCCTTTATATCATGGAATGCAAGTTTCTTATAGACTTTATCTCGATTCTTCAAATTTTTTATTTTTATTCTATTGTGTTACTATGTAATTATGAATCTCCTCTTGTGTGAGTTTTATCTCATTTTTATTTAGTTATCTAAAATTGCTTCATTTTAACTCATTTAGTCTTTATTATATGTTTACAAAATATTAAAGTATTACTTTTTCTATTAATAGCTATTTTCTATAATAATTCACAGTATTCCAAAGGAGGTTCGATGAAGTCGAAATAATTTTTGTTAAACTTAACTAGTGAAGATCTTTTAAATTTAAATATTCCTTTTTATACTTTAAAATATTTTAAATTTTAAGGAGTTTGGATATTTTATGAAACATTTTGATTAATATATTATTTAATGATCAAGCAAGTTACCCTTGATCTCCTTTGTATCTTGGTATGCAACTTTCGCATATAGTTTATCTCATTTTTTAATGTTTTTTTGTGTTATTTCTTTATATTTCTATGTGACTCTTAATCTCCTTTCTATGTTTCACATTGCTTTTATTTTGTAGTAATACATTGCTTTAATTTTCTTTTTAATTATTTAAAAAATATTTACCTACAATTAAAATAATAATTTATTATTATTATTAATTATTATTTGTTTAGATAATTCTTGGTTATTTCCAAAATTTGTCTATTTTAGATTAAACAAATTTCATTAGACTTATCTATATGAGCTCTATTCAATTAGTTAATAATTATTATATTTTTAGTTATTTTATTTACTATAGTTTTTGTTTTCTTGATGAGACTTTAATATATGTATATGATTCTCTTATCTAGGATGTTACACTTGATCTCCTTAGTAAATTAGAATGCAACTTTTTGGAAAGTTTTGTTTTATTAGTTCAAGTTATTTGCTTTCTTTTTGTTATATAATATTACTTCAATTTACTCTATGTGAACTTTTATATATATTTGCTAAGTAATAAAATAATAATTTAACATTATTAAGTTTTATTTAATTTTGTAATTAATAGTAAATCTAAATGATGTCCTATCATGACAAAACAAACATTGCTGGACACGCCTCCACAAGCTCCATCCAACTAAGTATTAATTTTTACATTTTCAAAATTTTTAATTTATAAGCTTTTTTGCTTTGTTCATGAGATAATTTGATTCCTACCTAATTTGATAGTCAAGGATACTACAGCTATTGTCTTCACTATCCTAGAATAAAACTTTCTATTATAATTAATCATATTTTCTTAATGTTTCTCATTTATTTTATCATATTACTATGAAACTCTAATTCTATTCTTGTCTGAATTTTATATTACTTTGATTTAATTATATTCCAATACCTTATATTATGTTATGTTAGTTTCAATATATTTTTGTTTGATATTAAAATAGTAATATTTTATTTAATACCTTTACATTATAATTTAATTAGTGCCGCATTTGAGGATCGAGGATATTACAGTTGCTCTTCCTCAGTTTCTTGAAATATAACTTTCCTACACAATTTATCTAATTTCTTCAAACATTTTAATTTAATTTGGTTAAATTACAATAAATCTCTTTTAGTGGTACATTTACAACAATTTAATTTGGTTAGATTATTTTGCTTCAATTTATCTCATTTCAAATTATACATATATATATATAAGTAAAATTAAAATGTTAATTTACTTTTATTTTTCACCAATTAAGAATTCATTTCTATATTTCTTGTGTTTTTATATTCTATATGAGATATTTTTAATAGTATAGAATTTCACTATTGAGAATGTTAAGTGTGATCTTCTTAGCATCTTAGAGTGCAAGTTTTCCACATTATTTATCTCATTTGGTTAATTTTTTTTTGTGCATTCCATTTGTTACATTATTATGTACAATACACTCATCTCATGTGATGATTTACATTATTATAATACGTTGTTTCAATTTATCTCATTTTAGCTTTAAAATAAATCAACTTAATATTTAAAAAATTATTATTTGTGCATACTTCATAACTCATTGTAATTTAAAATGAGGCTTAATCGAGATGAAATTAATGTACTATGACCTTGGTCGATGACTTTTATCTAATTAAATATTAATTTTTTAGATAACTAAATCCTTTATTTTATATATTTTATGCACATTTTATGAGATTTTTTTTGTTTTTTTTAATTTTATTTTTAAGAAAGTTACACTTGATTAATTCTATATTTTGGAATGTAAATATCAGGTATAGTATATCTTCTTGAAATGTTTTTAATTTTTTTATATTTCTATGTAACTCTAAAACATCTATTGTGTGACTTGTAATTCTTTGAAGTAATTTTATTACCTTTCATAAATTTATCATATTTGGTCTATAACATATTTTTACTTAATAATAAAAAATAATTTATTAATTTTTACTTTTATTTAATTTGTTAATCCATAATAACTTCAAACAAGATTTTATGGTGAAGAAAGAAAGATTATCAAACTTTTGTCAACTACCTCTATCCAATTATTATTTTTATATTTTCAAAATTTCATTTTCTAAGGTTTTTGTATAGTTTTTGAGATTTTTTTTATTAATATCTAATTTAATGACGAAGGATAGCACCCTTGGTCTTCTTAGCATATAGCAGTACAACTTTCCTATAATTCATCTCAGTTCAATTTTTTTTGCTTTTATGTGGTTATTTTTTAAGTACTTATAAATCTATTATTATGTGTTTAAAACCTCACTCTAATTTTTTTATATTACATTTATTCAAATTATCTAATTTTAGTTTTAATAAATATTTATTTAACATTAAAATAAAAGTTTGTTGTTATTTTTTTGTTTTAAATTTATGAATTCATAGTAATTCCAAGCAAGGCTCGATCAAGATGAAGCAAATGTCAGTGAACCTATCTCGACAAGACATCGAAAAAAATATTCGTTATCATACTTTAAATAAATTTTTTTGGGTTTGGTACATATTTTGAGACTTCTGAATTCATATATTATTTGAAGAACGAGGATGTTTTTCTCGATCTCTTTAATATCTTGGAATGCAATTTTCTCTTATAGTTTATCATACTTATTTAAATTTCTTATATTAATTTATCTAATTGAAGTTTAATATATATTTCTTTAATTTAAAAATTGATTTTCTATAATTTTTACTTATTTTAAAAATTAATTAAATATTATTAGACTCATCTTATTGAGCTCTCTCTAATTAAATATTTTTTTTTTATTTTAAATATTTTATTCATAAGTGTTAAAATTCTTTAAGTAATATTATGTATCATATTATTTTTTATGGTTGAAGGTATTGCACCTGATCTACTAAGTGTCTTGGAATACAGCTTTCCCATATAATTAGTTTACTTTTTTCAAAGTTTTTGTTTTGAATATGCCATTATACTATGTACCTCTAAATCTCCTTCGTGTGACCTTTACATCACTTTCATTTTTTATACTATAATTCATCAATTTATATTATTTAAGCTTTAATAAATATCTATTATTATTTATGCTTATTTACATTGGGATTTCTAAGTAATTCCAAATGATTTTTTAACAAGATGAATTCTATCCATTTAAAATAATTTTTGCAATACTAAAATTATTTTTTATTTTTTATGGATATTTTGTTCTTTAAAAGACTTTCCAATCCCTATATGTCTTAAGGATTGAGGACGTTACACTCGATCACCATAGCATCTTGGAATGCAACTTTCATGCATACTTTTCAAATCCCTATATGTCTTAATGATTTGGCTTGAATAAAGATGAAACAAATGTTGTAGGACTTATCACAAAAATGCTATCAGCATAAATATTCATTTCTACATTTTAAATTTTTTTTAAAGTTTCTATCTTGCTTTACATGGCACTTTAATTTGCATCAAATTTCTTGATTGATAATATTACACTTGATTTCCTTTATATCTTAGAATGACACTTTTATGCACACTTATCTAATTTTTGAAATTTTTTATTTGATTTGGTTATATCATTATAAAAATCAAACTCCTCTTGTGATATCTTTAAAAAGTTTTTAGTTTATTTTCTAACTTTGTACTTAGTTTTATTTTTAGCTTTAATATAAATTTACTTAATATGAAAATAATTATTTTTTATTGATTATGCTCATTCACATTTACTTTTTTCAATATTTGCAAAAAAGGTCTAATTAAAATGAAAAAAATGTTGTTGGACACATTTGGATGAGTGTTATTCTATTAAATATTCTTTTGTAGATTTCTAAATTTTTATTATTTATGTATTTTAGTAAATTTTACAAACGCTTTTATTCGTGCTTGATTGAAATATCAAGATTATTAAACTCGATATCCCTCATATGTTAAAAAGCATCTTTCTTGTAAAATTCATCTTCATTTTTATCGTTTCTTCTCTGTGACATTTTCTTACAAATTGTAGCCCTAAATCTCTTCTCATATAACATTTCCATCACATTGATTTAATTATGTTATATTGTTTCAATTTTTCTAATTTTAGCTCTAATATATATTTACTTAATACTAAAATAATTAATTATTACTATTTATGTTTATTTAACATGTTATTTTATAGTAATTCCAAATGAGCTCTAATGGAAACAAAATAAATGCCATTAGGCTTGTCTTGATGAGTTATATCAAAATAAATATTTATTTCTATATTTTTAAGATTTAATTTTCTTTAGTTTTGCCTTATTTTCTATGACATTTAGATTTGTATATTATTTGATGATCAAGGATGTTATTTTTTATATCCTAAGTATCCTAGAATACAAGATTTCCTAAAAATTTATCACCTTTATCAAAGTTTTTGTTTTGAATTAGATATTTTACTTTGAAATTTGGCATCTCCTATCATGTCATCGATACATGAAATTTATTTGGTTGTGTTATATATGTTAATTTATCTCATTTAAATTTTGTTATATATTTTATAATATTAAAAAAATTCTCATTTAAATTTATGTTAGGCTTAACTAGACCAACTTTATCAAATTAAAAAAATTTTATATTTTTAATTTCTTTTATGGTTTTAACACACTTTTTTTTAGATATTTTGATTACTACATTGTTCTATAATCAAGGATATGGCATTCATTTTCTTTCGTATTTTGAAAAGAAACTTGCATGTAAAATTTCTATTTCTTCATAGATTTTTTTCACTAATTTAGTTTGATTTCTATGTAACTCTAAATCCTTGTCATTTGACTTTTATATCATTCTTATTTGGCTATATATTACTTTGAGTCAATTTAACTAATTTTCACTTTATCATATATTTACTTAATGTTAAAAGAATACTTTATTATTATTTATGATTACATTCAATAATAATTTGTTATAATCCAACAAGACAAGATGATGACAAAATAAATGTGGTTAGACCCATCTTCATGACTTATATGCAATTAATTATTTATTTTTATATTTTAAAATATTTTTTCTAATGATTTGGCATGCTCTTGGAGACACTTTGATTCACACTTGATTTGATGATTAAGGATGTCACATGAGTATCTTTTAATGCAACTTTCTTGTACAATTTATCTCATTTCCATTAATTTTTTAATTTCAATATTTTACATTATAACTTTAAATCTCTTCTTACGTTTATATTATATTGATTCATTATATGACATTTAAGCTTTAATATTTATTTACTTAATATTTAAATAATACTTTATTATTATTTATGATTATTTATTATAGTAATTTGAAAACATTTTGGACGATGTTGATCATGAAGAAATAAATTTTCTTAGACCCTTCTTGATATGCTTTTTCTTAAATATTAATTTATGAATTTTAAAAAATTTTACTTTATAAGGATCTGGAACACTTTAGGTCACATTTTTATTCGTATCTAGTTCGATGATCAATGATGTTATAACTTTAAACGCTTGATATACTAAAAATAAAAATATTAACTTCATCTGACAACCTATTAAATAATGTTTGGGCTTACTCGAACTAGTCAACTTGTTTACAGACTAGTGTTCCTAAGTAGTTAATTGTCATGAGTGTTTGAGGTTCTTTTGGTGGATTTTTGTGTTAGTTCCTTATAAGTTAATTCTTCTTTAATTATTATTTTAATTAGTATTATTTTTTTTATTAATTATTACTATTATAATGTACTTATGGTAAAAGTTATTAAGACAACAATATAATATTGTAAAAAAAAATTATTCTCAAGTTTGTCAAGGAGGATGGACTAATTTTTTGGAACCTAAACTTTTCTAAGATGATTAATTTAAATAAAAAATACTTTTTATGCCTTGCAATAAATAGTATATTAAACATAACATTTTAATCAAGTTTAAATTAAAATATCTAAAATTAAATTAATAATATATCTCTTAGAGTTTTTCCACTGAAACCAATGTTACTTTTTATGTGATTTGACATTTTCTCATCTTGTTATTTAAGTTCTCCTACAAACATACACATTCACTACCCTAAAGCTAAAAATTTCTTCAAACAAATTCATTAGAAATACTGAGGGTTTGTTATCATCAACTAAGCACCATAGATAAGGGTCAACAATACAAAAAGATCGAGACAAAAAAAATGTAGTTGAGCTCATCATAGTGGAATCTATCAAATTAAATTTTCATTTTTATATTCTAAAATATTTTATTTTCTAGAGTTTTTATATATTTTATGAGATAGTTTCATTCATACCTAATTTGATGTCTAAAGATATTATCTCAAACACCTTCATATCTTGGAATGCAACTTTATCATATAATTTATCTCATTTCTTAAAAAATTCACTTTGAATTTATTATATTACATTTTAACTCTAAATCTCCTCTAGCATGACCTTTACATCATGTTGAATTTGTTTTACTATATTAATTCAATTTATATCAGTTAAACTTTAATATATTATCACTTAATATTAAAATGTTAATTTATTATTATTTATGTTTTTTAATCTTGGTAAATCATTGTAATATTAAATGAGGTCTGGTCACAATGAAGGGAACGTTGTTTGACCCATCTAAATGAGTTCCTATAACGTAATTTTTTTTTTATATTTTTAAATATTGTTTTATAGTTTTGGAATGCTTTATGACTTTTTTTATCTGCACATTGTTAAACGATCAAGAATCTCACACTTTATCACGTAATGTAAATTTCATGTATAGTTTGTCTCATTTCTACGCAACACTTTTGATTTTTTTATATTCCTATGAAATTCTAATTCATCGCATGTGTGATCTTTATTTAACTTTCATTTAGTTATACCTAATTTATTTAATTTCTCAAATTTCAACTTTAATTTTTATTTATTTAGTAGCAAAATAAAAATATATTATTTTTATTCTTGTTTACTTCGATAATTTTTAGTAATTAAAAACAAATTCTAATCGAGATAAAAAATTTTGTTAAACTCATCCCATCGAGATATCTCTAATAAAGCATTTATTTCTATACATTTAAATATTTTATTTTATAAACTCTTGACACACTTTATAAAAAATTTTAATTTGTATGTTTTATATTATCGAAGATGTTACACTCAGTATCCTTATTGTCTTGACATTTTATATTCCTATACAATTTATCTCATTCTTTTTAATAATTTTTTTGATTTTTTTATATTTCCATTTAATGCTAAAAACATCTCATTTCACCTCTACATGTCTTTTATTTAGTTATATTAAATTTCCTGAATTACTCTATCTTAAAATTTAATATATATTTACTTATTATAAATTTTCTTTTATGATTTATGCTTATTTTGTTTGGTAAATCATAGTAATTCCAAAAAAGGGTCGATTAAGAGAAAAAACATTCTTCCATTTATTTCAAGGAGATCTTTTCCAAAATATTTAATTTAATATTTTTTTAAATTTTTTTTTAATGTTTTTTTTATGGTCTATGAAGCATTTTAATTCGTATCTCATTCAATGGTCATGGATGTTGCATAAGATCTTCTTTGTATCTTGGAACGTGAATTTTCTCACATAATTGATAACTTTTCTTCAACGCTTTCTCATCGATTTTTTTGTTATTTTGTTTCAATTTATTTTATTTTAGTAAGAATAAATACTTCTTCAATTTTAAAACAATAATTTTTTGTTATATATATTTGGTTATTTTGGTAATACATAACATATCGAAATGAGGACCAATTTAGATAAAATAGACATTGATGGGCTCATTTTGATGAGCTTTATCCATTTGAATGTTAATCTTATATTTTTAATTAATTTCTTTCATAGGGTTTTAGCTTGATTTTTTAAACATTTCAATTTATAATTTATTTGATGATTGAGATTTTTACTCTTGATCTCCATAACAAAATGTATTGCAAAATATATGCACAATTTAACTCATTTTTCAAATATTTTCACTTTCAATTGGTTATTTAACTATGTATCTCTACATCTTATCTCCTCAGTATCATAGAATACAACTTTCCCTTTCTACTTTTCTTATTCATTCAATTTTTTTTCTTTGATATTTTATCTTATAATGTAACTTGAAATCTCTTCATGTTTGACCTTTACTTGTCATTGATTTGGTGAAATTACATTGATTCAACTTAACATATTTCAGCTTCAATAAATGTTTACTTAGCTTTAAAATAATAATTTATTATTATTATTATTTCTTATTTGCTATGATGATTCACAGTATTTCATAATGAGGTCCAACTAACTTGAAATAAATGTTGATGGATCAACCTCGACAAGCTCTATTCAATTAAATATTTAGTTTTATATTTTACAATTTTTTATTTTCTAGCTCTTTATAATATTTTATGAGATATTTTGATTCATACAAGACTTGATGATCAGGGATGTTATACTCAGTCTTCTCAATATCTTAGAATATAACTTGCTTACATAATTTATCTCATTTCTTTAAATATTTCTCTTCAACTTGGTTATATCACTATATAATTCTAAATCCACTATTCTTTGCTCATGAGATGTTTTTGATTTGGTTATATTACATTAGGTTAATTTATCTTATTTCAACTTTAATATTTATTTTGTTAATATCAAAAAAGTTTTATTATTATTTAATATAACTTAATTTTTTTAAATTACTGTAAATCTAAATGATATTTTATATTTATTTTTTTAAAATTTGCTTTGGGCCCATTTGAGAGACTTTTTGTTTTGTACATATTTTTATGATTGATGATATCATACTTGAAGTCCTTTTATATCTTTTAATTTTACTTTTTCACACAATTTATCTTATTTCTTCCATTTTTTTACTTTTATTTTGTTATATTATAATTAAACTTATAATTCTCCTCTTGTGTGACCTTTACATAGTTTTGTTTAAGTTATATTATATTGCTTCAACTTATCTAATTTCAATTTTTAATTTACTTTAAGTTAATATTAAAAAATAAATTTTCATTATTTTTTATTATTTTTTAAATTCAAAGTATTTCCAAGTGAGATTTAGTGGAGCCAAAATAAAATCATTCAAGTTGTCACAATATGCTCTATCCAATTAAGTATTCATCTGTATAATTTTAAAAATTTACATTCATAGATTTTATGCATGTTTTATGAGATATTTTGATTTTTAACTAATTTGATGAATGAAGTTGTTACACTTGATCTTCTTAGTATCATGAAATACAACTTTCTCCCACAATTTATCTCATCTTTGCAAATTTTTTTGTGTTAATTTAATTATAATATTATTTAATCCTAAATCTTATCTCATTTGACTTATTTATATATTTTATATTTTTTCTTATTATATTTTTTGAAATTATCTTATTTCAATTTTAATATATATTTACTTAATTTTATAGTAATAATTTATTACTATAAATATTTATTATCTTTTCTAAGGAGTAGTAATTTGAAACAACATTTGATTAAGACAAAAAAATCACTAGACTAGTCTCAACTAGATTTATGTTGTTAAATAATCATTTGAAATTTTAAAATATATTTTTTATTTTTTTCATTCTTCAAGCGACGTTTTTATTTGTACCTCTTTTAAAAAAGATATTTTTCTCTATCTCCTTATTATCGTTGAAAAAACATGGTTTCATATAATTTATCTAATTGTTTCAAATTTTTAATTTTAACTTAGTCATAATGATTTGGATAAATTACTAAATCTCCTCTTGTGTTACATTTTTATCGCTTTGATTTGGTTAGATTGCATTGTTTTATTTTTATCTCATTTTAGACTTAATATATATTTACTTAATATTAAAAAATAATTTCTTTATTTTTTTAAATTACTAAGTTGAGTCATAATAATTCTAAATGGCGTCCTTTGTATACAAAACAAACATTATTGCACTCACCTTAATGAGCATTATTTAATTAAATATTCATTTTTACTAATTTTAAATAATTCATTTTCTAGCATTTTACATACTTTCGAAAACATTTCAATTTGTATTTAATTTAATGATCGAGAATGCATCATATGATGTCCTTATTGCCATGGAATTAAACTTTTTATATAATTTACCTCATTTTTCTAAATTGTTTTCTTAGTTTTGGTGAAATTATTCTACAATTTTAAATCTCCTTTAGTGTGACATTTACATCACATTAATTTGATTGTACTACATTTCTTCGATTAATCTTAGCTTAGTAATACTACAAATTTTCTTAATATTAAAACAAAAATTAATTGTTTTTTATGTTTATCAACTTGGTTGTTTAAAGTAGTTCCAAACAATCTATTTGAAAATAAAACAAATGTTATTGGACTCATCTCAAATAGCTCTATCTACTTAAATAGACATTTTTTTATTTTTTTAAGACTTTATTTCACTAGATTTTTTTGCATACATTATAAGATATTTTGATCCATTTTGGATTTTATGATTGAGTATATTACATTTAATCTCCTCGGTATTTGGATTTCAACTTTCCTATACAATTTGTCTCATTTTTTTAATTCTTTTCTATGAATTGTTTATATTAGTACAAAACTCTAAATTGACCCTCTTTTAACCTTTACATCACTTAGTTTTATTACATTGGTTGAATTTTTCTCATTTCAACCTTAATATTTATTTATTTAAAATTATAATTATAATTTATTATTATTTATGCTTATTTACCTTGTTAATTATGGTAATTCAAAATTTAAATTAAGTATCCATTTTTATATTTTTAAATATTTTATTTTTTTAATGATTATAGTATGCTTTATGAGAAATGCTTATTCATGTTAAATTTCACGATCATGCATGTTACATTATATCTTCTTGCTGTCATTGAATTCAACTTTCCCATAAATTGTTTCTTATCTTTCTAAATGTTTTCCTTTTATTTGATTCTAGTACTTTGTAACACAAAATCTCTTCTCACACAATCTTTACATCACTTTAAATTTCATGTATTACATTACTTTAATTAAATTTATTTGAACTTTTATATATATTTATTGAATACTAAAATAATAATTTTTTATTATTTATACTTATTTAATTTGAGATTTCACATTAATCGTATGAGATGTTAATGGAGACAAGCAAAAATCATTAGACTTGTCATCATTACCTTCATCAATTAAATTTTCATACTTATATCCTAAAAATTGATTTTCAAGGTTTTAGCATATTTTACGAGACATTTGATAGTTTTTTTTATCTCATTAGTGTCTTAGAATACAACATTCCTAAAAAATTTTTTTAAATAATTCAATCTTTCACTTTGAGTTTTTAGAATATTATATAACACTAAATGTACTCTCTAACTATTTCAACATGACATTGATTTGGTTATATTAAATTTCTTCAATTTATCTCATTTTAATTTTGAGATAAATGTCTTATTATTTATGATTAGTTAATTTGTTAATTTTAACTAATTCAAAAAGTGGCTTGATTAAGACAAAAGAAATGCTTTGGACTCATATGTATGATCTCTATCAAATTAAACATTTATTTTTATATTTTAAATACCTTATTTTCTAACATTTTTGTATGTTTTAAAAATATTTAAATTTGTACCTTATTTAACAATATATGTTATATTCCATCTCTTCAGTATTATAGAATGCAAATATCTTATATAATTTATGACATCAATTCGATGTTTTTTCTTTACGTTTGCCATATTACTAGCTCTAAATCTCCTCTTGTGCAACCCTTACATGTCTTTGATTTCATTATATTGTATTACCAATATTTATCTTATTTTAGCTTTAATATATATTTTCTTAATATTTAAAAAATTATTAGTTATTATATATATTTTTTATTTTGGTAATTTGAATTAATTCCAATCAACATCTGGTCAAAATCAACAAACATTGTAGGAATTGTGTCGAAGAGTTTTATTGAATTAAATATTGATTTTTTTATTTATTTTTATTTTTTATTCTCAGATTTTTGAATTATTTAGAGTCATTTCAATTCATAATTGATTTTGATAATTGATAATCATACACTCGATCACTTTTGTAGCTTTGAATGAAGCTTTTCTAGATACTTTATCTAATTTTTAAAATTTTTTATTTTAATTTGGTCATAATACTATATAACTCTTATTTTCCACTCATGTGACCTTTTGATCTCTTTAATTTGGAAATGTTATGTTCCTTTAACTTTATCATATTTTAGTAATCAAAATATTTTCCCTTATTTTAGATATATTATTTTGTAATTCTAAATCTTCACTAGTGTGATTTATGTATCTCTTTGATTTTCTTGTTTTATATTTCCTAAAGTTATGTCATTTGAGGTTTACTATATTTTTACATCATTTAAAATAATAATTTCTTATCATTTATACTCATATATACTTTGGTGATTCTAACTTATTCAAAACTAGGTTTAATAGAGACAAAACAAATGTACTGGACATCATCTCGATGTGCCCTATCAACTTAAATTTTCATTTTTGCATTTTTAAAAACTTTTTTTAGTATGTCTTTGGCATGTTTTATCAGATATTTTTGTTTGTGCCTGATTTAATAGTAGAGAATGTTGCACACAATTTCTTTCTACCATTTGAACTTTACATTTCTTTGATTAGGTTATGTTAAATTCCTTCAATTTATCTCATTTAAAATTTAATATATATTTACTAAAAGTTTAAATAAAAATTAATTTGTTTCATAATTTTTTGCCTTGGCAATTCACTGTAATTCTGAACAAGGTCTGTTTGAGATGAAATAAATACCATTAGACTCATTACAATGAGGTCTGTAATATTAAATATTTATTTCCATAATTTCTTAAAATTTATTTTGCTATATTTTTTCATGTTTTAAGGGACATTTGAAATCTATATATCTTACCCTAAAGTCGCATTGAATCAATCTTATCATGGTTGAAGTTCGATACCCATCAAACTATGACTTTTTTATTCAGCTTTCAATATTGAACATCACTTTGTTTCTCAATAAATCACTATTCCATTACTAAATTCAATAACCTCTTTACATAGATTAAAGTTAGCATTATAATAATCAAGTTTCTACTTTAAATAATACTTTTCTAAAATAGCTTGAGCTTTGTCAAGTAATCTACATTGTAATGTTCTAGTTTACTTTAAATTTATTTCTTATAATGATTGTCTTACTTGTTTTAGTTAGGATGGTCCAGAACTTGAACATTTTTTGCGTTGTACACAAAGAAAAAACTTATAGTAGCTCTTCTTATTTTAATTTGCCAATTTTGGATGGTGTGTTTATACTTTACTTTCATAAACATTTCCAAAAATCATTTAGAATTGGTGAATAATCACCAAAGTCTATAAGAGAACACCTTAAAATTAGTGGCTATATTTTTAACACCAAACATATTTTGCTTTAATGTATAAGATACCTCCATCCCAAAATTCCAATGGAAACCATTATGGTTGTTTAGCATTTTCTAAAAGAATTTTACCATTATCATTTTGACTCATTTTATAATAGATTTTTGTGGAACCAACACCATTAAGAGATAAGTGGGTGTCCAATTTAATACACTTTTTATAGTCATTAGTTATTCCATCAAATCAAATATCTTTTATATGTTTTGATGATGTATTACGATGTTGATGCATTATTTCTCCTATTAAAGACCTTGATTCTGAGATCATTCAAAGATGAAGATCATTTCACAAAGCTTTTCTTGCTCTTAATTAAGTTTACCTTCTGCTGTTGGGCTTTATCTAACATAATCATCTACCTTTTTGTAAAATAATTCTGTGACCTTACATTTATAAAATGAAGTATAAAAATCTATTTCAAATATATTTTCCTAACTACTATGAAGATGGTGATGTCACCTTGAAAAGAGGGATAAATAATATGTGCACAACATCTTGGAGTTGATATGTGTCTATTTTACCACTGGAATGTATGATCCATATTCCATGACATAAGGCCTCAGCAACAATATTAATAAAGCAAGTGAAATGGATTCTCTTTCAGACATGTAGTTTTGAAAAATACACATGGGCATCCATTAATAATGATTGAGTATCACTAAAATGAGGGTAGTTTTTAACTAGATGTATGAATTTAGTATGGATTCTGAGTGCTTCTAATACTTTGAATAAAAATTAACAATTGAGATCATTAATTTCACACAAGTCATCGTTAATTAACCATCCAATACATTAAATTTGTTAACAATGTGTCTCCCTTTCATAAAGGCAAACTATTCAGGGGAGATTATCTTTTGTATTATTTTCGTAATTCTATTAGTAAGGATTTGTGGAGAAGACCTTACTGACTCATTTGTAGAAATTAATTAACTTAAAGTTGTTAAATGATCATATAGTTTATGATTTTTCAATTTGGATGGTACTTATTGTTGTTATAGATAGTAATTAAGCTTCCATTAAAAAATTATTATGTGTCTAGTTGAAGATTTGGCTTGATAGTGTCCCAACATTTTTTGTGGAATAGACCAATGAATCCACTTAAGCCCATAGTTTCCTAAAAAGTAAGTCCTTCCTCTGCATCCTTGGGTCTTCCTTGGTAATTGGGTAAATGATTCATTTGGTTATCTTTTAATAAGGCATGGTATGTAGTGTTGGAACCTTTCAATAGCTTTGTTGTTATATTACCTTCTTAAGGTTGATCATGGATTTTGAAAGCTTTAAATGGCCTCTCTAGCTATCTAATCCTTATCTTTAATCCAATTTTCATCCTTGTTTTGAAATTTGTTAATAGTAAGCTTCACACTATTGGAAAATATTGATGAGTGAAAAGTTTATTAATTTGAGTCGCCTTCCTTCATTCAAATAGCACTTGCTTTTAGTTTCTAATATAGTATCGCTTCAGCTTAGTAATAGTTTAAAACTACTTATGAATGGGAACTTAAATAAAATTTACAAAAATGAATTTTTAAATGGTCACATTTTGTTTAGTGAGTCTTAAGAAGTTTATCTTATGTTAATCAGACATCATTTGAAATTACAGTGAATTAACAAAGTAAATAAGCTTTAAAAAATAAAAACTATATATATTATTTTAATTTTAAGTAAAGCTTTTGTAAAGCTTGCCCGAGATATATTAAAACAATATAATAAAACTAAATCAAAGCTATGCAAAAATCACACAAGAGGATATTTAGAGTTTCATAATAATAGAACTAAGTGGAAGAGAAAAATTAGAAGAAATGAGATAAATTATAAGACAAAAGTTGCATTCTAAGAAGCTAATGGGATTGAGTTTGATATCCTAGATTGTCAAATAAGGTATAAATAAAAATGATTCAAAAAACAACCAAAAAGCCAAAAATAAATTTTTTTAAATATATTAAATTAACTATTTAGTTTCATATAAGTCATCGAGTGAGTTCAATGACTTTTGGTTTCATCATGACTAGATGTCCCTTGGAATTGCACTAAACTTATAAAGAAAAAAATATAAATAAATAGTTTAATATTAAGTAAATATATATTAAAGGAAAAATAATGTAATTTAATGCAATATAATACGAAAGAATCAAAGGCATGCAAAGCTTACTCAAGAGGAGATTTAGACTTACAAATATAATTAATTCAAAGGAAAAACTTTTAAGACAAGATAAATTATAATATAATGCCACATTCTAAGACACTAAAGAGAACAAGTACAACATGTGTAATCAACAACTAATGCATGAATAGAAATGCCTTGTAAAATACACAAAAACCCTAGAAAATAAACAAATAAAAATCCAAAAGTGAATATATAATTACACAAGTCTTGATGAAAGAAGTCCTATAAAACATGTCTCATTTTAATAAGTCCATGTTTTGAATTACTATAAATTACAAAATTAAATAAACATAAAGTACAATATAATTTATTTTAATATCAACTAAGTAAATAGAAGAACTAAAACTAAATAAATTGATGTACTATGATATAACAAAATCAAACGAGGTTAAAAAGTTACAAGAGACGAGAATTAAAGTTCCTTAATGATATAACTAAATTAAAGAGAATAATTTAAAGAATTGTGATAACCTTTACCAAAAATGCTACATTCAAAGAAACTAACAAGATCAATTGTGAAGCTGTGGATCATCAAATCAATTGGAAATCATAATTTCTCATAAAGTGTATCAACATTATAGAAAAAAATAATTACATATATAAACAATATATTTGATAGCACTAATCGAGACAAGTTTAAAAACATTTGTTTCATATTGATCAGATGTTATTTGAACTTATTATTACTTAGAAAAATAAATAAAAATAAAATATTATTTAATATTATGTAAATAAACATTAAAGTTGGAAAGTGATAAATTGAAGCAACGTGATATATAAAATCAAAGGCATATAAATGTCACATGAGAGAAGACTTAAAGTTACATTGCAATATAACCAAATCAAAGAAAAGCTTTGGAGAAAATGAGACAAATTGCACAATAAGACTACATTTCAAGTTGCTAATGAGATCGAGTGTAACATTCTCAATCATTAAATCAGGTAAGATTCAAATATCTCAAAATTCATGCCAAAGCCTTAGAAAATAACATATTTAAAAGATTTTAATTGAATATCTAATTTGATATAACTCTTTGAGGTTAGTCTAATGACATTTGTTTCATCTCAATTAGACCTCATTTGGAATTACTACAAATTAGCAAAGTAAATAAGCATAAATTTAAGCAATGTAATATAACAAAATCAAAGTGATATAAATGTCATGCCATAGAAGATTTAGAGTTACATAATAATATAAATATGTCAAAGAAAAAAATTGCATGGAAAGAGATAAATTGTACAACATAGTTTTTCCCAATGAACTAATGATATAAATTGTGACATTCAACATTATCCTACTAGGAATGAATCATGTCATCTAATAAGTTGTGTAAAAATCATAAAAAATAAAATTATCAAAAAAATGTTAAACTTGATACAAAATTAGATATAGCTCATCAAGAGAAGTCTAATGACTTTTGTTTCATCTCTAACAAATGACTTTTTGAACTAATGTGAATTACAGAAGAAAACATGCATAAATAATGATAAATAATTATTTTAACATTAAATAATTATATATTAAAGTAGAAATGATAGAAATTGAAATAATATAATATAACAAAATTAATAACATATAAAGGTCACATAAGAGGAGATTTTGAGTAAACTTTAAATAAGAGCAATTCAAAGTAAAAAAAACATTAAAAAATGAGGTAAATTATACTAAAAAGTTGTATTCCAAAAACTATAGAGATCAAGTGTACTATTTTTAATCAACAAATCTAGTATAAATTGATATTTCATAAAACATAAATATACTCTAAAAAATAAAATATTTGAACATATGAAAGTGAATATTTAATTTGACAAAGCTCATCAAGACGAGCCTATTGACTTTTGTTTCACCTTAATCAGACATTGATTTGCATTACTATAAATTACCTAAGTAACAAAGCATAAATTATATTAAATTATTTTTTAAAATTAAATAAATATATAATAAGGCTAAAAATGAAATAAATTAAAATAATATCATAAAACTAAATCAAGAAATATAAAGCTCACATGAGAGGAGATTTAGAGTTACATAGAAATATAATGAAGTTTAAAATAAAATATAAAGAAATGAGAAAAATTAAATGAAAGGTTGAATTCCAAGAAATTAGCAGAATAAGTGTGACATACTTAATCATAAAATAAGGTGTGAATTTCAACATCTCACAAAGCTAGCTAAAATCAAAAAACTATTTAATTTTTTTTAAAAAAAATTTAATCAAATAGAGCTCATCGATAAGTGTCTAACAATGTTTATTTCTTCTCGATCAGAAAAACTTTTAGAATTGCTTTAAATCTCCAAATTAAATAAGCATGAATAATAACCAATTATTATTATAATATTAAGTAAATATAAATTAAAGTTGAAATTAGATAAATAGAAGTAATGTAATATAACAAAATAAAAGACATGTTAATGTCACAAAATAGGAGATTAAGAGTTATATAATAGTATAGAAAAATAAAAAAATGCAATAAATTTTAAAGTAAAGCTACTTACCAAGAAGTTACTAATATTAAGTGTAACATCTGTGATAATAAAATCATGTAAAAATCAAACTTTCTTATAAAGCATGCAAAAACTACAAAAAAGTAAAATATTTAAAATTATAAATTGAATGTTTAAGTAAATAGAGCCAATCAAGCCAAGTCAAACAATGTTTAGTTTATCTCAATTAAACCATGTTTGAAATTCCAAAAATCTAAACAGAAATATTCATACATAATAAGAAATTATTATTTTAGTATTGAGTAAATATATAATAAACATTGAAATGACATAAATTAAAGAAATTTAATTTAACCAAATCAAGGAGATAAAATAATCACACGAGGAGATTTAGAGTTTCATTGTAATATAACCGAATGAAAAATAAAAATTTGTAAAAATGACATAAATTGCATTGCAAATTTTCTTTACAAGAAAGTATGAGATCAAGTGTGACATCATAGATTGTTAAATCAAGTATGATAAAAAAATCTCATAAAACTTGCAAAAATCCTCTCATTTAAAATTTTTTAAAAAAATTAAAATGAAGATTTAATTCAATGGTCAAAGTCAAAATGAGTACAATGGCTTTTGTTTCATCTTGATCAGACTTTTCTGGAATTACTATAAATGGAAAAAGAAACCAATCATAAATATTAATATATAATTCTTTCAACATTAAGTAAATAGATATTAAAGCAGAAATGACATAAATTAAAGCAATATAATATAACCAAATCAAAAACATATATGGTTCACACCAAAGGTGATTTAGAGTTACACACAAATATAGCCAAATGTATGAAAACCGTTTGAATAAAGATGATAAATTGCATGAAAAAGTTGGTTTCCAAGACATTAAGGTGATCATCTATATCATTCTCAATTGTTAAATAAGTTATTAATCAAACATTCTTGTAAGACATTCTGAAGCTAAGGAAAATAAAATATTTAAAACAACAAAAGTGATTATTTAATAAGACAAAGATCTTCAAGATGAGTCCAATGATGTTTGATTCTTTCGGATCTCACATCCTTACAAATTAGTAAAAATAACAAATCATGTGAGCTAATGGTCATAGAGTAGGAATCTAGATTTATATAGTACTATAACAATATCTAAAAAATATTTGATGAAATGAGATAAATTGTTTAAAAAATTTGCATTACAAGGCATTACAAAGATCATGTGTAAAATCCTCAATTTTAAATAAGGTATTAATAAAAATGTCAAATAAAGCATGCAAAAACACTAGAATAACTATTAAAAATATTGAAATGAGTATTCAATTAGTTTAAATTCATTTAAATGAGTATAGCAATGTTGGTTTTCAGCTCGAGAAGAGGTCATTTGGAGTTAATATAATTACAAAAATAAATTAACACAAAATAAAAAATTATTATTTTAGAATTAATAAAATATAAATTAAATGTGAATTAAGATAATTTTATAGAATATAAAATAACTAAATTAAATGCATGTAAATGTCACATTAGAGCGGATGTAGAGTGACATAGTAATGCTATAAGAATAAAGAATAAAATTTGTTGAAAATGAGGTAAATTATGTGAGAAAGTTGTACTCAAATATACTAAAGACATCAAGTGTAAAATCCTCCATCATCAAATCAGGTAAGAATCAAATTAACTTATAAAGCGTTCCAAAATAAAAGAAAATAAAATATTTAAAATTATAAAATTTAAAATTAAATTGGAAAGAGCACATTAAATAGGACCAACATCATTGGTTTTTCCTTGAATGGTCCCCATTTGAAATTATTATGAATTATAAATATTAAATTCCATAAAAAATAACAAATTATTTTCTAATATTATGTAAATAATTAGTAAACATTAAATAAGATAAATTAAGAAATGTGATAAAATCATAACAAAGTTAAATGAACATCACAGAAGGAGAGATTTATATTTTCATTGTATTAAATCAAATCAAGGAGAAAATTTGAAGAACTGAGAAGAATTATTTGGTAATGTTGCTTTCCAACAAACTAATGCATAGAGAGTGACATAACATATCACTAAAAAAAGTACAAATCAAAATTTCTCATAAAGCATGCCAAAAGAATAGAAAATAAATGTTTTAAAATAAAAAAATAAATATTTAATTATATAGAGCTCATCATGATGAATTTAACAAACTTTTTGGGGTTCAATTAGATGTCATTCACAATACTATGATTACTAAAATAAATAAGCATAAATTAAAATAAATAATTATTTAATTAGTAAGAAAATATATGTTAAAGTAGAAATGATATAAAATGAAAGAATGTAATACAACAAAATCAAAAGCATTTAAAGGTCACATTAGAGGAGATATAGAGTTGCCTAAAAACCCAAATCATAGAAAAATGTTTTAAGAAATGAGGAAAATAACAAATGAAAGTGAAATCTCTTGACACTTAGAAGTTTGATTATAACATCCCTAACCAACAAATCGAGTATATACTAATAGGTGTTGTTAAAAAACCCAATACCCTAGTAAATAAAATATTTAAAATACAAAATTAAAGTTTTTTGTTGGTTAAACTTCATTGGATGAGTCAAATGATATTTTTTCATCTTGATTGGTCTCATTTTTAATTACTGCAACTTACAAAACTAATAATAAAGTGCAATCAATTATTATTTCAATATTAAGTAAGTAAATAAAAAAGACTAAAATAGGATTAATTAAAGTAATAAGATATAACCAAATGAATTGATGAGAAGGTTACATGAGATGAGATTTAGAATTAAATATTGATATAACCAAATCAAAGCAAATAATTTGTGGAAATGAGATAAAATATATAAGAATATTTGATTCCATTATATTAAAGAGATTGAGTGTGAAACACTTGACCATTAAATTGGGTATTAATCATATTTACTATTAAAGTATGCAAAAATCATAAAAAATAAAATATAACGAAATATAAAAATGAATACTTAATTAAATAAAGAATTTTGAGATGAGTCCAATGACATTTGTGCCATCTCAATCAAACTACATTTGTAATTAATATGAATTAACAAATTAAATAAGCATATGTAATAATAAATTATTTTTTGTTATTAATTAAGTATAAAATAAAGCTCAATATAAGATAAATTAATCCAATGAATTATAATAAAATTAAGAAGATTTAAAGGTTAAATGAGAAGAGAATTAGAAAATCATTATAACATACCTAAAAAAAGCACAAATTTTGATGAAATAAGATAAATTATATAAGAAAGTTGCACTCCAACAGACCAAAGAGATTGTTTGTAAGATTTTTGAACATTAAATTTGGTATGAATCACAATATCTGATAAATCATTCTAGAACCCTAGAAAATAAAATATTCAAAAATTAGAAGAATGACTATATAATCGAATATCTCGTAGAGTCAAGTGCAACGATTTTTGTTTCATCTCGATCAGACCACGTTTTGAATTACTACAAATTACATAGTAAAGGAGCATAAATAGTTGCAAATGTTTTTTAAAATCAAGTAAATATATAATATATCTTAAAAACAAATAAATTAAATGAATGTAATATAGCCAAATCAAGTGGCATAAAGGTCACATCGGTGGGATTTAAAGTTACTAATATAGCCAAATTTAAGAAAAACATTTCAAAAAATGGCATTAATTTTTTTGAAAAACAATATTTCAAGATACTATGGAGATTATGTATACATCTTAAATCTTCAAATTAGGAACAAATGAAAATGGCTCATAAAATATGCAAAAATTCATAAAAGATAATTTAGAAAATATGACAATAACTATATTATTGGATAGAGCATGTCCAGATCAGTTCAATGACCTTGTTTCATCAAGATCGAACCTCACTTGGAACTAGAATGAAAAAATAATAAAGAAGCATAAATAAAACTTAATTATTTATAAATATAAAACAAATATATATTAAATTTTCAATTAAATAATTTGAAGTAAAAAATATAACCAAATCAAAGACATGTGGAAGAAAAATGAGAGGAGATTTAGAGTTACATAAAAAACTAACCAAATGAAAATGCAAAATTTGAAGATAGTGAAAAATTATATGTGAAAGTTGATTTGCAAGGTACTTAAGAGATTAGATATAACATTCTCGATCATTAAATTAGGTAAAAATTGAAATACCATTTAAAATAATATATCTAAACTGAAGCAAAACGTTGAAAAAAAATGTGACAAATTGTACTAGAAAGTTACATTCTAACATAAAATCAGATCGAGTGAGATATCCTTGATCATCAAATCAGGAAAGAATTGAAATATCTCATTATATAAGTTGAAATAATATATCATTCCAAAAAACAAAAATAAATATTTTAAACAAAGTTTTTTCATTTTGATCTAAGCATGCACTAAATTACTATAAATTACTAAGATAAATTAGGGTAAATAAAATAATATTTAATTAGATATATCTTATCAAGGTAAGTCAAAAGATATTTTTCATCTCAATTGGCAAGTATTTGAAAAAATGAGATAAATTGTATGAGAAGATTGCATTATAAGATGCTAAGGAGATTGAGTGCAACATCTATGATTGTAGAATAAGGTACAAACAAAAATGTCACATAAAACCTACAAAGATCTTAAGAAATAAAATATATAAAAATATTAAAAATGACTTTTTAATTCGATAAACCTCGTCAAACACCTCTATTGATGATGGCATCATAAAAATTAGACGTGGTTTAGATATTCTATGAATTACACTAAAAATGATCACAAAAAATAATAATAATTATTTTAATATTATGAAAAATTATATTAAATTTCAAGTGAAATAAATTGAAGCATTAGAATTAACCAAGTCAAAGTGATGTATAGATCACATCAGAGAAGATTTATAATTGCATAGAAATATAACTAAATCAAGGCAAACTTTTTGATGAAATGAGATGAACTACACAAAAAGTTACATTCCAAGGTAGTAATGAGATCAAGTATAATATCTTCAATCATTAGATCATGCACAAACAGAAATATGTCATAAAGAATAACAAAATACTAAAAACAATTTTAAAAAAATATAAGAATAATATTTAATTGGATTGAGTTTGTCAAGATAAATCCAACAATATTTATTTCATCTCAATCGAAAAATGCTTCGAATTATTGTGAATTAAATAGTTAAATAAGCATAAATAATAATGAATTATTATTTTTATATTAACAAAATATATATTAAAGCTAAAATGACAAAGGTGGAAGTAATGAAGTACAAAAGAATAAAATTGAAGTGAAAGTCACACAGGATAAGATTTGGAGTTACATATTTTAATAAACTAATCAAAACAAAAAATTTGAAGAAATTAAGAAAAATTAAACAGGATTTTTACATTCTAAGATGCATAGAGGATCTAGTATAACACACTCGATCATCAAATTTGTTAGAAATTGAAATGTCTTATAAATCATGCTGATACACTCAAAAATATTTAAAATTATAAAAATAAATATTTTATTAAGTAGAGGTAATCGAGATGAGTCCAAATGTGCTTTGTTTGTCTTGATTAATCCTCTTTTGGAATACTACTAATTACCAAAGTTTTAAAAACATAAATAATTACAAATTAATAATTTAGTTATAAGTAAATATATATTAATGTCAAAATGTGATAAATTAGTGCAATGTTATATATAACAATTAAACCAATGTAAAAGTTACAAAAGCAGATATTTATTATTACATTGTAACATAACAAAATCAAAGTGAAATATTTAATCAAATTAGTTTAATTTTGCATGAATGCTAAATTTAGAAATACTAAAGGTATCAAGTATAACATCCTTGATCATCAAATCAAGTACAAATAAAAAAGACAAACAAATCATAAATAAAATTAGAAAATAATGCTTTTCGAAATATAAAATTGAATATTTAATTAGATATAGTTTGTTGAGGGGTATAAAACAACTTTTCATTCACCTCTATTGAATCGCATTTGCATTTTGTATGAATTATGAAAGTAAATAAGTAGAAATAAAAAATAAAATATTAGTTTAATATTAAGATAATATATGAAGAAATTACAACTAGATAAGTTGAAGTAATTCAATTTAACCAAATAAATGATGTATAGTTAACATGATAGGAGTTTTATGGTCAAATACTAATATAACCAAAACTAAGTGAAACTTTTAAAGAAATTAAATAAATGCAATAGGAAATCATCATTCCATGATAAAAAAGATATCAAGTGTAATATCCTTGATAATTAAATCAAGTATGAATCAAAATGCCTTATAAAGCATGTCTGAATCGTACAAAATAAAATATTTGAAAATATAAATATGAATATTTGGTTAGATAGAGCTTTTATAGATAAGTGATGTTTTTTCATCTTCATCAAACTTAGCTTGGAGTTACTATGAACAGCCAAGTTAAATAACCATAAATAATAATTAACTATTATTTTCATAACAAAATAACATAAGTTAAAGCTGAAATAAAATAAAATGAAGCAATGTAACAAAGCTAATCAAAAGTTATGTAATGGTGACATAAGATGATATTTAGAGTGACATAAATATACAAAAAAATAAAAGAGAAACATTGAAAGGAATAAGTTAAATTATACAGGATAGTTGCATTCCAAGTAGCTAAGGAGATCTAGTGAAATATCTCTGATCATCAAATAAGAAAGAAAACATAATTTTCTTTTAATTATGCAAAAGCCCTACAAAATAAAATATTTAAAAAATATAAAAGTTATTTTTTAATAGGATAGATCTCATTGGGAAATATCTAATGATGTTTCTTACCTCTCAATCAGACATTATTTTAAATTATAGTGAATTAATTAATTAAAAAATCATAAATAATAAAGTATTATTATTATTATATTAATTAAATATGTATTAAAGTTGAAATAATATAAATTGAATAATTATATATGACTAAATTAAAGAGATGTAATGGTATTTGAGAGGAGAATTATTATTTCATAGTATTATAATTAAATTTAAAAAAAAAATTGAAGAATTGAGAGAAATTGTATGAAAATGTTGCATTCAATTAGTACAAATTAAAATTCCTAGTTAAATTTGAGAAAAGTATAGAAAATAAAAGATTTAAATTTTTAAAAATGAATATAAAATTACTACAAATTACTAAACGAAATAAAAGAAAATAATTATAATGTATTATATTAATGTTAAATAAATATATGTTAATGCTAAAAAAAGGTAAATGTTTGTAATATAACACAAACAAATCAAAGTATTGCAATGGACAATTGATAGGAGATTTAGACCTACAATATAATATAACCAACACAAAAAGAAACATATAAAAATGAGATAAATTATATAAGAATGTTGTATTCAAAGATACTAAGATGATCAAGTGTAATATCCTTAATCCTCACATTAGGTTTGAATAAGAATGACTCATAAAATGTCTCAAAATCTTTAAAAGTAATACATCTAAAAATATAAAAATGAAAATTAAATTAGATAGTCCTAGTTAAGAGGATTACATTGATAATGAGTACATATCTATTTGATCTTTTTTTGAATTACTTTGAATTAATAAAAAAAATAAAGCATAAATAATAATGAATATTTATCTTTATATTACTGAAATATATAATTAACCTAAAATAAGATAAATTAAAGCAACTTATTGTAACAAAATCAAAGTGATTTAATGGTCACACTAGAGAAGATTTTTATTTACATAGAGACATAAAATAATCTAAGTAAATAATTTAAAGAAATGAGATAAATTGTAAAGGAATACTACGTTCCATGAAATTAAAAAAGTCTAATGGAAAATCTTTGATAAAAAAAATTAGGTGTGAATTGGACTACCTCAAAATGGGTGCAAACAAATAAAAAAAATGTAAACATAAGAAGCTGAATACAAAATTGGATATAGCTTCTTAAGCTAGGTCTAATGATGTTTATCACATATGGATCAGATCTCATTTCAAATTTTTGAGAATTATCAAAGTAAATCAACACAAAAATTAATAAAATATTACTTTAGCATTAAGAAAAAAGTTAGTCAAGTTGAAATAACATAAATTGAGTAATTTAATACAATAAATTCAATGATATGTAATGGTCACATGATATAAGATTTAGAGTTACCTGGAAATATATCCAAATCAAAATTAAAAACTTGAAGAAATGAGATAAATTGGATGTTAAAGATGCATTTCAAAATATTAAAAATAATAAAATTGAATATTTCAATAGAGAGAACTTATTGAGATGATTCAAATGATGTTTGTTTTCCCTCCATTGAACATCATTTAGGATTACTTTATATTAAATAAATAATTAAACATAAAGAACAACAAGCTATTATTTCAATTTTAAGTAAATATATACTAAAATAAATTCCAAGAAATTGTTCAAAAAAAATGTAACTGAATCAAAGTGATGCAAATGTTAAAAAAGATTGCAACAAGAGCATTATAGTAATATATGAAAGTGAAACAAAAAAGTTTGAAAAAAATAGACAAATTATATTAGAATGTTGCATTCAGAGATATTACGAAGTTTGGATGGAACATTCTTAATCATGAAATTAAGTTTAAATCAAAATATCATGTAAGATGTGTAAACATCTCTAAAAAATATTTAAAACTAATATATAAAAATAGATATTTAATTTATTGAGCTTAATGATTCAATGTAATATAACAAAATTATATAGATTTGAAACTGTCAGGAGAGGAGAAATATAATTTCATACAAATATTGCCTAATTTAAATGAAAACTTTGAAAAAATGAGTTTAATTGTGTAGGAAAGTTACATTCCAAGATATATAAATATGATGAATGTAATATTATTGCTAATCAAATAAGGTAAAAATTGGTATGCATTGTAAAGCACAATAAGTCACTTGGAAATAAAATATTTAATAGACAAAAAGTGAATATTTCGTTGATAGAGTTGACGAAATTGATTAAAATGAATTTAGTTTCTTCTCCATTAACAATAGTTAGGAATTACTATGAGAGAAAAATTAGAAAAAGTCCATATTTTAATATTAATTGAAAATTTGTCAAAATTGAAATGAGGTAAGCTGAAACAATATAATATAACCAAATAAAAAAGATATAAAAGTCACAAGAGAAAACTTATAGTTTCATTATAACATAACACAATGATGCAAAAAAGTTGAAAAAAACATTAATAGCATGGCAAAGTAACATTTCTACAACTAAAGAGATCGAGTGTAACATCGTAGTTAAATCAAAACTGAATCGAAATATTTTTTAAAATATGATTATAAGAAATCAAATTTTTAAAAATAAAAAATAAAAATATTTAGTTGGATAGATCTTGTTAAGTCAAGTCCAGTGACAATTATTTTTTCTCAATAAGGCATCATTAAATTTTTTTTATTTAAAAAGTTAGTTAACATAACTAATAATAAATTATTATTTTAAAATTAATTCGATATTTATATATATATTAAAGCTAAATTAAGGTAAATTGAAGCAATATAATATAACCAATTCAAATGATGATAAAACTCACACGAGTGAAGAATTAGTGTTAAATAGTAATATAAACAAATCAAAGCAAAATATTTGAAGAAATTAGAAAAATTGGATGGTAGTTTTTAATTCCAAGATACGTAGGAGATCAAGCATAGTACTGTTGAATGGAAACTATAGTATAAATTAAAATAACTTATAAATCTTGTCAAATCTAAAGAAAAATAAAATATGTAAAGATAAAAAATATAAAAAAATAAAAATAAATATTTTATTAAATAGAGCTCACCGAAGATAACCTAGTGACATTTATTTTGCTTCATCAAACCATACATGGAGTTATTGTGAATTACAAAATTAATTAAACATATATAAGAATAAATTGTTAATTTAATAAATTAGTAATCCTTCAAAAGAGGTGGTATTGAGTTGAAACAAATGTTGTTAGACACCTCTTAATGAGCAAAATTTAATTCAATATTCATATTTTTTAAAATTTTTATTTTTAATAATTATGGCATGTTTTTTGACACATTTTGATCTTTACATTATTTTATGAATAAGAATGTTATATTTGATCTTCTAGTAATCATGGAATGTAATTTTCCCATACCTTTTTTCTAAGTTTTGTAAATGTTTTGCTTATATTTGATTTTATTACATTCAAACTAAAAGTATCCTCTAGTGTGACGCTTACATCATTGATATTTTGTTACGTTATACTACTATATTTTTTTATGATCAAATTTAATAAATATTTACTTTATATTAAAATAAAAATTTGTTTTTATTTGTTCTCATTTTATTTAGTAATTCATTGTAATTCAAAATGAGTTAAAACAAAGATCTGACATACATCTTAAACTACTCTCGATGAGCCCTATCCAAAATAATATTTGTTTCTATATTTTTACATATTTTATTTGTTTATGATTTTATCATGCTTTGCAAGATATTTTAATTTCTACTAGCTTTTATGATCAAGGATTTTACACTCGATCTCATTAGTATCATTGAATGCAACTTTCATATATATTTTAAACTTTTATTTTTTTATTGTTTTGGCATACTTTTTTAGACACTTTTATTTGTAGCTAATTTGATGAATGAGGATTTTATACATGATCAGTTTTGTATCTTGGAATGCAATTTTTTGAAAACATTTATCTGATTCTTTAATTTTGTTGTATTATTATGAAATTCAAATTATCCACACACGTAACCTATCAATCATTTTTAATTTGTTATATTAATTATTTTATATAATCTAATTTAAGTTTCAAAATATATTTACTTAATATTATAGTAATAATTTGCAATTAGTTATGTTTATATACTTTCTCAATTAGTAATAATTCTAAACGATTTTTGATTGAGATGAAAAAATTATCATTGAACTTCTACCTATGAGCCTAATATTATTAAATATTCATTTTTTATAACATTAAATAATTATTCTAGGATATTGACATGATTTTTGACTTATTTTGATTAATCAATTATTTGACGTTTGAGGATGTTATGATTGATCTCCATTTTTTCAAGGAATATAACTTTTCTATAATATTTATCTCATTTCTTCAATTTTTTGCTTTTGTTTGATTATATTTCTTGGTAACTTTAAATCACCTCTTAAATGTCATCCACAACATTTTTTTTGAATAGGTTGCATTAACTAAATTTTTAATTTTAAATAAATTATTTTTTAAATTTTATTTTGACTTATTATAAAAAATGTCTAATCAAGGCAAAACAAACTTGATTATAGTTGACTCGATGAGTTATGTCTTATTAAATATTATTTTGAATATTTAAAAAATATATTTTTAAATATTTTGACATGTTATATGTGATATTTTGATTCCTAATTGATTTGATTATTGGGGATGTTACATTGAATCTTCTTAGTATTTTGGAGTGTAAGTTCCTAATAGAATTTATCTTATTTCTTAAAATATTTTACTTTGATTTTGTTATATTAGTTTAGAACACCAATTCTCTAGTCATGTTTCTTTACATCACTTTCATTTCATTATTCTACATTGTTTTAATTTGTGTCATTTCAACTTTAATATATATTTACTTAGTATTCAAGTTATTATTTGTTATTAATTATTCTCTTCATTATTAATTTTAATTAATTCTATATTATGTCCAACTAAGAATAAGAAAACAATATTAGAATCATCTCTATGAGCACTATCAAATAAAATATTTATTGTATATATTTTTGAGTAATTTATTTTCAGTGATTTTTGGTCTTTTTATGTGACATTTTGTTTAGTAAAAGTTAAATATGTAATATTTACTTATTATCATAGTAACAATTTATTATTATTTATGCTTTCTTTTTTGATAATTCGTAGTATTTTTAAAAGAGGTCTAATTAAGACAAAAACAATGACAATTTAGATAACTCAACAAGCTATATCCGATTTAATATTCATTTATATTTTTTTCATGTAGATTTTACTTTCTATTGATCTTACACATTTTGTGAGATATTTTTATTGAAACGTAATTTGATGACCAAGAATGTTACGCTAGATCTTATCAATTTCATGGAATACAACGATCTTATATAATTTATGTTATTTCTTAAGATTTTTTATTTTATTTGTTTATATTACAATGTAACTCGAAATCTTCTCAAGTGTCATCTTTGTTTGTTTTTTATTTGCTATTAATATATTGCTTAAATTTATCTTATTATTAAAATAATAATTTTTTTGTCATGCTTTTCTGTATTGTTAATTAATAATAATTGTAAATGTGATTTAAATAAGATGAACCAAATGTTCATAGACTTACTTAGATGTGCTCTATCAAATTAAATATTCATTAGTATATTGTTAAATATTATTACCAATGGTACTGGCATGGATTATATGACATATATTGCGCTTCATTTTGCCAATTCAGAATGCTTCTCATGACCAAGTTATAATCCTAGAATGCAATTTTCTTATAAAAATTATGTAATCTCTTCAAACTTATTTTGTTTACATCACCTTCGTTTCGACAAAATACATTGCTTCGATTTATAACATTTCAAGTTTATTAGATTTTTTTTATATAATATTAAAAATGATAATGCATTGTTATTTATAATTTTTTAATTTTGTAATTCATAGTAACTCCTAGTGAGGGTTGACCAAGATGAAATAGAAATCGTTAGACTCAATTCGCTAATTTACTTAAACTTTTCATTTTTTAAATAAAGTAATAAATTATCTATTATCATTATTAACAAGAGCTTTTTTTACATATATGCATGTATAACACATTATTAAATCATCATAGCATGAGTTCAAAATGATAATTGTCTATTTTTCATCTACATTAAGTGTTTTTATAGTTTTTCTTTTTGGATAAAATATTATTCATATTTTATTCAAAATCTAATTTTTCTAAACACTCAACTTTTTTAAATATTTTATAAGTGTTATTATATTAATAACTTCTAATTACACTTATATTTTTAATTAATATTTAAGTTTTATTCACTACATTTCTTTTTCCTTTTAAAATAATTTTTCATATCATTATACTGAATAAATTTTTATTCTACCAAAAAATAAGTATATGTTATATATATTAATTTCTTACAAATTAGTTATTTGTACTTATTTTTATTATGATTATAATACTTTACAAATCTTTAGGAATTATTTTATTTAATAAATTTAATATCATAATTGAGGTATTATGTTAACAATCTTCTTTCATTTTTAATCTTATATGCTTTTTATCCATGCTATTTTGTATTTACACTAAGCTTAATATTCAAATTGATCATCACAACAAAACCATAGTTGTTAAAATTTTAAACATTTAAGTTTAGTAATAATTAATTATTTTTAATTATATTTTGGAGTTGTACTGCTTACTATTTTTTTTACCAAAATAATCTAAGAGTATTATGCATATAATCATTAAAACTTTTCATGTATTTTTTAAAAAGATAACCACTACGCATGCCTTTTTTAAATTATCAAATTTATTTCGAAACCTCAAGACTTTTTTTAACATTTTTATGATTTATTATTTTCAACAAACTATTTAGATAATTTATTTTTTTATATTTAGCATTTATTTAATAAAATATTTTTTACACTTATATATTAGGTAAATATGATTATAAGAAATACCTTCACACATAAATACTTTTTATGTTTTATTATTTGAAGTCATGATCAAAATTCCTCAAGAACATATTTGTAAAGGTAAAAAATGTCACAAAAAAAAAAAATTAAAATATTAAGCTAATTTTAATTCTCTAAAATTTAAATTTTTAATAGTTTACACATATTAGCTATGAATATAGCTTTTGAAAAACATTTGTGTTAGTAAAATTTGCATTACCAAAATATCACTATAGAAGAAATATCAAATTAAAAAAAATATTATTACAAAATATTTCAACTCAAAAAAATGTTAAAAGAAATATATATACAAATTAACTTTAGCAAAAAAAGAGAAATATGTTTGTAATACATGACTTATATTTAAAGAAAAGAAAAATTAACCCAAAATAAGAATTTCCAAATATATTTAATGTATATGTAAGGAAAACTAAAAAAGTAAATAATCCATTTTAATGTGGCAAATAATCCATTTTAAAAACTTGATGATACAAAAAGTATTTGAAATATTTTGTGTAGATTTATATAACCAAAAAAGCAACATTCTTTTTATGCAAAATATGAAATATAGCAACATAATTTAAAACTTTTAATTTTAATTTGACATTTCCATAGTGGCAAATTTTTAGATAATTGGATAATTTATGTTTTGTATATTTACTTTCTTATCAAAACAAATACATTTCTATAATAATACATTATGAAAACAAAGTTTTTATAAAATATTCTCACATGTCAATTTTCTATATTCATATAATCATATTTATGTAGTATAATTTTTTTTTATATTTTTTTAAAATTTTCTTTTTAATTTGCATAAGAATATTCTGTGTGATTAAATATTCATGTGGGTTTTCTTCAGATCTATGAAATTCTTTATATTTTTCTAGTCATAATTTGTTTTTCAATAAAATTGAAAAACTATTTAAAGTGAATGGCTTTTCAAATTATTTACTAAAAATTGTATTTAGAAACAAAAATGATCAATGGCATGGTCCACAAACTAGCAAATAAAAACTATTAGGTGAAATTTTGTTATAAAAATGGCTTAAATAGTTAAAATTTTTTCACATTTTATTTATTTGCATAATTTTATTGTGAATGCATATTTTCATAATTGTAGCATTAGAAACAAGCGACAATAAAAAAAATATCAAAGTTAAAAAATAATTGTTATTGAAAATATTTAAATTAATTAAAATTTTAAAGTAATGTCAATAAATAGAAATCTTACAAAATCAAAATGATAAATATTTGAAGTAAATAGTGAAGCTTTTGAATGCCAAAAAAGAGAAATTAACATTGATGAAAATGCTTAAAATAATTGTTGTATATGCAAGTGATACAAAAGAATTTAATAACCTGTTTTTAATATAGGTGATAAAATATTTTAAAAAAAATGTAATCCTTTTCATGAAAATGAGAAAAAACAAATGTAACAAAAAGACATAAATATTTTGAAGGCATTAATATTATTTCATTTTTATTAAGATTAATTATTTTGTTTTAATCATCTATGCTTTTTTAAATATAATGACAAGTTTTGACTTTGCATTTTTTATATTTTTTTAAAATTTTTATTTAAAAAAACATCTTTTCACAAGTGTTTTAGTAATTTCAACTTTTATTAAGATAAATTATTCTATACTTTCAATATTTTGTATATTTATTTTTTAAAATAACAATTCCATTAAATCTCATAATTATTATATTTTTAGTAAAACAAAAAATATTCTTAATATAGTTTTTTTCTCTATATTCTGTCCATTCTTCTGCACATTTAAAATTGCTTTCATCGACACACTTTTTTAGTCATTTATATTTGAATAGATTTCTTTCACAAAAAATCAATTTCTTTCTTTAGAAATTTCTTATTTTTTTTCATTCAATTTTCTTTAAAAATTAAAATTTTTTATTGTTAAACGTTTTTTATACACAATTTTTGTGGCAACATTGACTTTCAAAAGTTTATGTTTTTTATTAAATTTTTTGTCAAAGCATAAAGTTGAAATATTTATATGTTTTATATGCTTTTAGCCTATGAAACTTTTACAATTATATAACTTGTTGTCTATTACGTGAGCTTTGTTATGTTTTGACAATAAGGGTATTTTTAAGAAAAATATTAAAAATATCATTTAAATGTTCAAAATTGAAATTTCAATCATGCTTATAATTTTTTTAATTATTTTAAAGTTTCTATACCTTTACTAATATAATTATCATAATTATATTTCTAAGAATAAGCTTTCATGAATAATATAAAAAAATAGAATTATTTAAGTGTTTTACTTTCTCAAATTTTTTTTTCATATTTACACAATATTTGTGATGACATGCTATGTATGAAAACAATAACCAAAAAGCTTTATAATATGTTATGCATGTGTGCTTCAACAACTTTATAATATGTTTTTAATATTTACCTAAACATAAAAATTTATAATGTATTGTTTTAGCATAATATTTATTTCGTTATTAACTTTAATTGTTTTCACAATATTTAGCATTTCATTATTAAAATAAGTTTACCAACTTGTATAGTATTAAATTTTTCAAGCTTTTTAAGACTTTTTTTAATATCTTATTATTTCTAAACATAACTATCAAGTAAAGAATATCTAATTACTTTAAAAAAATAAGTATATTGAAATATTAAAATTAAGACATATTAAAAAAGTGCACATGAGATGAGTTCGATAATAACATTTCATTTGAATAGGAGTTCTTTTCAAATTTTTATGAATTGTTGAAGGTAGAAAGGGTTATTTTTCAAATGACTAATAAATTATTATTAATATTTTAAAAGAATGTAATTTTAGTATTAGTGGAACCAGATTGACTTCATCCTCATTGGGCTTTTCATAATTTTTTCCATCATAAACAAATGGAACTAGTGGATCTTCTCTTGCCAATTACAAGTGAAATCTTGTCATTATTTTATAATGGATTATGGCAAGTAGTGATTTATTATACTTAAATAGATCTAACGATAAGTTGGCTAGGGATTTCATGAGTTTCTAATAAACAAAAAATGGAATTCTTAAACTTTTAACTTATAGACCTCCTATTTTTAGTAAGGAATATTTTTCTTGGGCACAAATTACATTTTCTTACACTATTTGGTTTATTGGAGGGGAATGCTAGTTAAATAGTGGAATCTAAGGAGTGATAAAGTGAAAAAAGAAAATTGAAATTGGGATTAGAAGTGAAGAAACTTGAGCATGTTAGTTTTTTATCAACAAGGTGTCTACTAAATTTTTAAAAAATGTTGATTTTGTTATGTTTAGTGTGTTGTTTAAACATTTGCATAGTAAAAAGCTTTTTTATAGTAACAATGTCTATTACTTCCTATTGGGATAAATTTGATGGTGAATTCATAATGAATAGAAATAAGTAAATGGTATCGAGGTAGATATTATGGAATACGCTTGTATGCATTAGCTCAATGAAAGGGTTAGTGACAAATATGACCAAGTGTAACTACTTTTGCAAACCTATTGTGAAGGTTTGATATATTATGATTATGTAAAAAGTTATTAGATTTTGTTGAGGATTTTCATAAGAATGAGAACATAAAACCATATGTTTATTGACGAGTTACTCAAGTTGTTGGCATCCAAAATAACTAAATTAAATGATGCTCAAATAATGCATGTGGCTTTCAATTTAAGTACAAGATGGACGAGTAGAATATTTAGTTAAATCAATCTGTTTGTGAAGATGTTTATTTGCATGAAATTAATTGTATGCTTTGATTTATATATGACAATGAAAAAATTTGTAATGCAAGTAATGTAAGATTATACTTTGAATTAGCTGCAAAAAAATGTGTAATTTAAACATGCATTATGTGAAATAAATAATTTAAACTATCATGAAAAATTGGTATAGTGAACCAAATGATTGAAAGGTGCTGCATAATTTTTTGCAAATGCCTAATATACCACATAGTTGATTCCACACATAAATAATGATGATTTAAATAAGATGAGTTAAGAAAATTTTATAACCAAAGCTTATGAGCAAAAGTTTTCATCTTTAGCAATGCATTCTCCAAAAATGTTATCTATAATGGAACAAAAGTATTATATATATATTGATAAGAAGTATGAGGCTATATTCAAATCATGATGACTCATTTTGAGTTTCTCACCATGAAAAGAATTAGTGGAATCTGCTCGATAAATAAAATATAATCAAGTCATAAGGGATATACAGAAAAACTTTGGAAAAAGAAAAGGACAACTAATTATGTTAAATTGGCTCCAAAAATTTGCTAAAACCATTAATGTAAAATTTGCAAAAGTTACCATTGGGCGACTAATGAAAGTAAATGTTGATTAATAGGTATGACATATAGACATGCATTACCTAATGAATACTAAAAAAGAAATATTAAGCTAGCATGCAAGAGACAAATTGTAAAATCTCAAGGTTTATATTATTATAAACCCAAAAGTTCACCATATGCCACATATGGTACTATATGAGGGTAGAGTTCTTTAGCTCCATAGTAGACTACAATACACTACATTTATGTTATCAAACATAATGAGGCTCCAACATCTCCTAATGTAGTCATGGGTACTGTTTTAGTTTAACATGTTATTTCATATTAGTTGATTTGATTAAACATTCATTGTCCCATTCTATTTTAAAAAAGATATTTTTTGAAAAATCTACGTGTATAACACAACCTATGCATCGAATGATATACATAACTTGCTACAGTCTAGTTGCAATCCTTGAATCTGAGCATCACACACATGTTCTGTTCCTCTTAGGATAGATAAACTAAAAAGATATATTAGTAGATATAAAAAACTCGCAAGATCCAAGTCAAGAATGTGCATGCCAATAAAAAAAATCTACATGCGATATATGCCAAATAAAACAACACAGTAATTGAATACTAAATTTCAAGTAATGTCCTACTCAATCCATGATAGTAAAAAAACATAATTTCACTAACAAAAATACAATATGGCTATCAAAGATTACAAAAATTATGTAAGGAAATGCTTCTCGTCAATGCTACTACCATCCAACTACCTTGCTACCCCTCTCCCACCATCACCATCCCTGCATCCCACTCCCTACCCACATGCACACGTTATCTTCCAACTAAACTAGTAAGAATCCAGGATGTGCATGTAATAGTAAGGACTATGACAAATAAGTGAATATTGAATACTCAAAATATGTTATAAAAATAAGTAGTAATCATAAGGATATACCTATTTGGCATATAGTGTGATATAATTATGAAGAAATTGAAGTATTCTATAATGTCCCATAACGTGTCACCTACCTACTAGGTTGGCCCAAATATAAATTGGTAAACCACATAACAGAAATACACTACTAACCTAGAACTTTGCACAACTTAAAGAATCATAAAGCATAACAAAAGTATTGCAGAATCTCCAATCCTTATATCATGACTCTATTACGATGTAGTTATTCTTTTGATTAATATCCAACAAATGGTATAACACAAATCCATCAAATAAAAAAGTACTCCATGGTCCACTAGGATACCCTCAAAACAAAGTGGCACAACATGGTATTTTTGAACTATAATTACAAAAGTGTACACATCAAAAAAGCTTAAGGATATCTTAAGTAATATGGCACATCCATAGTTATTTAGGATGCCCTAACTAAATTGGAACTCCATAGTCATTTTTTGTCCCATAATTTGCAATCATTAGCTCCCTAACTCTATAATTCTTACATGATTCCTACTTAAACTCTCCTATCCAAATCCTTCTTAACAATATTATAAAATTTGTATTCAATAAGGACCATCACAATTCATTGTTGAACACTACATGTTCCCATTTTTTCCAAGCCTACCCAAAACCAACACATGACTTTTCTTAAATCCAATATGATCTCTATAACAAAATGCTAACTGTACCAAGTTTTAAGTCAACCTATATGGAATCTTACCAATGGTAAGCCCTACTTATTAGTTTATTTAGGATATCTTACATATTCTCAAAATCCTAACCAACATATTCAAGAATTCTATGATTTTCACAAAACCCAAACCAAAATATTTAAGCATCTTAAGGTTTCATTATGCCTTTATCTTGTTTGTCTGGCATTATCCTTGCCTTTCTCTTAAACCCTTCATAATAATCAAGTAAAGCCTATGATTTCCTCCAAATCTTTATTCATGGTGAACATACCTTAGAGTTCTTCAAACCCTTAAATCCCTTGCTTTTTTTACTATGGCATTGTTTAATCCTCATCTATGATTAGAAGTTAATCTTAACTAGCCTTTTTTATCCTTACTTAATTTCTTTAACTTTTACTATAGCATTGTTTATTCCTCATCTATGATTAGAAATAATTCTTAATTAGTCTTTTTCATCCTTGATTTCTTTAAGTTTATATAAGCCTTCATGCAAACATTATCTTTATGCCCAAAGATTAGGCTTTATTTCTACGTTGCCTCTAGTGGTCTTTAGTCTTAACCAATGGTTAACCAAGTCATATTAGCTAACTCTATAAGTCTTAAATCCTAAATAATTCATAAGAAAACATAAAAAAAGTTTTGCTAAACATAAGACTTCCCCAATCTTACAAATCTTCAAAGGCTAAATGAAAAAATCTTAAACCTCTCTGTAATGAACCCAAGCACCCCTCTTCCTTAAAATACATTTAAGGTCATTTCCAAGGTGCCTTACTATAATGAAAGAATAGAGCAGAGCATAACCACATAATGCCATGGCTTAACAAGATGAAATAATCCTATCTCATGCATAGTGGCTCAATAATTAGATTATATTTTCATTAATTAAATTTACATCTGCTCATAGGCACATTCCATTACATTACTTAACATTTTTATTATGTTTCTTCAATAGGACGTTTATCATTAATTAACTTATGGCTTTGTACAAACTATAATATAAATTACAAATGTAATCATTTTTTTACAAAATCATGATTGTATATTTATCATTATAAATTTTAATGATTTTACATATAATTATCTATGAATAATCCAAATAGAAAATTTATTATGGCATGGATAAAATCATGTTTAAGCTAGATCCAGAACATCTCATGATAAGTCTCAACTTCATCATAAGAATTATTGAAATTTTAATATAAGTAAAACTTAAAGAACTTATTTTATTATGTTATAATTTAAATTTAGAAGTAATAAACCATTATAATTTAATTTGTGAAGAACTGTTATACCCTTGGTCATGTCACTACTTTTTTGATGAGAAATAAACCACTGTGTTAGTTGCTATAACAATTTTCTCAAATGTCTTGTAGGCCATGCATTCAAAGCTCTTACAAGATCAATCAAATGGAGGAATTTTACCAATTGACTCGTGGAGACAATGTCATGCAATGTTGGTGACTATGCTCTAGCTATAACTTAAATAGCATATCGAGGAGCTGTTGGTCAAACTCTTGGTGGATTAGCTAATGATCAAGAGTCCATCTTCAAAAAAGTACTGGTTTAATTACTATTTTAGTAATTGTTTACACATGGCATAATTAGGATGTATAACATCATTTATTCACATACATTATTATTGATCTCTTAAACTTTATTATTTCAATAGTTGCAATTTTTTTTATTTTAAAAGGTTGATAAATTTTTTAAAATTAAAAAATATATATATAAAAGGTGGCTGTAGAAAAGAGAAAGAATTGGCCTAAGAATTTAGGATATGGCCATACCAAAAGCCTAAGCCAACTGACCCAATTTGTTAAAAAATGGGTCTATGTAACCATAATAAAGGAGACTAGGTCAATTTAGTCAGGTCGGGCTTGAATCTTAGTAAAACCGTCAGTTGCTTTGCTCAAATCTAATCAGCTATAATGTAGTGGACCTTTTTTGGCTTCATGAGTCAAGGTAAACTTGCAAAGTGTCAAGGAATTGAATTGGGTTAGGTCAAACCAGTATGCATATGCACAAGTGAGTTGGGTGATGACCACTAAAGTGCACTTGGGGGTAGCCAGCCCCCTTTGGCAAACTTACATGTTAAGAAAGAGTACTATAATTGTCAAACATCATATACAAACTTGCACTATATAACTAAAAATTTGCCCTATTTTTCTTCTAAACTAGAGTGACCTCATGCCATTCAATGATGTATTTTCATAATAAAATAGTCAGAATCATGTCTTCTTTCATGAGTAATAGATTCCATCTAATTGTTCATCTAATAAACCTGATCAATTGGATGAGATTAGTATTATCATTTTAAACAATAATTTGTTTCTCGTCATTCATTCATAAAACTATATAAAAACAACTAAGATCTTCTTTGCTTGTGAACAGTTCACATAATCTAGCTATTCATTCGTATGACTTGATCAAATGGCTAAGGTTATCTCTACTTTTCTTGACTATGCTAATGGACATCTAGATTATATCTCAACCCTTAATTTAATATTCTAATTTAGCTTCCTTTACTTTGTTTACTGAGATTAGATTGTGATCTTTATTTCTACTTAGAATTAGTGATCCAAAAAGTTGAATGTGCTTGCTTATAACTCTAAAATGTTAATGACTATATAGGTGGCCTTTTTAATTGTTAGAAAAATTATGTTTTAACAAAAAACATAGTAATATAAATAGATGAGCCTTAAGCATTGGAGAATAAATGATTTTACTTGGCTACATTATTTTAGGAAGAGAGAGAAAAATAAAAAATTGCAATAAAATGTTGATGCCTTTATTAGAGCTATGTTTGTGATTAATTGTTCCTCATTCTCATTCAACATTCTCTTTGATTGCATACGACATTAGCGTGTTCTTTACAACTAATAGTTAACTTATTTAATTTTTATGTTTTTGAAAAGATCATATTAATACAAGATCTTTGTTGATTCTAATTTTCTTAAAAGGGATAGTTGATATTGATAAATATTTTAAATTTAGTATTTCACAACTATGTCCTTTATGTTGTTTCGACTTTCTCATATGTGCACTCATAATCCAGCTCATAATCCATAGGCTTCTGCCATATATGGTTTTACAGGTAAATATTGAAATATTATGATTAATTATTATTTTGTATTTTTCTTTAACATTATAAGCTTTTATAATTAAAATTGTCTTCAAGAAACCCTACATTTATTCATAAAGGGGTGTCTTTTGGTAAAGCCTACTTATACCTGTTACGTTGAAAAACAATGGCTTTGATATTGGAGTCATAGAAGTGCTTAATGGGTATAGTTCTAAGCATGGGATATATAGAACCACTTAAAAATATATTATTATTTTCATTTTTTTGCTATGACATCTATAATATTTTTCTTATTTAAAAATATTTAATCATAAGATATATAACAGAAATTTTTTGAAATTATTTTTACCAACCATAAAATTTTTTTTATTAAAAATAATGCTAAAATTATAAACTATTTTACATTTTTATTTAGCAAAATTATTAAATAAACAACTTTACAATCATAAAATGTTATTTTAAGAAAACATTTAACAAATAAAAAAAGTTTAAAAGCATAATTAGCCCCCATCTTATGCATTAGTCAGGCATAGATTACATTAGTAGCATAAGGAACAAGTTACATTAAAGGAGGAAATTCCTATGAGAAGATCCTTTTTTTATTTCTTGTCTATGGCAAATTGTTGATTGTATGTATAACTTCATAGATCCATCATGTTTCAAGGTCAAAATATTGCTTTATAAAAATGAATTTAAAGGATTTATTTTAAATATAAATGTTGATTGATGGTTGTTATTTGATTTTTATTGTTTCAAATAATTCTAAAGAACAATATAGAAGTTTAAGGTATAAAAACACCCAGAGAATGAATTATCTTTATTTTGCTTTTCCTTAGCAAGTTATAATCAAGTTACATTATGGTTTCAACACAGGTTTAGAGGCATATAAAAAATTTAAAGAAAAATAAAAATAGATAAAGGAAGAGAGAAATTTTATGCACCTCAGAAGCATGCTCTTCATCTCAGGGTGCACAACATTTTTCCTCTTCTAATAAAGATACTTATGATATTAGTGATGATGAATTATTTATTTCTTTTAATGAAGTTATAGTTGAGCATAAGAAATTTACTAGGATTTATGTTAGACTAAAATTGAAAAATAACATATAAGAGCATCATGTTTACTTATTAAAAGGATAATGTAATCAGCTTAAAGTTAGAAATTAATGGCTTCAAAGTGAATTACATATACGTGTTACTGCTTTGAGTACTTTACAAAATCAATTTGATGAATGTGATACATCTTTAGCATTGGGAAATTAATATTTTGATTCCTTAAAATGTTAGATATTTGTCTAAGAAAATAAAATACTATTTTAATAGATGAAGTAAAAAATATTTTCTTCATAGAAAAGGAGTTAAATGATTTGTAAGAAATGTTGACTAGTGTACCTTCATGATCCTTTACTTGTTATGCTTATGCTCATTCACATGTGCCCTTACATGCACTATTATTCGCTGATATGCATAGAAACATTGTGTTGTGAATGTAGATTCTAATGTTGCATATCATTCAACTTAAAAATATAGATTAAAATGTTCATATATGCATGTGAATGATAATAGAAGCTATTATATTCCACATATACATAAACATGCTTTATTATATAACTAAGTGATAATAAATAATGCAAGTTTATATAGTTTACATTTTGATGCTAAATCTTTTGTTGTATGTAATAATCATTATAGGAATGAACATATTTCTTATGATTAGCAAATTATGAAATTCATCTATTTAAGGTAGAATAAAAATGATTGGATTCTCAAGGGAACATGTTTGAAAAACAAATATGTAAAAGCACCACAATCACACAATATTACAATTAAACCCATGATGGTTTGGGTTCAAAATTTTAAAGCTTAGGAAGTTATATTTATGTATCTACAAAATTAAGGCCTATAGAGACAAGATTTGCCTCATGTGTTTGCATGTAACTCACTTGCAAGATGTGAGTGTTCCTTATATTTAAGATTAGTATTTAATCTTCTATGTAGCATAGGAAGATTTGTTTAATATCTATTTAGGAAAATTCTTTAGATCCAATTTTCATATTTAGCTTAAATGTTAAATGTTAGCTTTGAAGGATTTTTGGAAGATGAAAATTTCAAGACTATGATGTTTTTGATTTGTTACCATAAATAACAAGATAACGATGGTTTTTTACTTGTATTATTTAGGTATTTATGCAACAAATACTAATCTATTGGTGTATCATTCAAGTCATGTGGACTTTGTTGAACTAAGGATCAAATGTGATGAAAGTGAACATACTTTTTTGAATGATGTATGTTATTAATTCTAGACATAGAAGTTTAAAGAATTTTGATATAACGCTTGTTATGATATATGTTCTTCATGCATGTTAAGCTCTTAATTGATTTGTGAGAAATTAAAGATGCAACTAATTGTGAGTAAAACCTAGATATCTATTTAAAAAATTAGAACAATTTTTAAAAATTTTAATTTTAATATTCCTTCTTCTAGATGGATTTTGTGATGAAGTGTTGTTTGCAAGAATATCAAGCTATATTTACCAAATCACTACCTATTGAAACCCTTCACAAGTTTGCATTGTTCTTAAATATGATTAACTTTTTAGTGACTAAAAATGGATCCAAATCTAGTCCTAGAACATTGGAGAGTATATGATACATTTTAAGGAGAGATAACAAGTTTTTTTGTTTGTTGTACCATTGATATTTCTTTATTAAAACATTCAATAATTGTAATTAAGGAAATAATTTGTTTTGATAGAGACTAGAACATTATGTGCACCCCTTTTTTGCATCTTTTACTTTTGTTTTATTTTTCTATGCATGATAATAGGAGAATGATATATGTGAAATGAAAAACATTCATTTCATCTAAAATTTGAGGCATAATCATATAAATTTCATATATTAATTTAGAGCAAGAATGTATAAGGACTATTTGTATGCTCCCATGATTTATATCTTTTCAATTCATTACTTTGTCATTAGTTTTGTCATCATCAAGAAGGAGAGATTATTGTACCCATGGAAATGGAACCAATTGTTTAGTGACAATAAAACCTTTATGTTAGTTTCCTTGGTGCTTCTTTTGAGTGTCACTCATGTCATGATTCTAAATCTTTTATGAGATCAATCAATTAGAGAGCTTTGACTGCATATCTATCGGAGTAGTCCACAAGTAAAGCCATGTCAAACAATATTGGTAGTTATGCTCTAGCTATGGTTTAAATCACATATCAGGGAGTGATTGATTAGAATTTTAATGGAGTATTTAACTAGCATGAGTCAATCTATGAAAAATCTTCTAGTTTCTATTTTGAAATAAAATTTAAAAAATATTGTCTTCATAGAAGAAGAGTTAAATGGCTAAAAGAAAAGTTTGTAAGTATACCTTTATGTTCCTTTACTTCTTATGTGTATCCTTATTCATATGTGGCATTATATGCTCTATCCTTTACTCATATGAGTAGAAGTAATTGTATTGTGAATGTAGATTCTAATTTATATATAATTTGACAATAAAATATAGACTAAAATTTTTTTATGCACATGTGAATGATAATAGAAGTTGTTATATTTCATATATGTACAAAAATGCTTCATCATACAACTATGTGGAAATAAATAATGCTAGTTTCCATACTTTTTATTTTGATGCTAAATACTCAGTTTTATTGTGATAGGTATGAACATATTGTTTATCATTATCTAATTAGCAAACTCGTCTATTTAAAGCAAGATAAATATGATTAGATTCGTAAGAGAACATGTTAAAAAATGCATTTGTAAAAGCATCACAATCACAGACTATCACAAAGAAATTATTTCAATGTTGATAACCTTTTCAAATAACTTGTCCAACATTACCTTTCTAAATATTTTATCTCTGGCTACTGCACTCATGGTGGTGCATGATGTACATCAATAGCACATGGAAATGATAGCAAAAAATTGCATAAGTGACAACATAAGGGAATACATGTAAAGGGTCATGCAACTTGTTTGGTTGGTAAAGTGAACAACAAACATAACAAAATTTTCATGAAAGTGAATAAATCATTATGCATCCAACATGAAATGGGTTTATTAATACAATGTATAAATTATATTATTTTATTTCCATTGTGACAAAATTTGCCTTGTCATTTTTTATTTACTTCTGATCATTACCAAGAAATATCACACAATTGTGTTTTATTAGTGATAATACATCCAATTAATTTAAAAATGACATGTTTAATTGTAAACTAACTAGAGCTCTGAATAATCACAAAAATTTTCTATGAAAGGTGTAGAAAACCTATCCTCAGGCATTAAACCTATGATTAATATATTAAGAAAATGTATAGCCCAACCTAGCAGTTTTCTTACCTCAGGTTAAATATTCATTTCCTTTTTTGCACTTTCCTTTTTCCTAAAAATTATCCATAGATTTAATGCACATTACTTTTTTTTAATGAATCTACTACATGCTATGAATAAAGAACAACAAATTTCTTCATTACATCTCACCATTATATGCCACATTGTCGATATCATTAAATGATTAGATGCTAATTTTGTAAACATTAAACACTTTTAATTTATAAGATATCAAATTTTTTTATTTCCCTAAATGCCATTATCAGACAATTTAACACCTTTATTAAAACATTTGGTACATATCAAATCTTTATCAAACACTCTAACAGGTACTTGTTAGAGACTTTATAGAAAAACTAATAAAATTGTTGGAACATATGAAATTCTCATTGAATATTTTGATCTTAATCAGATTACAATATGAAAAACTTCATGAACAATTTGGCAATTTGTTTTCACCAATCAATCCACTGATCAGATCATCAAATACATAAGTGAAATTAAAAATTCTTTCTATTGATATGCTTGAATCATTCCCAATTCCTTTTCTATGTTCGCACCAAACACTAAAGGGAAATGGCTATGACTAGATGCTCTTATACATACCACTTACGAAATTAATTTTAAATTTTAATAAATATTTTGAAAAACATAAACTTTCATGCAAAAGGCTCAACTTGACTTTCTAATCGTTATTTCCTAAAATTCTTAGGTGAATTTGATCCATTCTACCTACTCAAAACTATTTACAAATTTTGTTCCTTTTTTGTCCTCTATTGAGGAAGACCCTTGCCAATCACATCTTTTTCTCCAATTGAAATTTCTCGATGAGATTCATCTTTCCTTTTTACTATAAATTTATATTTGTGAAGAATTTTTCTATTCATTTGTATTATTAAGAGCATAACAAATATATTCTTTGCATTTCAAGTCTAAATTATGTGTCAAATTAGTTGGATAACTTTTAAACTTAGCTACTACTAAAATTCTTCATTTTAACTAAAATTTGTAATTTTCTAATGTCAACTAGTATCATTAATAATGTTATTCATAGAATAACATTATTATTAAAATATTATTATTTATTAGTTCTTTTTAGACCTTTTTTTACAATCAGTTGTATCCAAAACATGTGAAATTAGATTCAAAAACATTTTTTGTAATTAACCCAATTATATTTAAAACCTTCTTTCTGCATTTACGAGACATTACTACAAAATAGTTATTAGGATCATTTGCCAAATACATTCCATGAAGTCTATCTTCTAATTAATTTATCAATATTCAAAATACATTGACTATTCAAAATAACGTTAAATAAACACTAAAATCTTAAGCATGATTAGTTATATCCTTTTAGAGTTCATCGACTACCAATATGAAATTGAAGCTAACCTTAGAAAGGGAGTAATGTTACATTGAGTAATAATTTACACTTTCTAAAAGGCTAACCATCTAATTGCTAAAGGCATATCTAACTGAAGCTAAAGTCTTCCCAAGGAGTGGATGATTAGCATGTGCTATTTTTACTTTTCTTGCCTATCTTCAACACTTAAATGATTGCCATTTCTTAAAAAATATAGTCAAACAATTTTCTCATAATGTATTACCATTGCCACATAGTCTTGCATCTCTAGCACTACACCTGTAAATGTATAGCATGCCCCCTTTTGGAAATTCATCGATGATTTCAAGCTTATAGGATAAGCAATCACCAGTTTGGATATGACTAGTGTGTTTTTGATTAGCTTGCAAACATCACAAGCCAACAAACTTAGGCCTATAGAAATCAATACCAAACCCAAGATAGTTAACTCCATTAAGGCACAAAGAATAGCCATTGATATAGTAGATGTAGTGGTAGCTGATGTAGTGTGGCACAAAAATATTGATGAGTGGACATTACAATAAATAGAGACAAGGGAGATGGAAAATCGGTATAAAGGGAAACAATCGATGATGGAAATTTTGAGGGAGTGGTACCCACATCCACATAAATCTGTCACTTCATTTCTGTATGATTTTAAATTTTCAAATCAAAGGTTTAGCCATTGAAAAATAAGACTCTTCACTACTTTAATGCAAAGTTTTCCACCAATACCACTCGCCATTATTGAATGAAACAATGGCTGCATGTCACAATTCGACTTGCTTTTCTTCTATGCCATGTAAGATATCTCAGATATCAAGGAAGAAATAGCAAAGTTTCCATTGCAAACATGAGGAGATGATTACATCATCAAACAAAAAATCAAACCATGGTAATGAGAAGTTGAACATCACAAAGCACAAGACCATTATTTATTCCAATCAATAGAATGGTGTCATAAGCTTTAGGTGAAAATAAAAACTACAAATATGTATTTTTACCTAGCTATGAACATTTTACATTTTCACCACAATATTTACTTAAATACTTTTATGCACTTATTCTTTTTAAATTTCATCATGTAGTGTCCTTATTTTAAATATGATGGATTATTTTATAAAAATTCTATAAAACAAAGAACTTTATTTTTATAAAATATTTTATTGATATATTGCTTAATCATTTTGAATATTTTATTTTCTTCCAAAGATAATTCTAATTTTCAAAGTTATAGAAGTTGTTTAATAAATGTATTTTATTATTTTAACTAGTATCCATTTTATTCTAATATTATATAAATGATTTGTTTTCTATTTTTTAGTTACTAATAATATATAAATATTTAAAATGTCTTGTTTTTTTGGTAATTTTTTCAAAACAATTAATTTTTATTTACATTTTCGTTTTTCAATTTAACAATATTACATTATAAAGAAGGATTACAAATTGCATGAGGATTTTAAGATTTTAAATTACTTGATTTTAAGATTTTGTTATTTTTACTTCCTTTAGTATATCTTAATGCACCATAATTTTCATCAAATTGGTGTTATGAATAATTTTTTATACATATTTTTTGCACACATCACCAAACTATTAATTTTTTTATTATATTTATACTTTTTTGTAATTATGCATTTTTGTTACCGGATTGATTTTTATTCACATATTTTTTAAATGAAATATTTCTATTATTTTAAGAATAAAATTTAAATACCTTAAATTGACAACTTAACCCTTTTCTACTAAATGAATAATGTTTCTTTCTTTGCAAAGTTTCAGTTTTTTATAATTTCATTATTTTGTAATGGAAAACTAATATTATATATAGTTCCATTACTAGGTTATTCTTTATGTTTAACCCTTTTTGTTTACACAAATAGTTTGATAAGAACTAAACCTTTGTGTTATCAGATAAACTATTTTTAAATCACGCATCTCAATATCAAATATGTTGATCATGTGCAAAGTGCTTGATCACATACTCAAATAGCATAGTGGTGATGTTTTGATGTTCACCATAATTCGCATGAACAAAAACATAAGATTTAGTAACTCTTAATGAGGATCCTTATTGAGTTATATTTAATAGTATTAACATGCTAAACATAAAAAAAATTACATGAGACATTAGAAATTGATAAGATTGAGTGTGAGTGTTAATTATTTTGAAATCATTTTTCCACTCAATATGCTACAGTCTGAAAGCATGCATGTTATTTAGGTTTCTTTACACTTAAATATTCGTTAGAGTTCTATAGACTTAATAGAGTGCTTTTCTTAGTACAGCCTAATCAAGTAAGAATGAAAAGTTGGAAGAACAAAAATAAATATTAAAAAATATGCTAAATGTTCTTTTAAGATGGACTCATTATACAGCATGAATTGTTAGCCATGGCATCAGACAAAGAGTCAGATGTATGTTATCCTAGGTTAACTTCATTAAATATGCTTTATACATCTACTATGTCCACACCATATAAGTTTTGCTAAATTTTTTCAAAGGGTAGTAAGTGGAGATATAGTGCTATTATGGTTTGTATAATTCAATATCATTGTCATACTTGTATGATCATTTTGATTGGTAAGAATAGAAAAGGTGTTTACACAAGGTCATTAAGTATCTGTTATTGTTTGTCTTATCTTATATGGACCATATATTATAATAGTATGATAACCATTTTAGAGACATGACACATATGACTTCATCATTAAGCAAAGTCAATTGGATTCACAAGTATGATTGCAATATTGCTTAGGAGTGATGCTTTATTTATATCAAGAGTACTACACATGAATCTCTCTAAACTTGTACAATAATTGTCATCTTATTATATCACCCCATGAAAATTTGAAGTATGAAAAACGAAATTTGGAGTGTCTTTTTATTTAAAAATGTGTAATGTGCAAATAGTGTTGGTATGATTATTTTTTAGTATGCTTATTACTTCAATTTATTTTTTTTCATAAGACCTTGTAATTGAGATTAATACAGGATTTCTTTGTCTTATTACTTAGACTCTGAATTTTCCCTTTGTATTGGTCCTCCAGCCAGTTATAATATCTTTTGACCTTGTCATTTTTGGGTCTTTTTGCTTGTAAATTTTTAATGACTTGTCCTAATAATTTGTAGAGTCATTTTGGCTATTTTCATAGGATTCTATATGACAGTGTTCGTGGTGTTTTTGTCCAAGTAATTGTAGAAGGATTTTGGCTAGTGTGTAGCATTTTTTGGTCTACAACCTTTTGTGAAATGAAATTGAAATTTCCCTAATGCATTGATTTGAGTTTGAATTTAACAACATTAAAGGATTTTTCAGTTCTTTTCTTATTTCTCTCTTAGTAAAAGTTTTATATTTTGATAATTAGCTATAAAATAATTTTTTTTAGAAAGCATTATATTTAAGATAATTCATGTTTTTGATTTTCATTATTCATACTCCAATAGGATAGACATCTTGCTCCCTCATTCCTAACTTTTTCCTTCACCAAATTTTACAATAAATATTCATATTAAAACTTTATTTCTTGTTAATTACTTTCCTTTAGTTTTGTTTGCACTTTAACATTTGACTTCATCAGTGCCACATTTAATAGTCTTAACTTATGAGAAAAGCTTTTGTTGACCTGTTATGCAAAAATGGTTAAATATTAAAAATGATTTACTATTTAATTATTTTTAAAGTTTTTAATATTTTAATATTTTTTTATATATAATAGAAAATTGTCAATGAAATGCAAAACATTTGAATTTAGTTAATTAAAATATTTTGTTTTTAAATTAAATTTTTGTTTCTCATTACTTTCAATGTTTGTGTGTAATAACAAGTTTTGAATGTATACTTTTATAAAGAACTTTTTCCATGACATCCTACTTTTAAAGATTTTATTTTTTTATACCTTTTGCACATGTTGATTTGCTTAGTGTATTTTAATTATTAACATAAACTCAACTTAAAAAAACAAACCAAGAAAAACTTCAATTATATAATTATAATGAAACCATAAATTTTTAAGTATTTTAATTTTTATGTATAGAATAAATTATGTTTTATACTATATTGCAAAAATAGTTATTTACTATGTTGTATTGCATATATTATGATTATCTTAAAAAGTTTTTTGTGTCCTAGTCTTTTTTTAGTTTTACAACATTTTTGTTGTAATAATTTTATATTACTAAACGAACCAAAAAAATTTTTTTTGTAATTTTTACATCATGGTTTTAATAAGTTTGTTTTAGTTATTTGTAATTAAGTTTTTTATGTTTTTTTTATTTTCTATGTTTTGCAAAAGCACTTATTACACATTTGTTTATGCCATATGTATTCATTCATATTGTTGAATTCTTTCTATTCTATTATTTTTTTCCACTTCATTTTTAATAGAAGTTTGAATATTAATCATAAGATTAAAGCTTTGTGATAGGTTTCGGTGAACTTTTTATGACTATAAATGTTCTATTATGCTTGTTATGTTTTTCATGGAGAAATTTAAAATCTATGTCCCACATTTAAAACTTTCTAACTACCTTACAACGTGCATAACCTCTTCACATATATTTCCAAAATGGGAAATTCATCACTTACAACAAATATAGCCAGAACACTTGAAAACAACTACTTAACAACATAGTTCTTAGAGAGACAAACTTCCTACAAAAAATTTTATATATCCTCTCTTTTTTAAGAGAAATAATATTAGTCCTTTTAAACACCTCCTAAATTAAATTAATACAAAGAAGGGAAGGCGGAATAAAATGGTGTTAAATATAATACATAAACATATTCTTATTAGACATTTGAATGCCTAAATACGTTTCTTCTCCTTGACAAAACTTAATCAATTTCATAAAATTTTGAGTAGAATTAAGAAAAACTTGAATGGTTTACTTTATGTGACTTAGACAATATCATAGCACCATGGGACCAATTCAAGAAATTTTTGCATTTTAACACTAGAAAATGTGATGTGGCTAAGTCTGTATTTTAAACAAAACTCAATTTGAAACTGCCAACCAACAATTAACTATTGCCAAGTAAATTGAAGGAAAAATATCTGATTTTAGGAAAGATAGACAACATATCTGACACCTTAAAGCACATGCAAAGAAAAAAATTAGATGGTTTATGAACTAAATAAAGTCTCCTACACAACTAAAAATAGCATTTAGACACTCACAACTAATGGAAACTTTAGCATTTGGTAAGCCTAGCAAGCAAGTACTAGAAAAATTATAATATTTAATTTATAGTAGAAGATTCAGATTTTTAAATGTGCATTTCGGCTACCCGTTTCTATTGTGACATGTTTTAACTGCCTTCTACAATTCTCTAATTTAAGAAAGATCCACTTTTAGAAGGATTCAAAGTGCCCACACAACCCTAATGAAGGTTCCATGGGCTACGAGATTTTGTGTGGATGAAAAAAACATTGTGGTCTATCTTTGTTGAACATCTATGAACTAAAAGGTGTTCTACAATTCTCTAATTTAAGAAAGATAAAATTTTAGAAGGATTCAAAGTGCCCACACAATTTAACTGAAGGCTCCATGGGCTATGACATTTTATGTTGATGAAAAAGAAGGTGTGGTCTATCTTTTCCAACATTCTATGAACTAAAAAAGTTGAAACAACTAGAATGATCAACCAAACATCTCCTCTATGGATGGATGTAAGGAAAGCTACATAGGTTGTAGAGAAGGCATTCTGATCCATCATCTTTTTATTTTGTGGAACATATGGTAGGATAATAAACCAAAAATCAATAGGAAGTTAATCATCCTATAAATACCATTATCAAAAATTTCATATTAAAGTGCTACAATAGCATAAGCTATATTACCATCATACAAATATCTTAGGAGAATCATTAATTGGCTCAACTTAGTTTAGTCCATAATCATTTGTGAGGTACAAAAGCTATCAAGTTGTGAATTGGTGCTCTACATACAAAATGTGTATGCTAAATATTGATGGTTTTGCAAATAATCACAATGGGCGTGTTGGTTATGTTCATATTATTTGTGATCTCAAAAGACAAGTAGTGGAATCCATTTCCTCCATTGTGGACAACAAATAAATACTAAAAAATGAAGGACTATCTGTGCTCATTGCACTTTTTATGAGTAATAAAAAGAACTTACCTAAGGTATTCAACAAATGGACCATATTATATTCCTTAAAATAGTACAAGGTCAAATCAACATTCATTGGGAGCTAACAAACATTTTTCAAACAAATCAAGCAGAAGGCCAATATAATAATAGTTCCCGAGAGTTGCATTCACAAGGAAGTAAATAGAGTGGTCAATTACCACATAGAAATAGTAGTAAAATCTCTAAAGCTAAAAAATTGGGATATGCAAAAGATTTCATAGATAAGATAATCTATTAGTAGATTAGATAAAGTTCAAATCTCATACATTCATACTTCGTACATTGCATGAAAAACACCTTAGTAGGTTTGTTCAAACATGTTAGATTTTTTACTTCATGTGTAATTATCTTACATGATGTGATATTCATCATCATACTATGTGAAGAAGACATTGCATACAAAATACAAGCACCATATAAATATGTTATTCTTTTCCTTAGTTATTGCTAATTATGATTTATAGGCATACATGAGTAGAAATCATATCATCTTAAAGTAAGAATTTCAAATCAGAAGTAATGGATACAAATGATAAGCCATCATTCACACTATTCATATTTGGAGATCATTATACCTTCAGTATGCAATTGTTTTTTAAAACATAAATGTAACATAAAATCCAATAATCATAATATCAAATGCACATGTAATTTATAATATAACGACATAAAAAATACTATTAAGTTAAGAATCTAAAATATTTTTGTTGTCTTTAAGAGAAAAGCATAAATAAAATATGAACAAAATTAATGAACTATTTAAATCTACTCCATTCCAAGGCATAACCATCAAAACTACAAAAATTAATAAAAAAACTTATAAAGAAACTACCCAACAAAATATAAGAGTACAATAGCATCGCATTTCTAAAAAAGATAACTAATGACAAAATATCAAATCTACAATCTTTGATGATGAATTAACCAACAAATGCACTCATATAAATAATCTCTAGCTTGATTATTGTTGAACCACTTTGTCCCAAGTATTACTAAAATATAAACGTATAAACTTAGAGTCTCAATAGAAAATTCTTGAGTCATACTATAAAACTAATATTTAGTGGTTGACAAGTTTTTTAGTAACAATTGATTAAATCATGTAAGGATATGGCATTAGTGTTTAAGTACCACAATGACATCACCATCAACCAGCTAAGTCAATATGTATGTATGTATGTATGTATGTATGTATATATATATATATATATAAATGTGTATGTGTGTGTGTATGTATATATATATATATATATACATATACATATATATATATTCTTTATATTATGGCTGAATGTCTCTTATCTGATCTAATATACTCTCTTATCCATGAGAATCATGATAGGACTTGGCACCCTTATCACACGAAATTTTTTAGCACTCAACAAAGGAGTGTTGATCACAATAGCCAATCCCATTAGGTTTAAGAAGCCCTCAACAACCACAACTACTCCCTTAAAAAATATAGGTTATAATATGATTCTCTAGGGATTAAACGTGATTAAACGTGCAATGATTCCTTTCTAAGACTAGTTTTGGAATGACATTTAGCTAATCCTATAGATTCTTATAATTTGTTATAACAATCCTTTCATAGTCACTACCAACCATGTGTAACTACCTCCTTGCCAACATAACAAAGAAGCTTAACTTACTTTTTTCTTAAATCATCATGCAAGATTGAGGGCCCATTACATCTGTCCTCCCTTCATCAAAGTAATGACATTAAGTTGTAGCATCCTACTAACTTTATTCCACAACTATCTAGGATTCTTCATGCCCTAAGTCTATTTAGGTTTTGCATCCTATGTCAAATTTCAATAATGTAAAGTTGTTATAATGAAAATGCTATAACATTTCCTCAAAACCCTTGTTCAATAATTTACAATATCATAAACAATTCTTTCTGCATTTATTCTTGCCCTTCTTTTGTTTAACACAATTTCCTATCTGAGCTAATCATAATGTTTACAAAGCCTTTACTTTTACTCTTAGGTCCATATATAGTTAATTGCCACTACAACTAACTTAAGCTCAAAAAGGTGTTACTAATGAGCCGTAAGGCCCAAATGCAAAATTGTGTCACCCTAACTGTCCTAATATCTCTCCTAAGCAATCACATGTCCCTGTGGTCTCCAACCATGGTACCTTCAGAAGCCTTAAGAGATTAAATAAGGTCACTCATGTTCTTACCAAAAAGGCCTAGTGAAACAAAGGGTCTAGCTAGTCTTTTAACCTTCTAGATTTCATGATCAAACCTAATTCATTTCAATGTCATATTCCAACCTATTCTACCTTTTTTAATGGACTCAATTTGAGGTTCACTAAGAGAATCTTTATTTAAAATATGCAAAGAGCTTCAATAATGGTATTTCTAAGCCCATCACTAAGACATTCTATTACAAGTTCATTTTCCATAAATTAATTCTAAGCCTTTAACCATAATTCCAGGTCTAAGCCTATCTTTGATAGCCATATCAAAGAACCTAAAATGTCCAATTTATCTCAAACTAGGGATTGTCCGTATAACATAAAGTCTTCACTTAGCCTTAGCATTCTTATTGTTAACCAACTATTTGGTTTCAAACCATTTCCATACCCAATCTAGGCTTCTTCTATATCCTTAAACATAGACATAAAGGTTTCCCATCTAAAAACGAAGGGCCACACACACAAACCTTATAAGCCATCTAAGTTCTCTAAAGGGTTGAACTTGTGCCCCCATAGCTTAGCGATGCCATTGTTCCATGCTTCTCAAAAAAAACCAAGGAAAGGGATAATCAGTCATAATATTTGAACTAAGGTATTAGCCATAGTTCATAGCTCTAAATAATGGTTCATCTATGAATCTAAGTTTTAATTTTTTTTTATAATAAGGGGCACCCTTTCATACATGGTTTTACAATCCATATACACATTAAAATATTTCCCAAGGTGAAATAACATATATCATTTTTCTTGGCTAAGAATTTATATTTTTTATGCTATATTAATAGGAAAAGCATTGAGATACATGCTTGGAGTTTAATTTTTGGTAAATAAAAAAAGAAAACTTGACTTAAGTTTGAGACCTATACACAATAGAATTTTTTGTACAATGGTTTAAGAATTTGTAACATCAGTCATGCTAAACTTTTCAGATGGCTAACACATTTAGACTATGTACAAGTAACTAAAATTAGCATACTCCATTATCATGTCCCAATTGTGAGGTACTTTCTATCTATAAATAAAACTTTTCATACATTCCTCTCAATATTTCAAAGCTAAATATGTAAGCATATGAATATGAATTTCACTTACATTCACAATTTTCTTAATCTCAAAAAATCTTGCATGGCTCCCCCAAGAAACAATGCATTCGAAAGGAATGACAAACAACCATTATATGCTAATAATAATGTTCTTCACCATGGGTATGATTGGTTCCCCTTTTATAAACACGATGGAGGAAGATTGACTATATTTTAACCAAATAAATTTTCTAAGGTTCTATTATCAAATTTAACACGATAATTTATGTACGATATTCCATAAAAAATAGCTATAGTTTTTGTATGCGCTGAGGGGTCATCTTACCTTGAAATTCATGTAAAGATCTTCTCCTTAGATAGGACTTTGAAAGCTTCAAATGTTTAACCCTCCTTGTTCCTCCAACTTTACCTTGCTTTTTACCACGTATTCGTTCAATCAACATCTCCATATCCCCTTTGTGGCTAGTGTTCTTATATCTTACGAGAAAATGTTAAGATTTTAAATTTTCTCATCCATGCGTTCTTAATAGACGTATTCGCTTTAAGAAAAATTAGTTTGATTTGGTTTAAGCCATGCTTCACCCATTCTAGTTAAACCTAGCTTAATTATCCCCTTTTTGATTTATAGTATCAAGCTCCTAAAATATCAAAATCAAAGTAAGATATGCTTATAAGATTTTTCAATATTTATTCTTCTTTCTCATATATTTTTTCTTAAGATATTATTATATGCATCACAAAACATTTTCAATTTTTAATCCTCTTATCATTACCTATCAACTAATTCTTATTATTTAATAATCTTATCTATATATTAATTATTCATTATTTATTTGATAATAATAAGTATAAGGGATAATAATAATAATATTACGAACAAACTTACAAGCTTATTCTATGGCATGAAGTGCAATGCTATTAACGCCTTCGTGATGTATCTCAAGTCTTGTTATTCAACCATACTTCTAATTGAGGAATTTGAAATTTCAAAATTCAAAATTTAATTTATCTGTATTAAACATTTAAACATATGCAATTAGAATTTCAAATTTTAAATCACAAGAAATCATACACTTCGATCAACTAAATTGTAATAATATGGACAAGAATGTTGGGTATAATTGTACTAAGATGCCACTTTTTTATTTTCCATCAGATATGTTCGTGGATGACCTACATTGTTCACTTTTGGTCTAGTTCACAACATTATGACTACACATTGACACTATAATGGAAAAGGACCTATGAGAATCACCATATTGTTATGCTTCGTTTAGTCCATATTCACTAATGAGGTACAAAAGTTGTGAAAATTTGAATAGGTGCTCTCCACTTCAAATGCAAAAGCTAAAGGTTGAAAGTTTTGTGAATAATCATAATTAGAATGATGGTTATGTTGGAATTATATGTAATCAAAAAAGGTAAATAACTGAAGCATTTCATACATTATGGGCAACAAATCATTGTTAGGAACTAAAGGGTTTCCTCTGGTCCTTTATCATTTTTTGCAAAATACCAAGAATTTACAAAAGATAGTCTTTAAAAAGGACTATATAACACTCCTAAAATAATGCAAGGTCAAAGGAGCATTCTTTGGGAGCTGTAAAAAATTATTTAAAAAATTAGGGACAAGGCAAGAACAATAATAGTTCGCTAGAGTTGAATTCACAAAGGAAATGGAGTTGTGAAATTCTTGATAGAAATTGTAATGAGATCTACAAAGTTAAAAAATTGGGATATACAAAACATTCCAAAGACATGCAAAGGTATTGGGCAATTGGATAAAGTTCAAATCTTATACATTCATACTTTGTACAAGGTAAGAAGAATCACATTAGGGGATTAGTTCTATTATGAAGATAGATTTTTTTCTAATTCATTTACAATAATGTTTCACAATATCATATTTGTCATTATACCTTGAAAAGTACCCATGCTTACAAAATCCTAGTATAATAAAAAAATGTTTTAGCTTTCTTTAATCATAGCTAATGTTGCCCTATAAGAATACTTGAATAGAAATCATATCATCTTAAGGAAGGATTTTCAAATCAATAGCACTAGATATTTACGACAAGTTTTCATTCATGCTGTTGATAATTTGATAACATAATACCTTTTGTAACCAATGTTTTTAAAAAATATGAGTGTAACAAGAGTCAAGTTGTCACAATAACTAATGTGCTTACAATTTATAATATAATATCATTACAAAAAACTAATATGCAATAAATCAATAAAATTTCCATTATCCATTACACCAAAGAATAAATAAAATATCCACAAAAATAATAAACCATTGGAGTCTACTACATTCTTTTGTAACACCATGAATACCAACAAAAGTGTAATTAAAAATCATAGTAAGGAAAAACTAAGTTTAATATAATAGTTCAATAGCATTGTTGTCTAATAAACTATAATTGTTAACAAAAAAAATCTAATTTGTGACTACGAATGATGAAATAAAGAAGGGAATCATCCAACTTATTAACTCATTTTCATAATCTCTAGCTTGATTACTACTCAACCCCTAGCTCTTTAATAAAAAAATAAACATAAAGGGGTAAATTTAGAGGCACAAAAAAGATCTCATCATAAGGCCTAGGATCTTAAGTAGAGCTAGTGACGTTCATACCAAAAGGACCTAGTTGACAAAAGGGTATAGGAAACATTATTACCATATTGCTTCCTTAAGGTAAACCTAGTGCATTTCAAAGTCTTATTTCAAGCACTTCCACTTTCTTCCTAGGCCTCAGTGGGATGCTTCACTAACCAATGCTTAATTTATAATGTGGAAGAGATTTAGCAAAGGAATTTTCTTACCTCATCACTAAGATATTCTATTCTAGATTCCATTTCCATGAAATAACTCTAAGCCTTGACAAAAATTCCAAGGATAAGCTTACCTTAAATAGCCATATCCAAGCACCTAAAATCTAAAATGTAAGCCCTTTTAGAGATTAATCATATAACTTTAAAGTCTAACATTAGCCTTCACAATTTAGTTAATATCACTAATTCTTGCATAGTTCCTTCAACAAACTTGCATGATAAAGGAATTATTAACAACAACATTTATATGTTAATAATATTTCTCTTTAGCCATGGGTATATGTGGTTCCCCATTTTTTTAAAACAAAGTGCATAGAGGAAGATTGACTTGCTGTTAACCAAATCCCATGCCCAAGGTTCTACATGCCATTTTAATAAAATAATTTTTTCTATCTTCGTTTGATCATGGCTATATTTATTGAATGTACTAAAGTATTGTCTTACGTAGAAATTTAGGTAGAGGTCTTGTCCTTGGATAGGGCTTTCTTGGCTTCAAAATTAGAACCCTCTTTCTTCTTCATGTTTCTTATGACTTATCTTGCTTTCCACGATGATATTCCTTGGTTAGCCACTCTAAAAGCCATTTGTGGCTTGATGTTTCTAAAAAATTTAGAAGAACATTTTGGGGGCTTAGCTTGCCTTGTCCATACATCCTTAGATCACATATTTTCTTTAAGGAAAGCTAGTTTGGTTTAAATTAAGCCATGGTTGATCCATTCAAGTTAAACCTCTCTTAATTATCCTATTTTTAATGGGCCATATCAAGAAGCTAAAATTTAAGGCTCTAAGTATGATATGGCAAAAAGATATTTTGACATGTGCTCTTCTTTCTCATACATTCTTATCTACAACGTAAATAATTTTCCCTTTCTAATCCTCTTATCGTGACTTATCAGTAAACTCCAAATTTTTAGCAATCATATTCGTATCTACATTTTGCAATTAATTTTTGGATAAGAATTGGGATAAAGAATAACAATACTATTATAAATAAAATTACAAGGTGATTTTAAATCATTAAGCCAAATGCTGTCATGACTTATGTGTTTCAACTCAAGCCTTTCCATTCAACCATATTTCAAATTAATGGATTTCAAATTTGAAAATTCAAAATTTAATTTATCCATATTGATAGTTTAAACATATTCTATTCAAACTTCAAATAACAATTCACAAGAAAAGACACACCTTAGTCAACTAAATGGAAAAATTATTGCCAATAATGTTGGGTAAAATAGTACTATGATGTCACAATTAGATTTTGAGTTAGATTTGCTTGGAGATTGCATACATTGATCACTTTGGGACTACTTCAAGTCATTAAGATAGCATGATTTTCAACCTAAATTAAAATCATTTCTCCAAGGAGCAAAAATTAAATTTTATCAACACCAAAATCATGATTTAAATTACTCTTATAAGAAAATTTTGGGTTCGAGTACTTTGATCATGTTAGAAATGGACATATGTTGATTACATTTTTAAAACCACTTTCAATGCATTGTTACAAAAATTAAATTTTAAAAAACATAGTTTCGGTTGACTTAAGCCTAAAACTCTTAAGTAATTTAGAATTCCAATATGTTATGATAGAATCTGGTCAGAGCCAGTGTCTTGAGCCGTTATGTTATAGTGTTAACTCTAGGAATCAGTCATAAACTTGTTATGCACTTTCTAGTAAGCAAGAGTGTTGCCGAAATGAACTAGACCTTTATATCCATCAACCTCTAACAAAACTACAATGCAGGATCAAAATTCTCATGCAATTTTGTACAAATCACTTCAAGATTACAGATGTCAATGTGAGTCATTAGATCTCATAGTTAGATCGAATAGTCTAAAATTCATCAAAATTTTTATATCTTATAAGTTGAATTTAAGTCATTTGATCATACATTTTCGTAATGAAATAGTGAAATTTTTTCTTCTTTTCTAAACCATAAAAGTTCAAATGTAATCATCTGATCACCAAAAAGTTTTGATCCAATGGGCAAAGCTACCTCTATCTTTCTAAATGAAACATTTACATATCAAATATGGAGATCACATAATTTTTGTGATTGCAATCCAAATTAAAACTTAACTCCAAAATCATTCACATCACTCTCATTTACCCTCATTAAGTCTAGAAAGGGAGAGTCTTAATGACCTTGAAGGATTATAATGGCTATTGTTTAAACACCAGTCAGCAAACCAACTCTTTATTTTTCATAGCAACTATTTTCGAATTGGCATTATTGAAATTGATTTATGAAGCCCATATTGGCTAAGTTGCATGTTCGTTAACTATTATTAACTATCATAATGTGTTGGCAAATAATAGTTTTTTTAAAATGGATGATTGATTAAAGATTCTAAAATAGTTCATGTTATTAAATTTAAGCCTCAGCAGTTAATGCTCGCTATTGTTTCCATTCGCTACCTAGCTCATTCTTCAAGATCCAACTCTCACTTCTAGTACATGGCCTAAGCTTTTACAATTTTGTTTCTGAATTGATTCAAACGGAGCATGATATAATTGTTCTTTCATAAATATTTTATCAAGCATAGTATTGTTTTAAATATAAAACTCAAATTGTGTTACTATAGTTTTTTTTAGCTAGTTTCTATTAATTGTAAGACTCTTGTAGCCTATTTAATATATCATTATTATGGGTGAATGGAATATATTTGTTATTTTGAGTTTTTTTTTATTTTTTCAAAGATGGTGAGTTAGATTTAGGCTTGAATTTGAGTAGAACCACAAAAAATCATTGGTGTATGTTGTGATTATTTCAAAATTTTCATTACATTGAGATTATTTTAAATTTAAAAGAAACTTAATTTGTTTTAAAATAAATTTTAAATTTCTACAATATCACTTTAATGATTTATTAGAGCTTATAAGATATCCTAAAAGAATTACTTCTAAAAGCTTTTCAAAATAAGTTTTTTAGAAATAAAAAAAACTTTATTCCATGTAATTTACTCCTCCTTCACTAAACTTGCTTCAATTTGTATCAAAGCTATGTCTCTTTCTTGTGAGCAGAAATTAGTTAGCAAGACCCTTGTTTCTCGTTAATGCTTTAGTGAATTCAAGTCAAAGCACACGTTCTAATAAGCCACAACTCTTTTTTGGTGAATGCTATATGTATTGGAAAACCATGATAGTCATTCACTTGAAGTTTGAAGTTAGTTAGCACGAAAATATAGGATATGTTGTAAGCTCCAATGAAATCCTCAAAAGAAAACATCAAAAGGTGTATCTATATAGAAACAAATGAGTGGAAAGGATGAGAAGAAAAAATGTAGTGTAAAATTAAATCAAAAGGTTAAAAATAGTTCACATCATGCTATTAAGGCTACTGAGTTTAATAGAATAATAAATTTTTCAATATTTTTTAAAATATAACACAAATAGTAGTAACTTATGAAGGTACATCTTTATTTAATGATGAAAATAAACATTGAGACACTTGATTATGATTTGTTCAAAATGCTTTCCAATGAATTTATGGAGAGTATCTTTACTAGATTTACAAAAATTACAAATGGACTACCTAATTTTGTAAAACTTATATCTATGAATGAGTAGGCATAGAAGATCCCTAGAATTTCGTTGAAGTAGTATTATCCTTTGACCACTTCCATTAAGATTGCTATGAACATTTTTACCAATATAATAGATGACTTGATGGGTGAACTCACAACAAATGAGATAGACATGTGGAGGGAAAATGAAGAAGAAGGCTTGAATGAGAAGAACAATGTAAATAAAAAAAATCAAAATTATTAGTGAAGTTTGAGATAGAACCATAAATAATGTTGCCTATAAAAAAGGATGTTATAGCTATAATTTAAATGCTATTGTTAACGTGTTTAGTATTAAAGAAAGATATTTTAATGAAAGGTCCAAGAAGAGTGCAAAAAGGAACAAGAGGACATTTACCATGAAAGTCGAAAAAAGGACAAATGATACTCGTATGTCTTATGGTGCAGGAAAGAATTGGAATAAAGAAGAAAGAATTGAAAAGAAGTCTAACATGAATCATTGAATGCTCCATTAGGTCATTAGGTGGAGACTAGCACTGGTGTAGAGAAAGAGAATCATGAATGGCTATCATCTATGATGGCTAAAGAGGGATAAGTAGAACAGATTTTTAAAGAACATCATCATGTGATGAAAACTTAAGTTAATTTAATGAACAATTAGCTCAACAATTGCATTATGTTTGCAATAAATGTGAAATCTATGTAAAAGATAAAAGAACTAAGAAATGAACTTAGTTAATATTTTTGTCTCTATGTCCTTATTATAGATAAGCCAAAAATATTTTTTTAATGATAAATTTAAAGGCTAATAAAGATATAGCAAAAAAAATAATGAGCATGCATCTTTTATTTTTATTATGAAATGAAAAACTTACCATAGAGATATTACTATTGAGAATGCTAAAATATTTCAATTGTAATAACATAGTGGTAATAGCAACATTTTACATGTTTACAATAAGAATAGTACATGACCTTTTTGCAAGTAACTTGGCCATACAAAATAGGCTTGTTAGATTGGAACCAATATTTATTCTAAATGTCCTACATTTTCTTAAGTAGTTAACAACAATTGTTATTCATCAACTATTAGATGTGTGAGACCCAAAATGATTTGGGTTCCTATGTCAAATAATTAATTTTGGTTTATAGGCATGTTCTTCACCTATAGTTGAGAAATATAGGTTGTTCTTGGATAATGTGTTTTTGAGACATAATTCTAAAAATATTAATGTATTAATGGGACTAAGGGCCAAAAATGGAAGAGAATTACAAGTTCATGACAACTCAAAGAAATTTATTGAAAGAATAAATACCATTTAAAACATTATATTTTTCATGACAAACTATTTCAGCATAACACTTAAAGTATAATTTATTTACTATAAATCAACTATGTGCTAGCAATTTTTATTATTTTATTTGATATCATTTCATAGAAAATTATCATAAATAAAAGTGAAATAGTTATTGCAACTACACGAAATAAGATTTATTTACATGATTTGAAAATAGATAGTACTTCTTAAATAGAATATTTTTCTTCATTTGGTAGTGACTATAATTTATTTCATAGAAAATTTTATCATACTAACACACGTACCTAAAGAAAAATGCCTAAACATAGCTTTGTTAGAGGCTTAATCCAATTGACTTTTTATTGATAATCATGTATCTGGCCGATGTAGTTTAGATAAACCATGAAAATTTATTTTTAAAACAATAAGGGAGTAACATGTAAAAGACTTTAGAACTTTCACACATAGATTTAGACATATACACCCTATGGGCTTAAATGGTAAGAAATGTGGCTTGGTTGTTGGAGATCACTATTTTTGGTTTGCATGACAAATACTATTAAGGAAAAGGAGTTAAAGATGCAGCTAATTTAATTTCTTAATCACTCAATTAAAAAAAGAGTTAAGTCATAGCTTAGTTTTCATTAGAAGTAATAAATTAGAAGCAATAATAAAGGAGTATTTAGAAATACAAAATTTATTAAATATTATGATATTGATGGAATTTTACACTTATTATTTGCTCCTAAGTCCTCATAGTACATAATAGAAAGGAACTATAATAGTTTATTGGATTTAGCTAGAAATATGTTGAATGAACATAAAATACTTAATTTGTTTTGGGTAGAATCTTTCTTATAGCTTGCTATCCTTCAAATGAAATATTTTCTAAGAATAACTTAATCAGAAAACCTTATCAACTAGTATGATACAAAATGAAATAAATAATTACTCATTTGTATTATTCTTACTAGAAATAACATAACCTAACTAATAAGAAGAGAGAATTACAAAAATTCAAAGTGAAATGAAGAAATTTTAATAGGTAATTGATTTAGTGATAGTACTTATATAGTTTGTATTAAAACACTAATGAGTTAGAAGAATCTATGCAAAATAAACTTTGATGAATGAATTTCATCTAAGCAAAATAGTGTGAACATAGATGATAAATTTATAGGATTTGAGAAATTAAGTTTACAAGATTCAAATAAAATAGATAGGGAGAAGGAAGTATTCAAAGAGAAGGTAATACCTAAAATATGAAAAAGTTTATGTTGAACAACCCAAAAGATTTTGAGTTACGATAAATTTGATAAGGTAAACAAACTAAATGAAGCTTATATGGACTTAATCAAGTTTGTATGGTATAGAATGATAGATAACATGGATTTTTTCTTCCGTATAACTATACGAAAAAAGTAGAGATCATATTTTTTTATTAAAAATAAAATGAAGATCAACTTATATGCTTGGTATATATATATGACATAGTATTTGGAACAAATAATGAAGGCATATGGAAACATTTTTTTTAGTAAAAAAACAATTGATTAGAGTTTTAATGTGTGACCTAACAATCTTCTTAGGTATTCAAGTTAAACAAACTAGAAAGACATGTTGTCATAAAAAAAACATAGTTTGTAATTATTAAGAAAATATGGTTTCAGATATTCCAAACCTAGAAAAGCATCTATTGGCATCAACACCCATATAGATAAAGGAGAAAAAGAAAAATTGGTAGATATTAAAAATGCATAAATTTATAAATAAATAATTTTTATATGTTACCATATGTGTACGTGATATAGTGCATTGTTTGTGTATGTGCTGGGCTCGAAGCTTGTGCCAAAGATCTCATTTACTAACCAGAAAGTATATATTTAAATTTAACTTGGAATATGTCAACAAAGACTATGGTATGCAAAAGTTGATTAAAATTTTCAATTAAAAGCATTCTCCGTTAATCTAGAAGTACAACATATAGAAAAATTATAAATGGAACATGCTGCTTTACGAGACATTCATAATTTGAAGTACTAAAAGAAAAAATTATTTTGCATAGTCTACTAAATATTTTTAATATATAACTACAAGCTCTTTTGTAGAACAATTTTTTTAGAAAAAAAATAATTGGGAGTTTATGGTGTTACACTAGAACTAATTCTTATTTAGTATGATAACTTGAGAATAATAAACTTAAGTAAAAATAAAATTAATAATCCATAAGAAAAATATATAAATTTTATATATCATTTAATGAGAGAATATATTGAACTTAACAATATTTAATTAGAACTTCTACCTAACAATGATCTGTACCCTTTCATTCTTACAAAATTTGAAAGTTCGAACAATTAACAAAACATAGTTTAAGTTTAGGAGCACTAAATCCCTTCGAGTGATAACAAAAGGGAGAGTTAATCTCTAAATATATTGCATATATTTACAGGGATTTAATCTCTAATTGTATTGCATACCTTTTTGAAAAATAATTTATATTTTTATTAAATTCGTTAAGGGCCTTATTGTTATGAAAATAAAAAGATTTTGTGATGTTGAGCGATAGCCATGACAGTTTTTTTAATAATAAAATTTAAATATTTTTATGAAATTACTCTATAAAATTTTAGATGGTTGATATTTATATTAACATCACAACTTAAAGAATAAGAGTTAATTTTAGATACTATGAGGATTGTCTAAGTTGGATTGGTATGACACTTACTGATTTATTTTAAATTTAATTTTATTTATTTCTTTTTTATTTTGATTAGAATGTTAAGTTTGATCGAAAACATTTTTAAAATTCATAGAATTAAATATCTTCATCACAAAAATAATTTTTAAAATTAGTCATCTCGGGAAAAACACAGGATTTGAAAACTTTGATCATGATAAAATTCGTCCTACACTGGTCACTTCTTTGAGAACTTAGGTCCAATGAGTACTTATAAAAGATAATTTTTACACAATAGCCTAGTTTTATTAGACATACAAATAAACTTTTGTAAATAATTAAAATTCTAATAGATTATGGTGGTATCGTGGTAGGGGTTGAGTTATTAATCTATATTATATAATATTGGGTCAAGGAACAACTCCTAAGCTTGTTATATATTTTCTATCAAGCAAGGTCACGATCTCTCGAGCGAACTGGCAGGAAACCAACCGAAAATGTTCTGTTGATTTTTTGGACATAGGGAAACATTATATATAGCTATCTTTCACACAAATAGTTAATGTGTCATAAAAATGCTTCACTCTGTTTGAACATCTCACTTCTCAAATGTAGGGGAGAATTTCGACAATAAGATCTGGTGGTTAGATCAAATTGCAAAAGATTCCTACTTTCTAAACCACTATAATTCAAATTTAGTCATCCTTCATGAGATTTCTTTGATTGAATTAGCCAATAATTCTATTGCCTTTTAAAACACATATATATTCAATTCCAATCTTGTGATCATGTAATTTTCATGATCAAATGGTCATAAATTCGTTAGCATTTTGAAATTGATCAAATTCAAATATAGCCATTTGATCATCCAACTTTTGTTATCTAAGGATCTAGATTAAATCTTAACTCCTTAATCAATTGTGTGACTCTTGTTTACCTTGATCATATTTGAAATAAAAATCCTACAGATATTAATGAGCTTTAGTGGTAGTTTTCTAAGCACCATTAAGCTAGCTAGCCCATTAGTTTTCTTAATGTCTTAGTTTGAATTGCTATTTTTCAAATCATATTATTCACCTAATAACAACAAATTGGTATGTGTAATAATTCCTTTTAGTTATTATGAAATTCCTATAAATATTAGATTTTTAAAATAAAATATTGATTAAAGAATGAAGAAACACTCGAAGCCTCAAAAATTAAGCCTTAACAATGGAGCTTACTATTATTTCCATTTATTGTGTCATTCATTCCTTGATATACAACTCTCCTTCCTAACTTATTCAATTGAGATTTTATTATTTTTTTACTAGACTCAGGTAACAAGAAGGTACACTTGCACCTTTGTAGATAATTTTATCAAGCATAAGATTATGGTATGCATCAAATTTAGATTTGTGTCACCACAAGTTTTCTTTTTCTACTTATTTTTTTTCATTGTGAGGTTGTTGTAACCTATTTGTTTTATTTTGTTCTTATGAGTGTTTCACCTACCTATCTTTTTCTAAAAGGCTTATATGGTTAGTTAGGTGTTTAGCTAGCATTTATTAGACAAGGATGTAGGTTTCAATTTAAGCTAAACCACTAAAAAGCATCTACGCACTTTGTTATTGTTTGTAAATTTTTCATTCCATAAATATTATTTTAAGTTCCAAACAATTTAATGTTTTATAAAACAAAATTTAAGTTTTGCACAAAAAAATTTATATAAATACCCAATATTTTTAGATATTAAACTTAGTAGTTAAAATTTTGATTCTTAGCAATTTCCTTCTTCTTACTAGACTACAAATCATGTGTATTATCATAGATCATATTTCTTTAAACCAAAAAACTATTCTAGAATTATAAGATAACAACAACATTATTAATGTGATAAAATACTTCGCAAAGTAATCATGTAAGGATGAACATGAAATTAGGCATGTTTGATTGATTCTCCTAGACTTTTACCAATTAGATATTATAATATATTGATGATAATATTATGAAAATTACTGTAATACTTTTCTTATGATGTTTAGTTGGATTGTACTTGTTATGTTCCTATACTATTCAAATTTTATGGTTGGTTACTAAAATGAACTATTAGAGTGAGGATGACTGACTAGTACCTTGAGCTATTATTCCTATAACAATTAAGTTTTAAAGATTTTGACATCAAAACCCTTATGACAAAAATATTTTGTACTTTCCTACTAAGAGATATTGTACAAGAATTACAAACACTATTTTGCCACTATAGATCCCTTTCTTACCTAATTCTATACACAAGTACACACACACATATATGCACACACACTTACATAAACAAATTTGCCTTATTTCTCTTTAAATAATAAAGGACAACTACTATTTTTCACAGTACATTTTAATTTTTTACATGTTAGCTAGAAGTGGATCTAAAAACGCAAGGTTTGGCACTACTTGTCCTTATTATTTAGACATGCCTACACATCTTCTTAAGTAATGAACTTAGTAACCCAAGACATCTTTGGCTCATATTGTTAACCCTTTGACCCTTTGTTGTAGTTTTTATATAACAAAACATAGGCTATTTTTACTAAAAGTTTGCATAAACTATTGTTTTTGGAAATAAAAATGATTAATTGCTTTGCAAGATTTGAAGCCATGACTTTCTTATAAGGGATAGTTTGAGAACATCCACATTATGTGCCACCACTTGGAGGACATTACTCTTAATGGTTTAGCAACTAGCAAGATTAATCTTTATAAGTTTCTAGTTTGTTAGATTTTTAAAAAATATTCAAATCTTTTTATGTGGCCCATATGATTTGAAACATTACATCTCATGTCTTCATTCAACTTCATCACCATCTTATAAAGATGAGAACAACTATGAATTAAAGTTGTAATCATAAGCTCTAAACATTTAAAGCATCCTTAGTAATAAAATTAGTGTATGAGTACATTAAAATACTTGTCACACTTCCATTAGGCTAACCAATGCATGCTATATTATTTGATAAAGTAATGCATTAACTTTTGATTAATTATATTTTGCTCCTACTAGTTATGCCTAGGATGAGGATTTTGTAGTACATAGGTTGTATGTCATATGGTATGATGTGAGGAATAAATTGCAAGGTCACTCAACTATGAATATTTTATAGTATGATTTTGGAAAGTCATATGCAATAATTGAATAATAGGCACAAATGGGATATATGTGCAAAAAGTGTGAAAATATGTTTCGATCATATTTAATGAAGCAACAATCAAGACAATAAAGAAAGTGAAATATTTTAAGTTTTAAAATACCAAAAGAGTTAAAGATTGCATAATATGAGGCTTTACATCTTACAGATATGGTTAGTAGAGCATTGATGGTGACATTGTGCATAAAATATCGTTCAAGTTTGGATAGCAGGTCGAACAAGACAATCTAAGGACATTTTTTCTTGTCGACCATGTGTTTCGATAACTATGTTGTATGATTTCCTTATCATACAAAAAGGATATGTAGACACCGAATAAAGTATTTTTTTATAATTAACCACTCTCTGTTCTAGTTATTGAAATTAAGATGCTCTAAATATAAATGTTGAGAAGAATGAAAACTCTATCCATGGAGCACAATAAGGAGGAAAACCAAGGGAAGCAAAGGAAAAAGTGAGGATCTCTTATAACAAAAATGGTCTCTAGACATGACAAAAGAAGTCCTTTCTATTTGAGATGTCCTGCATTAAGTTTATAAAATAGAATAACCTTTTATATCACACGTTAAAGTTAGCTAAGGCTTTAGGAAAGATTAAAAAGATTATCTTGTTAAATTGCATGTGAATTCCTTGGTGATTTAAATGTTATAATAGCTATGTAATCCTCTTCCAAAAAATAGTTATGAAAAAATATACCTTAATGTCTAACCTGTGAATACAAATTAAATTATATGAATATAAGATCTTTTGGAAAAATATCATTTATTTGTTTTTTTTGAAAGTTCCACTAAAGAGATTTTTTTGGACTTATCATCTACTCCATTTGCTTATATCTATGCATTGCTTTTAAAGAATTCAATTCTTTACTCTTACTATAGTCCTATTCACAAATGTAGATGGTCATTTCATGATTATATGCTTACATTGGTAGCCTCACATTATTGTTGTATTTGTGGATTCAATTGTTGAACTTAGAACATTGGTATTTAGTCCAAATTCTCTATTAACTAACACATAATGTGTCACTAAAATAATAATATATTGTAAAAACTTGACTATTATGTCAACAGTTATGCAAAATAAGTTATTCTTGGCATGAAAAATGATGTAAGGTCTTGAAACAAAGAAACTACTAATTGGTGAATAACACGAACATCTTAACTAAGATACAACGTATGGAATACAACAATATGTTCATTAATTTAATTGCTCTATTTTTTGAATAATTATGTTTGGTTTAGCATAATTATTGTTATGAAAATTAAAAAAATGAAAGAGTAAAGCTATTAAGTGTATTTCACATCGCTATGACTTGGTGGCCCTGTTCCTTTATTATATCTTGTTGGAAATTAAGATCTTTAATGATCTCTCTTTTCCTTTTGTAAAACTTTCATCCATGAGAAGATAGATTAATTAAAATGTTCACTATGTCAGTGCAATAAAAAATTAACTAAGAATTTTATGGCATGATCAAACATCGAAGTGTAAAACTATGTTGATGTTAATGGTTTCCTATAAATCCTTGTTTTATGATAAGTATAAGTGTCCAAACATCTTTGTTAAACTTGATAATACCTACAAATCAATTGAGTAATATGACATCTTCAAGATGTGTATTATAGTTACAAAACCATCAGTAGTGGTCTGTAAAATTCATTGTTGACAAATTAAGCCATAGCTTACTAGATAAATCATGAAGTGACACTTCAAAATTTATGCAAAGCCATAGGAAAGCTTGTAACCAAGCATCCTTTTCTCATATATATACATGAGAAGCTTTAACGCATGTCTAGATTAGATTGTGGGACTCTAATTTGTAATGCTTAGGAGAACCTAATTTGTTTCTAAGGTGTGTATAGCCTTCGATTTCTAGTCAGGACACTTAGAAGGGCTATTTTGGCATTGAGTGTATTGAACTATTTATTTAGAATTTTTACTTGCTATTACTTTTTATATAAAAATTTAGTAGATATTCATGGAAATGCATTAGATTTGATTAATTCATGTGGTTTATTGACTCATGGATTCTTAGCTTGATAAAAGTATGCATGAAACTATAATTTAAATTATAGTTACATTTGACATTCTTATATTCGATTTGTTATACTTATGGTTTTGAAAAAATAATAGGAGTGACACACTTCTGCACCAACCTCAACAAATGTGCCATTTTTATTGAACACAAACTTTCTAGGTTTGACATTCCTTAGAGATTGCTTACAAAAAATCTCAGCAAGATTATGAGTGTAATTCATTAGCAGACACCTCTATTCTTTGATGATGTTAAGAGATTTCTTGTCTCAGTGAACTTTTATTAGAGACTTGTTAAGGGTCTTAGTACCATTACAACCCCATAATTGATTATATCACAAAAGAGATTTTTTTGTGGATACCCATAGTTGATAAAGCATTTGAAAAGATTAAGTAATCTATGACCCAAGCTCTTACAATCTAACTTTTGGACTTCTTTATTTTCTTTTGAAGTTTTTTGTCATGCCTCAAAGATATCAAAGTTTAGTGCTTAGCTACAAAGGATGCATAATAACATTTTTAGTTAAAAATTAAATAAGTCATGCCAGAAATACTTAGTGTATGTCAAAGAAGTTTTTATGATAGTCTTAACCTCAAATAGTTGGAGGTGTTACCAAGAATTCCTAATTTAATCTAACCAATATGGTTTAAGGTATCTCAACTACTAGAATTCCATTTAGCCAAAACATACTAACTTGGATGAATTCCTTCTAAGCTCAACTTTTATCCTCAAGAATATGCCTCATGTTGAAAAAAGGTAGCTGTTGCCTTTAATAAAAATGTAAACTCATCACATTGTCTATCTCAGTCTTCACCTTTGAAATTCTCCTTCATGTGTACCCCTATTGCACTGCCTTTAAGCCTATATAAAAAAATAAGTTTTCAATCCAATTAAGAGCTCATTTGATTACATTATTAAAGAGTTTTATCATTGTAGTGGTAAGAAATTTTTCAAACTAACAACATTACTTAGCGATTTCTTAGTTTTAGAGATAAATGCAGGAGGGCTAGCAAGTTGCTTCGGGTGAGAAAAAACTATCGTGACAAAAACCCAAGATTTTACACCTCATTCCTAGTACCATCATGACCATGAGAGCACCTTATTATTGATTTTATCCTTAAAAGGCCCACAACAATTAGAAGGCTTTGCACTATCTTCATGAATAGCAGAACGATTAATACAAATGGCTATATTCATACTCTTCTTCAAGATGTCTAATGCTTAGCACATTGCTTGACTATTCTTTGAGAAAATTGTAAAGCTTCATGTGTTGATGAAGATCATAGTGATAGACAAAGACATTCATTTCATTAAAAAATATGTGAATAAAAATAAGACATGTGAAAAAAATCATAATTACGACAAAGTAAAAAGTGTCATAAGCATTACGAGGAGATAAAAATTATTATAGAAAATTTTTAGCTTGCTATGAACATCTAAAATATTCTTTACAATGATTACATTCACATATTAATAATTTCTATAATATTTTATTTGTATCATGTAGTATATTTTTTCAATCACATTACCATTTCTTTAAACACATGCAAAAAATAGTTTATTTTGCTATAATATTACATCGATATATAGCCTTATCACTTTGAGTATTTAAGCCTTCCTTTCTAAGGAATTTCTAACTTTCAAGACTTTAATATATAGTTATTAAGATTTTGTATGACTTATTGAAATATTTATTATCAACTATAAAAATAATTTCATAGATTTTTAATGTTTTAATATCAAGATTAGAATATAGTTTTTCATTAACATATTTTATTTTCTATTTGACATTTAAACTAAAGAAAGTAAATATTTTCAAATGTTTCATTATTTTTTTATACTTTTTTAATACAATTTCAATTCCTTTCTAGTTTTTGTCAAGGGTCTAACAATCTTACCTTGCCAATAAGAACATCAAATTACATGTAGTGTTGTAGATTTTAAATTACATCAATTTGAAAAGAACATTTTTTCTGCTTTTGGTATTTTTCAATGAAAGAATGTTAATGAAATATATATTATAAATATTTTTAATTGAAATTTTTTTGTGCAAATTATTAGAAATTTTTAAAAAAATTTTACTATATTTTTATTTAGCTACAATTATGCATTTTCATTTGATATGGATAACTTTTATGCTTGTATTTTTTAAAATAACATAATGTTATTTTTTTGACTAATATTTTTAGAAAGACTTAAATGCTAAGCTTGTCTTTTTCCTCTTAAATAAATATATTTTGAATTATCAATGATTTTTTATTCGTATAATTTGATAATTATATTTCATTCAAAATTTTTATTATATATTTTTGTAATACTATGCGTACCACTATTATTTGTAATATTTTTATTACTCCCTTCACATTTACACCACTATTTTGTTATGAAAAACACCATTATTTTATTTTGGTGATGGTTTTCCTTAAATGAGTTTAGATCTTGCTTCTCAATGTCAAATAGGTCTATCATGTGGAAAGATCATGTTCACTTCACCCATGTGAAATTTGTGATTCAGGAACACTTGATGAAGGACATTGTTGACCCATCTATATTAGTATTAGCATCTAAAGCCTGTAACAATTTACCTAGGCCAATAGGTTTTATGAGGTTATGTTGGATATTTAAATGTTTAAAAATCATCTTTCCATCACTATTTCTCCTTGCTCAAGTAATGCATCTTATTCAATTTACATATCATTGAGTAAAAATTTCATTAGAAGACAATCAATCTTTAAGAAAAGAATTAAAAGAAGAATAACGATGTTTTCATCACTATCCCTCAACATGCAATCATCATTTCATTCCACATTGAGCTAGTTTGGACATTGCTACATAGTTACTTCCATTGAGCTAAACAATTTAACTCCCTCACACTTCTTTAATTATAATTTGGTGTGCCCCTTTCTTAAATTGATTTCGATTATGACAACTTTTCATTAAGCTTGGTATATGTTTGCTTTGTGACATTGTTTGGATAATGTATTACTCATTTTGTTTGTCTCTTACCTTAGGAGTTTTTCATGAATGTTTGTAAGTACTTATGACAAGTGTTGCAAGATGTTTTATCGTTAGTAGAGCTCTTTTGCCTCATAATTATAGGGCATTGTTGGCTAGGATGCACAATCTTTTTCTTAGTGGTAGGTAACAATCTATTAGATTTTACAAAAGATTTTTAGTATTTTTCTTTATCATTTTTTTCTGGGAGGGAATGCAAATCTAAGTGGATTAAAGAACTTGATATTCATTTCCTAATGTTTCATTATTTTGCCTCCACACTATGGATTTCAAAGTTAATAATTGCTTCTAATATAAACCTTTTTTAAAAGCCATTAATATGTGAAAAACTTACCATTATACCATATTTTAGAATGTTTAAGTTTATAATTTTCATAATCATCCCTTCTTTGTAACACTATCCTTTAATAAAACACAAAAGAATTTCTTGATAATGACCTCCCCATGTTTATTGTTTATATTCTCATTTGATAATGGTTCTAATATTTTACAATCTTTTGTTAGTAGATTATCTTTTTGCTAGCATAATATATATTGGGTTAAATATTAAAAATGACTTCACTTTTGTCACACTATGTTCCTATTCCCATGAAAATTTTTTATCTATGTTAGATGCTTGTAATTTATATGTCATACATATGAATATAAAAAAAACATTATTGGTTATGTGATTTTGTTGGTAGCAAAGAGTTCAAATTTTCCAATGAAAAAAATTAGTAGCCTCATTATCTTACATTGTACTTGTAAGCCCTACATCATCTCTTTGTTTTCATTATTGTATATTAGTATGCACAACCTATAGTGTGTGATTGTGATCACTACTGAACATACTTTCGGGAAGGCAAACGTTTAAACTCTAGTTAGAATCAAACATACAAGTTTTAAAGGTTACATTGAAGTCATATTTATTGAGGATGAAATTCTTAGAATTGTAGCCATATCCAACATTCTTTAATTGGGAAATTTTCTCATTGAATTCTATAATTGAAACAATCTATGTAGCTTTTAGTAAGATTGTTTTGTTAAGGATTTCATAATTGGATATCTTGACAGGCAACACATGCTAATCACATTATCTTCGGAGTTAAGCTAATTACATTGCTTTTTTAGTTTAAGTGTGGAATAGTATTGATTTTTAAATGAGATCCTTGAAGTGGAATTTGGACTTTCATTTTAACAAAGAACACTCTCTAACTCTATTACCAACTTCTTTTGAGTAGTTACTACTTCACCTCAGCAACAAAGTTGTAATCTATTAAAATGCTCTTACCATTCTAACTTGATTAAAGGTTAAAGAAACCTTGTCGAACTTGATGTGGCTAAGTGTTGGTTAGGAATTAATTGAGGTGGATTTATTTAAATATTTTTACACTAGAGTAAGAATCAGAAAAAGTATGGAGTTTCAAATTTCCTCATTCAAATGGCGAAATATGATAACTTGCTTAGATACTACCAAGGCTACTATAAAAAATGCATAACTTTATAATACAAACACAACACTAGTGCTATTAATTAGTATAATTAATAAGTGGAATTATAATCTCTTCATGATAGAATTACATGAGAAGAAAGGATTGCAAAAAAATGTTCATAATGAAGCAATACAAATTCAAATGTAAGGATAAATAAGCAAAGGAGATATAGGTAAGATTTTGAGATCAACTCTAAGGAAATTTAAAAAAACATGCCCAAGAAAAAGCTACATAGTTTTTAAACAAATCTAATAGTAAATAATCAATTGTCAATGAATCAAATAGACTCATCATGATACTCCTAATCTCAGGGGTCCCTTATTGTTTGTTTAACTATCCCAAAACTTCCTCAATTGTAGTATGCTCAACAATGAACTTCTCATAGGATTGAAGCCTAGGTTTCCCCCAAATGGTTCTTCATCATTTTGAAGCTTATGGATTAATATATTGCTCAGGAATCTCTCTCCTATATTCTTTAGGCGCTCTCAAAGTCCTACCATTCTTCTTGTGTATCCTTTGTTCCCATACTTCAAAGGTTCTATTGATTCTTCAATCTTTCACATGTAGCTAATTGGGAATTGCTTAATCATTAAAAAGATTTAGTAAGGAGCTCCATGACAGGACCAAAGTTCCTTTACTAATTCACTTAAAAGAAGAAGAATTCATTCCATTCTAAGAAGGCTTATTAAGTGGAATTTATAGAAAGTTAAAGACAAGTCTAGGATTTCAAAAGCATCCCATAAAAGCTTTTATTCAATTCAAATAGTGATTTAATTAATCAAGAATGAATAACAGTCTAGTAAAGAATATCAAAAGAGTAAAAAAAATCTTAGTTTGCTATGTTGAGAATCATTTTAATGTAAAACATTTAAGTTTGATTGTTCATTATTCCTATTTCATAAAGTAATATGATGGTTTGAGTTGATAAGGTGTTAGCAACTTTATCATTATGCTTGTAGCACATCTAGTAAATTTGGGTGTTTCAAATGGATGAATTCAATTGCAGAATAATGATTAATATTGAGAAATTCATTCATTTACTAATTAAATGGTCAACATGAAATTTATATGTTCATTAATCTATTATTTAAAAAAAATCTCTTGCAATAAAAGGAAAGTCTTTGGAAACCCTCAACAACGTGGTAGTGATTATTTGTAACTCTTTGCATATGAGATATGATATCAATATATTTGCATCAATGGATGAATAAAAGGGGAGCTCCTTCGTATTGTTGGAGGAGGTGTAGGACTTCTTAGATTGAGTAAATCAATGTAGGCTAAAAGGTCTACTGTTCGTTGGCTCTTCATTCACATTGGCTAGGAAATGGAGTAGGGGATGGGTATGGGAAGGTGGATAGAGCTTTAAGGAATATAGGTTGGTAAGATTTAGCTTTACATCCGTTATAGAACAGTTTTGCTAAATAAGCTCAAATTGCACTCCATAAGTGCTAAAACTGATAATGATGTTGGCCTCAAAGTTGAAACAATATAGATTTTAAGATCATTAGCTTAGTCATGATACATTCACAAAACTATTGTAAGGAGTTGGGATTATATATGTTTGAAAGCTTTGTCCATCAAGCTAAAGAGGTTTAATGAATATTTCAAATAGTAGAATAAATAGAGATTCTAAAAATATTTTTGAGGATATCAAATATGATGAAGAATTTCTAAATTTAAAAGATGAAAAATCTAAATCTTAACAAAGTGGGAGTGTAATATGTGACCTTCTTAAAGGTAATGATTACTAATTTGATGTAAATACTAAAGAGGAGATGTACTGATTTCAAAAGGAAAACGTGAAATAGCTCATAGATTGGGATTAAAAGAACAAAATGTCTATATTATGGAAGAGCAAAAAAGGACACGATTTAATATAAATTACATTAAAGATATTTTGGGACTATTCATTTTGTAGGAAGAAAAAGATTAATAGACAACAATTCACCATTATAAGAAATTAATACTTGTTTTCATTTGTTTGGAAAATGAAAATCTTCTTAGTTGCACCCCTTTAAAATTATTGAGTCAGACAATTTGGAGTTAATGAGATTGATTATAATTGATTAGATATAAGAGATTATGTTTTAAATGAATCAGCATAGCAATCTAATATGGATTGTTTTAAAAGACAATGTTTCTTAGTTATGAGGCTCACCCGTTCTTAATGGAATCGTAATGAAAATTTAGAATTGAATCATAAACTAATAGGAATCTAAAATCCTTTAATGATTATAGGACAATTTGTATGTGTAATTTCATAAAATGGTATTTATCAAAATACTCACACCCTTTTGCACTTCCTCTGTAAAAACATTTCACTTCAATAAGTAGGTTTTATAAAAAGGAGGAGAGATTATAAATAATATTCAATTAGGTCAAGAATTAATTTGGTCATTGAACATGAAATTAAGAGAGAAGAATTACAAGCTAAAGTACATTTAATTAGTGCATATCATGCTATTGCTTCAAATTTCTTAACTTCCTTTCTCACAACATTAATTTCTCTAAAAATGTATCAATTTAGTTCTTACTATTCTTGGCATCTTGTAGATCTCTATCATCATGGGCCAATGTTTTTTGAAATGTTTAAGTGGGCTTAAGTAATGGAACCTAATTTCTCTATTGCTATTGATGTTATCAAAAGATGTTTTTCTGTAATGCTCTAAATAATCTTCAAAATCATGAAAAACATCTCACACAATGCTCAACCGTGGGATTGATTAACAATTACACATGTAGGAAAAGGGTAAGACTCTATTGAATGGGGCAAAAGAAAAATATCTAGGATTTAGATTCTATTTAAAGAGTATCAAGTAACACCTAGACATCAATTAAATTAATAAAAAAAAGTTATTTGTTACCAAAAATGTGTAAGGTGGTTTCAAAAGAAATTTAGTCAAAAGTTTGACTTTTAGAGAGTTATTCTTCCAATTAAATATCTAGATTTTAATCTTTAAACTGGTATAAAGAAAAATATCTACTTCCAAAATAATTAAAAACTAAAGCAAAAGACTTCAAAGTGGAAGAATGAGCAATTCTTAATTAGGGGTAGACTTATTTTGATGAGGCATGGACTAGAAGTAATCTCCACATACTTTAAATGACAGTTAAAATGCCAAATGATAGCTTATACAAGTAAAACAAATTGATCATATGAAGCTAATAAGCACATAGAGGTTGTATTTTTTGACAAACCTTCAATCCAACAATTACATTTTAAATTCATAAATTTATCATACAATTACTACTCTAATGAACATATTGTAAGATGTACAACTTTTATAATATTTTTCTTATTTTTTAATTATCACACAACATGATTGCTTAGATTGTACATGTATGATATAATTATCTTATTGAGTTACACTTATAAGCTTAAAAAACAATTCCTATAATAAGATAAATAATAACATATTTTTATGACAACATTATAAAATTTTTATCCTAAATCTTTTCACTTTTTAGTTAGGAGACTAAATCATACAAGTATGATATACTACGTTCTTTTGTATGAAATAAAAGGTATGTGAATAAATAAAACAAAATGTGGTTAAACACATATTTTTAATCTAAGTAGTTGATATTGAATAGCTCGCATATTGTAATGCTAGCCCTGATGTATAAAACATATGGTAGAATTATTTAACATGTACACAAGATTGATTACTATAATTTAAGTTCAACTTATGCATAAAGGAAAGGCTTAATAATTCCACTAGTTATATCACACCATGACCTTTTTAGCAACATTTTTTCATAAATTCTCAAATGTAGTGAAAGTCGTGCTTCAATTGATGTATATTGTGAGAAATCCTCCCCTCAATTACCTTCTTTTCAAAATAAAAGTCCTATTACTCAAATATGGTAATCATGGAAAAGTTGTCTAGGCTTGAGTGAATCCCATTCTTTTATGGACTTGTCAACTAACTAATCAAAAGATGGGATCACCTTTCCTATACAAATATACTAAACACAACTATTTGTACATTGTACTAATGCAATCCTACCAAAACATTTCATAAACTCCATACACAATAAATAGTGTGAACACATCACCATGATGCACATACCATTCATAGTGAAATTGTAACCATTTAAAAGCAAAATATAAAAGATGAACACAACTAAAAATTGAACCTATCAAAAGTTTGATACAACCATGAAACCTATATATAACATTTACTATAAAGGAAACATCATCACTACAAATAACTCCTCATGAAATAAAATGCTAAATCATCAACACTGCTAGACACAAAACATTTGTTAAATTATTGCATTAGAGCTTTCTTGCTTACCAAGTAGAACAAATGCAAAAGCTATGATGCTGTCACAAAAGAATTGCATTGATCTCTATCCTTTTCAATGAACACTAAGAGCCTTAACTTATTCAATATGAAATGTAACCTCACTAATTTTTGTAACCTTCTTATTTAATGACTTAGCTAAGCATGAGGATGAGTGTCCCTTAATACTTAGAAGAATGTTTAACTCTAAGTCATATTTAGAAACTATTATCATGTAATTAGGGTGTTTAGTTACAATAGTTAGTACCTCAACAACTATGAAGGGTTATCAATAAACATATGCACTCCTATATAATGTAATCTATCACATCCATAGTCCCTGAGATGTGCTCAACAGCTATGTGGTAGTAAGAAATTTTAGGACTATGTAATCAAATAACTAACACTTCTTAAGAAATGGTGTGTAATCATATGAAACGGAATTCCCTTTTCCTAGTACGAATCACAAAAGGAAATTGACACCCTGTCAAAACATAGGAGTATATGATCATTAAATATGAATGCTATATCTAGGGAGTCTACTCATGCATTATGGTACCTTAATAGCATCTTATCTTCTACCTGGTCTATGGATTCAAAAATGTTTGGTCTACTTCATCATAGCTTTATGCTTTAATCTTTGGGGTCATTAAAACACTTTATTAAGTTCCTGTTATTGTATTCTTTACATAATTGCTAAAGGATTACTGCTATATATGACAACATATGATAATCTATTAGGAACTACAATAAAATCTCCTTGACAAACTGTTTGAGGTTAACTTGAGTTTCCTCTTAAACCATAATTTTTTATGTCAACTAATCCTGACTTTTTGTCAAAACTGTGCTTAGCTTTTTAGGTTTTTCAATCCTCTTAGATTTTACACATATAACCTACTTTTTAGCCTTCTTTATATTTGAATCATCACTAAGGCATTTTTTCTTATCTAACCTTGCACTTGATCTTTCATTAACACCATAAACTTGGCTTTAAGCCTTAGGCACCAGTTAAGGGCATATGGCCATTCTTTTCAAAATATGGTTTACATAAGTTTTATTAGTGACTCTACATACCTACTAAGATAACATGAGCCACTACATCATTCTTAATTGTCACTTCTTTGCTACTAATACCACTAAAATACCATCTAAGGCGTCCAACACATGCCTTTTGAGATTAGTAGACTTCTAGGAACTTACTCATATTTCCAAGGTTTGTCTTGGCTAAACTTTATGAGAACTACTTTTCTTGTAGGCTAATTCATAGCATCTCTCTTAAGGTTATAACTCAGAGATTCCTCAACCTAATTATCATTGGAAGTTAAAAGTAATAGCCCATCCAAAATAAGGCCTAGCACTGATGCTCCTCAAATCTTTCTTTGATGTGTTTCACATGATTAAACTTAATCTTAACGATCATTATGAAAAAAATCCAAAATCGACCTTACCACAATATCCATTATCCGAGAGGTACTCAACCATAAATTTGTATTGTTATAGCTACCTATGGCCTAATTTTCTTTCAAATGTTAATCTAAGAACTCATCAAAAGCCGTAAATTTGTTTTAATGCCAAGGTAAATGTAATCGAGCCCATATACTTAAACTTTGTTGGATTTTTAAGAAAATCTAAACCTCTCTATTCAACAATCATGCATCACAAATGTAGTCGACCATCTTGCCAACCCTTTCCTTATCCTATCTCCTAACAATTACTTGTGGCTCAACTCAACATTTTCTTACTGGTCAACCCAAGGGCTTCATAAATCTCTATATTTCCTGTAAGGCATAAATCTGAGAGTCCAAAATTTCTAACCTAGAAAATAAAGATCTACTAGCTATCATAAAGCCATTTAAGATCTCACAAGATCTCAATAAGTCCTCTTATGCCATTAGTTTAGAAAGGAAATTAATCTATAATTCTTGCATGATGCAATAAATAATTTTGGCAATAAGAAGTCATGAATTAGTGTTTGTAGAAAGATGAAAATTGTGAGATTTTATGTTCAAAGAACATATGGTAGTATAAAAGCTTTTATAATATTAATAGAATTAGCATCTTCGCTTATCATAATTCATTTCACGATGATGTAAGATGATCATGTTAGAAAGATGTTCATAGCATCATGGAGTCATCTTAATCCTTTAAACTAATTTTTTGTTAAGGAAAATCATAATAGAAATTCTCTTTATTATGGCCAAAACCTATTATCATGCTTGTTATATTGAAATTAACAATTTTAGCCTTATATGTTCTTTTTTTAGTCGACATATTTTTGTGGATGATCCTTCCACTTGAGTTGTGTAATTGTCAACTCGAATAAGAAAGTATCCTTCTCTTAAGTTTGTGGATTTCTCCTCTTTTACCTTACTTTTGGCTTAGATCTATTTTTTTTCATCATAATTAGGGTTCCAAAATCGCTCTCTTAATGCAAAGGTTTCTACTAGCCCTCTTATGGCAAGTTTTTCAAATCCAATAGAAAAACCATCTCTTGTATCATTAATATTAAATGTTACCATAACGTAATAATTTTGAGGTGCAACAAAGAGTCACAATTAGGGTTATGACTCACACAAGTCCTATTATTATTAATGAATTAAATTTATATTTTTAGTCCTCCTTTAAAAAAATTTTCTCCCAATTTTCTAAATTTTTTTAATAAAAGTCATCTGGGACTATAGCTCAAGGTTTAAATAGATTAAGAGAATGTATGGTCAAATTAATGTTAAGTATTATTTACCATTATCCTTTGAATATCAAATAATAACTAGCAGTTTAATAAATTAGTTTTGAAAGCACATTATTAAATGAAGAAGTGTAACAAAAAACATACCCAAAGTCATCTAAATGTTCTACTTGGGCTTGCTAAACTGAGTTGTTTAACTGTCTTCCTAGAATTACTAGAAGTTTATCACCAAAAAAAAAAAAATAGCTCTAACCATCTATAGCAGTCCTTGCTATCTTCATGTTGGTTAGTTTCTTATTTTTCCTCATAATTTCATAACAATTTAACTATGGGCATGCTCTTGCACTTAATGTTTTTTATATTAACCTCAAAAACACACACTAAGAACTCCTAGTAAGATGCATGTATTTATAGCTATTGTTCATCTTTGTTCTTAAGAAGAATATGTAACAAGTTTGTATTAATTTCTATGATTGACCATATCCTTAACAGTATTAAACAACACTAAACTAGTCAGTGGTTCCTAAATACTAATCAAATTGATTCTAGAATTGAGAAGTTATTGTTCCATCTATACAAAAAATAATTAGCTTTGGTTGTCCATCTTTTTGAACAATCTACTACAAAAAATACTAAACCATAATGTCATTTAAAGTAGTACTTTTAATAGTAAGAAAGTGAGTCAATTTAGTCAAACATCCATTATCATTGATATATGTTGTCAATCTAAGATGACTTCTAAAGTGTTCTCATCTAACTTCCAACCTAATATTGCAAGATTTTAGAGTAAATTTTAAGCATTATGATGTTCTCCTATCATTATTTTGCATAGTTCCAAGCACATTAAGTAACGTCCCTCTTTAGATTACTCCATTAAGTTAAGGTTTTGAGGTTCTTAATCATGTCAGTCACATATGGATGAATAGATAATTTGCTATCATGAGCTTCTCTAAATAACCAGTATTTGAAGTTCCACAATTGTGGAGCATGCCACTTACCAAGAAAGGTTAACATATGATCCTTTAAGGAAAAATCCTTAGACTGACTATGTTATAGTCAACAAATTTCAACCTAAAGCTTAGGGTCTCCTTGAAAAAGTGTCCTCAGCTCATCCATCTAATTGACATAGATGCTAAGTTCACTAAGTTGAGCAACCAAAGTCTACATAACAAAATAATTGTGAATAGCAATAATATTCGTCATGACCTCTCTATGATTTCTCCAAAAGTTAAGACTTGATAGTTGTGCTCGTAATCAAAGCATTAGCCCCATAATTTTTCTTTCAGTTGTAATACTTAGTCTTAAAGTCGAAGACCTTAATGAGCTCCAACTATCATCCTTGCCTCAGGTTAACCTCACTTTGAGAAAAGAAATATTCAAAGATATTGTGATTTGTTAAAAGCCAACCATACATCTTATACAAGTAGTATGGCCATAACATAAAAGAAAACACCACTTCTACAAACTCCAAGTCAAGTAATTTTAGTTATATTTATGTTCATGCAAGTGTCTTGATGCAGTTGCATTCATTCAATAACATTCAATAAGAAGTACTCCTAAGGAAGTGAGTGATTTAGTATTGGAGCCTTTGTTGGGCCACTAATAGAATTAAGATTCAAGAAATCCATTTGTTCACAAAACCTTTGCTCATAGTGATTTTTCCAAGAGAAAACCACATCTTACCTTATCAGCATAGTAATAGGTGTTATAGTCCTAGATAAATTTCACAAAAATGAATATGGTAATTATAAACAAAACATAACAACTGTGGATATGTAAAACTAGAGTCAATGTTTCCCACTCAGTGATAGTTCAAATCTTGATGGGATGTGTTGGAGTCTTTAGCATTGATAATTTGACTATGGAAAACTTATTGATCTAATACAAAGGAGGACTTAAGAAATTTTTTATTATCTTTTTTGCTCTTGAAATGCAACAAGATAAAACAATAAACAAAGATAAAACTATCTAAGAATGATTACAAGATGATGATCGTAAGATACATAAATGTAATAGGTGAATTAGATTATGTAAAGGGCAACATGGGGTACAAAAAATGCTTGTTCCTTATTTTGAATGTAATCTTTAGTATCTCTTCCTCTAAAATTTGAATCTTATGATATCATGATTGATGATCTATTTTAAAGTAGACTTCAAAACAAAGAAGTTGATCCAACAAATCAATAATTCATGGTAAGGGTTATTAATTCTTGCTTGTTACTTTATTAAGTGCCTAGTGGTTCATATACATATGCTAAAACTGATCCTTTAAAATGAAAATGACAAAGGCACTTAATGGAGAAAAACTATACCTAATCATGGCTTCATTCACAAAATCTTATAATTGAATATTTAGCTCTTAAAATTTTATAAGACTTACATGATAAGCTAGTTTGGAAGCAAAGGAAGCTTTTGTTTCTAAGACAATGTAAAACTAAACTTAGGGCTCCAATAATAGACATACCAATTCATCTAAGAAAAAATATAGATAGCACTATATAATTGAGGTGTACAAAAAGGCTAATGTTTCCAATCACATATCATGAAGAGTTGCTAACCTTGTTGAAAATCACTATGAAAAAACTCTAAGGCCTAGATAGCTAAAAGCATAGGAGCCCATCTATTGACTCTAAACTACATCACATCAAGGAATCTTAATAGATAGATTTTTACTTTCTTTTTAGAATAGTAAATCACCAACATTTACTAGGTTGTGCAATTCAACCATATAATAAGCATAGGCACAAAGCCATCACCCTAATTAATAATACCACCTTAAAATCTATAACAAACAATAATGTCAACATTAAAAATGTAGTTTCACCATCATAAGTTGCAACAAAAAGTATTTATCATCTACAATCTTATCTCAAGAAAGCTAAAAAATAAAAGAATTTGAAGAAGTAGTATCAAATGGATTGTTAAAAAACCTCCATAATAAAATTCTATTTGTGATAACATATAAAGGCTTTATAGCTTATTTTTGAGGATATGAATAGATTTCCAATTACTCTTCATAAATATCTTCTACCCATCTAATAATCTAGATCATCTTCTACCCATCAAGACAAGTGGATATCTTGTGATTGGGCTTCAACCCATCAAAACAAATCTTCATATTAAAAAACCACCATGCTCACTATCACATCCACTACACCCGTAAACCTAATCTGTAGTTCTTTGTATCATCTACTCTATAAATAGCTATGAAAGAATGGTTGCATACTAATCATGATGATCAAAATTATTTTACCACCTTTACTAATGAACCTTTCCAATCTTCACATTCAATGACGATGTAAGATTTTTCCTTTTTTCTCAACCATTCCAAAACCATCTACATGGCATTCCTCCAACTCAAATTACTTAGTAAGCTCCACCAAGTCTTAATATTGAGTAAATTGAGAAGCTTTTATTTCTTTGCTTAGTCCATTCATGAAACGTTGACATTATCATTAGAAGGTGCATGCATAGAAGAGTAACATTTCTATTTGAAAATCTAGATGAATAGTTAGCAAGAATTATCAACTTTTGATTAAGATGACAAAACCAACTCATAATCTAGGCCATGGGAATCTTAGAGACATAGCACTCCCTAAATAAAATCACAAACTTCATCCATGGCACCTCATTATTTTGGTATCCCCAAACATAGTTTGTGGCTTGCTTTTTCACCATGTAGTGGACTCTCAATTTAGAATCAACTTTACAATTGGCAACTTTCCTCTTAGCTAGGCACCACCTAGAATCAAGCAGATCCTAAACATCAACTAAATCATCTGCTTACCTCTATAACTTTCTTTGTTTTTTCCATCAATAACCTATGGATTTAAATGCATGAAAGCTTCCAAAAGTGGCTCGACTTGAGCCTCAAGCCGCATTTGGGGTGTGATAGACCTAACGTGTAATACAATCTTGGGCTCTCTTTGAACATGACCGTCACACATTGAAGCCATCATGGTATTCACATTTTAACCATTTCTACCATAGATATACTACACCATTATTTCAAAATGCAGCAATGATAAAGCATATATACCTTACAATGAACTTATGAAATGCAATGAATTAAATTCCCTACACCAAACAGCCCATAAATTTCTTAGGTTATTCTCTTTCTATAAGTTGGAAGAAAATTGCATATTTTCAATTCCTACTGGGTAAAAGTAATATGAAAGTTCTAAGTTGAAAGAACAAGTTGTTTACTCTTACAGTTAGACTTACCCTTATGAAGATTGGTCTTGTCTCAATGCCTATTTACTCGCTAATCATATTTAATCACCTACTTAACATACTAAATAGAGTTGAAAAAATTATTAACGATTTCATTTGTAGTCACTACAAGAATTTACAAAAGCTCAATTTCTTTAATATGTAAAACGTTAGCCATCCAACAAAAGAAAATGAATTGCTGCCAAAGAAAGCTTGAAATGGTAATGTCTATATTCGTAGTAATACATAGTTAGAAGTTCATTTCAAATAAACTGTTATGGTTAAGCTACATGAAAACAAAGAATATGATGTTAACAATCAAATTTCACATTTTGATAGTAGGAAATTTATGGAAAGAAGGGAAGGGTTGATCTTAAATCATACTAATTTGTCTAATCCAATGAAAGCAATAAATGGATAGTCACAATTGATGGAAACTTCACTATTAAATTAGGTTGGAAAGAAATTGGGAGCAAAGGCATGATTATGAAAACGACGTCTTATATCTAGCATACTAAATGTCCGATTAATATCTCAATTTTGTTTTGAATAAGATTAAATAGATTACTACCATTACTATAGCATTTAAAGAAACACAACTTTGTGAGTCATTAAAAAGCAATAAAGCATAGTCTATCTTTCCTAGTAGTTTGTGAGGAAAAATAAATCAGTGTGAATCGTAGAAGTGGGGGGCAATTATGAGTTGCATAATAATTTTACTATTTTTATTGCATTTATTTTTCAACAATTCTTCATAGAAACAGCTTATGTTTGTTGAGAACCTCGATTATATATTATATATATATATATATATATTTAAATTTTTTGTCAAGAAAGATGAAAAAAATTAAAGTGGTACATAAAATTTTTTGGTGGCTTGGATCAATCTATAAGCAACATCTACTTCTAATCGAGGTCAACAAAACACCATTATTAAGAAAATTACAACTTGGGATTTTTCCTTACTGTGCACCTCTAACTTTGTTGAGGCTTCCTTTAAGATACATCTCAAATCTACTACCTTTTGTGGGTTTAGTTATAATCTAGAATTTTGTGAGCTCAACCCCAACTCAATTTTTATAGGATCTAGCAAAACTCACTTTCGCAAAAGCTGCATTGCAAAACAATTAGAAAATGAAAGGGATCAAAATCATTAATAGAAGTAAGAAAATGAAAGCTTCAAATTGTTAAGCTTAGCTTGAAAAAATTTGTATTTTGAGAACTACTATGTCATAGTGTATTGCAAAGGTATTTTGCACTTGTTGGATATCTTGCAAACCCTTTTTAACTTCTTAAAATATTGTTCATAACCATTAGCTATTTCATTACAAATGATTGGGTTTTTGTAAGAACATTTTGATTGTAGTTCTTAGAATGTAAAGGAACACTCTTTCACAAGTTACTACCAAATATGTTAAAATGATTTTCCAAAGTGGTTAAAAAATTCTTCCGAAACGACTATGCAAAGGCCTAAACAATGGCTATGGAAATAGTACTTAAGAAGGATCAACTAACTATTAGATCTGATTAGAGAGGATCTAGACTATTATATCAAAGTTTATAAAACTGAATAAGATATGGATGATTTGATCAATGTCGATTAAATGTGGTCTATCTGATCATATTGGATGAGATTTGGGTCATTCAAACCATCAATGGTAACAAAAACAATTGATCTCAGGGTTTGAATTAAAAAATCAAAAGTTTGGGCCATCAAAATCTAAGATTTATTATTTGAAAAAGTAAAATCATTCAAGGTTGACCAACTAAGTTAGATATGATCTTGTCATCCAATGTCAAGCTATGATTGATTGCCTAACTAAACGAAATATCCTCCATCTGATAGTCAATAAGATGGTGAGAAATAACAAGCAGACACTATTGGTATGGGTCAATGCTAAAATAGGATAAAACGTTAATGCCACATTGCAGGATTCCAAGGATTTTTTCTCTTTATACTACCTATTGTCAACTTATAAAATGAGTAGAAACTTGGGCAACCTACATTCCTATAGGATTATTGATTATATAGCTAATCCATGCCTTCCAATCAAACAATTGATATGATTCCTGATTGATGTAAAGCTTCCTTTCTCATACATAAACTAAGTTTAAGACTATACACTAATTAATATTTATTTCAAGTGTTATTGGTTTTAGCTAGTATCCTTACCCGAGGCTTCCTTGGTCCCAAGGGCTTGATTGGCCCAAGTGCTTTGTACTTGTACCATGGCTTGAAATATTTTTTAATTATAAAAATTTAATGATTTTATTTTTCTCCTTAAGCCAAAATTTAATAATAAATTTAGAAAGAAATTTGGTCAAGATGGAAATGGTAGTTTTAACCAAAAATAAGATTTAGTATTTGAGAAATAATGTCCTAGATGTTTCATAAATAAAAAAATGATTGATCACTTTAGATGCCTAAGTAGGACTTAAATGGAGACATGTGCCCTATGATTAATAATCAACAAGCTAACATTCCATTCCATAATAAAAAGAAAACCTTTTTAATGTTTTGGTGAATGTCTTCAATTGTTGAAGCTTGTTAAATAAACAATGGTACTTTAAGGACCTCTAATTCACCATCTTCAAAAGTGCATAGCTTGTTCCTCACAACTAAGCTAATTTACCCAAAGTAAACCCATTTGAATAAAATGCCAAAACTTTATGACTTGACACATCAAAAATAATGAGAACTTGATAATCTCGTCTTTCTGATGATAACATGTAAAAATGTTTTAAAGACATTACAACATGTAAAAACATATACTTAATAAATCTTACTAAAATAAGAGGTATTAAAAATGAAAATTATTTTCTCCCCACACTTCAAGCCACTTTTTAATATATGCTTCCCTTAACTTCATGACTTTTCTAAGTTTTACCATGATCATACTCCTCCTTTTGCACCATTGGGAGGGTGGTGCGACTTATAAAATTTCTGTTATACCATTCAAGAGGTTTTAAAAATTTATTGACAAGTTCTTACTTTGAAGCTACACATTCTATTTCTTCTCATCATTCAATGGCATGAACTCCAATAAAGTGAAATCTAACATCTTTGTTATTTTTGTTATAACAATGAAATTAGTTATATGCTCTTAGAAAAATAACATAGTCATGTCTACAACGATTACTACATTTTCAAATATTTATTCTTGAATACTAATTTTTCTCTAATTAATTATTAGTCATTATGTTTAAGGACTAATTATTATACTTCTCTCATATCTAACTATCAATTCATCTCAAGAACCTATACCCTTAAGGGCTTCTTCAACAAATTTTTATTTTGTGAAGGATACAAATGTACTATTCTAACTATTTGATTAATATATCATTAAATACATTCCTTTGTATTTTAATATTTACAAACTCAAGGTTGTAGTTCAATAGCTTTTTCTCCACTTTTTTTCTCTAATTTACTTTTTTCTTTCTTCATTTATATGTTCATTATTTCCTCTATCTAATTACTAGAACTTTTATTAATTATTCTTTTAATTCACTCATCAAACACTACACGTGTTGTTTGATTTCCTTTTTTTTCTTATGTGGGACATATAAATTGAAGTCATATTCTCCGTTTCATACAATAATGATATAGATATGTTTTTGAAAATTCATTGCCATTAAATTAAAATTATTTCTCTTTCAAACTCTAATCAATTCAACAAAACCTATGATAATCTTATTTTTAATTCTTACGAAAGCAAACTCAAGGAAATTTTTAAAAAATGAATTGAAAACACAAATTCATGTTCTTTCCACCAAGGCTTAAGAGTCTCTTCTCAAAACTTATTTAAATAAGTTATCTTATAAGTTCTATTAGTAGTGAAGTAATTCTATGTTATTATCCCACTTAACAAAAATTTTCCTTTTTTCTCAGAATTCTTAAGTCAACTATGAGTTAACTATAAGCTCATAAAATCAAATAATTTCATTCTTAATAGTAAATTATTTGATCAAAAAATGAAATTTCATCAAAAAATGTCATGGTCGAACTTTAGTCTTAACTAGCCAAAAATATTTAAATACTTCTATAACAATTGTTCACATTTTCTAACAAGCTGTAAATGATTAATGTTGATCAATACTAAGTAAGTCTAAAAATGTTTAACAATATAACCTAATCTAAATGTGCAAAGGATTACAATTATTTTGCAAGTGAGGCACATAATTACACAAAGCAAGACTTGCCATAATAGGTCCTAAAAGTTTGTTCAAACTTAGAAAACTGCATACACTTTAAATTTAGGAACCACACAAATTTTGTTTTGATAATGATAGGGCATTGATGTTCTAATTTTACAAAAGAAATGTCTAATGTTTGTTTCATTAAGAATTCAACTCATGTCTATTATTCTTTAGATTAATGAAATTTTTAATTGTGCAATTAAATTTACAATATTCAAATTTTTTAATAGTTATTGCATAAAACATTAGATTTTAGATGATATTAGATGTATGAAATGAAGGAATAAATGGTTCATTGACAACATGGATATATCAATTTTTCAATCTATAATTACCATGTGAACATGCCTTTTTTCTTATCACATGGTTGTAAAATGAAGCATGTTTAAGTACAAGTGTAGCATTCAAGTAAGCATCACCCTTTTTCACATGGTTGAATCAAGTAGCATATAGAGGTATGTGTGAATGATTACAAGTAGATGAATGAGAAAATATGCCAAAAATAACTTGTCTTCAGTTCTTGTAATTCTTTTTCAAGTAAATCAAACTTTTCTAGTTCTCCTTCAAATAAAGATTTTTTCATTATTGAATTATCATTTTCTAATTTTAAAGTATCATTATATGTAATATGCTTAGAAATTCTTTTTTCACATTCTACATTTGATGCTTTCAAATTTTAAAGATTAAACATATAGGGATGAACTTCATTAGTTAAGCAAATATTCTCCTCTTTAAGTGCTTCATATTCTTCATACAACTCAAATGTTAACATTCTTATTTAGAATAAAAAATCATAAGATCATAAAAAATGTTAGTTAGTTTTTTATGCTCAATAACTAATTCACTAAAACAATTTGATATTTTATCACTAGTAGATTGACATGTAGAATTTGATGTACTTGATAAAAATTTCTCTCAATAATTCATCTCTAAGATGAACTTCTTCTTCTTGTTCTTGTCGTCTTTCTTCTTTTGGTTCACTTCCTTCTTATCATCACCAATATTAATAGAATTATTCACACAATACAACATATTTCATTTCTACATCTTAAAATAAGTTATAGCCACACATGCTCTCAGAAGAATTTTTGAGATAATACACAAAATAAGTAATTCTTTTATTTAGGATTTAATTAATCCAATATTATTGAGTTATTGTTTCTATCTTTGGGAGTTACAAAGAATTAACAAATCAGATTCTCAAAAATAATTATCAATCTTTACAATAATAGTATTAGAAGGATTTCTCCAAATAAGAGAGTTTCCACTCTTAAACATTGTGAGACAATAAGATGAAATTCTTTCATTTCAAGTTTCTCAAATTTTAATTACTGGTGAATAAATTGTCAAAACAATTTAATAAAACAATGACGTTAGAAAAGCAATTAGTGTAATAATAAAGTAAAATGTCAAGATCATACTTGATATTAATAAAAGCATAAACATAGTAAATATCTAAGAATAATAATTCAATTAAGTTGCACTCACCAATTAATGACCACTATAACGCTTTTGCACACATATTGCAAGGAACCTAGTTTGACATTAGCCAAAGTATAATGAGTGTGTGCTAATCCTACAATATGTATGTGAATTATCAGTTTTGAAATAGTTTTGCTTTTTTGGATAGCATTTATTTTTCAGAACTTATTTATAAGAATAATTTTATGTTTATAAAAATCTTAATTTTATATAAGTATATATATATATATATATATATATATATATATATATATATATTTGATTAAAAACGTGGAAGTAAAAATTAAAGTGGTACACCTCAACATTTAAGAACCTACGTGAACTTTAAACTGAGGTTAGCAGATACAATACTTCTAAGAAAATTACAATATAAGTTGTTTCTTTTGTGTTCACCTCCAACTTGTGATTTTTCGTTACATTTCACCTCCAACCTACTTGATATTTTTTTTATTATAATTCCTCTCCATTCTATGAGATTTTATAGGTTGAACTATAACCTAAGGTTTTGCAAGATCAACCCCAACTCAGTTTTTTGTAAGATCAAATCAAATTTTATCTTTTACAAATTTTAGGTTACAACCCAAAAGTGATGGAAAATATAATAAGTAACAAATTTTTGATAAAGTGTACAATGTTTATCATGTATGTTTAAAAATAGAGCAAGTCACAAAGAGCACAAAATTGTGAAGAGGAGTTATAAAATGAAATCTTAAAAGTTCCAATCATAGCTAAAAGTATTTTGGGTTTTGAGAACTACTAAGCCCAAGTATGTTGCCAAAAGAGTTTTCACTAGTAGAATATGATGGAATGCTTCCTTGTGATCATAAATTATTGTTCTTATTTATTAGCTATTTTATTCATAATTGTTTGGTTTTTATAGAAACTTTTTTGTCAAAACAATTAAAATGTTAATGAAACAATCTTTCATGAGATGTTGCTAAAATAGCTTAAAAACTTTTCCAAGCACCCTAAAATTATTTTCTTCCATATTGGCTATAGAATGGCCTAAGTAACAAATACAAACATAGTCATTAGGTTGGATAAACTAGCAATATTTCGATCTATTTAGTGATCTTTAGGCTGAAGATCATAAATGTAGATGAGTTATATATGATTAGATTAAGAAAATTAAATAAAAAACAACTGATCCTATTACATGATATTTGGATCATTTGAAAACTCAAGAGAAAAGACAGGAACAAATCGTTGACGTAGGATTTCAAAAATGAAGAGATCCATGTCATGAAATTTAAGGATAGATTAAGTAAAGTGGTAGAATCATTCAAGGTTGTCTAATTAAGTCTGATATGATCTTGCTTATCAAATGTTGCGCCATGATCAAGTGCTTATGTTAAATGAAATCTCCTCCATCCAATCGATAATCAAAATGGTTAAAAATGGTAAATTGGTGCTACTAGTATGGGTCAGTGCTGAAATGGCAAAAGCCTTTAGTCTCATATGCTTATAATTTAAATTAAAAAATATAGGTTTCTCCCTCCTTGTGTGCTTACAATATATCTCCATGTCCACTGGAATTCTTACAGCATTAGAAGTTATATTTTAGGTCCTAGATTTAAGAATGCATGATGACCCATATTATACAATTGATATGAATCTTGCCTTATTTGTTGCTTCCTTTGTCTTACTCAAGTAGATTTAAGAATGCATGTTGACCCATGTTTCATTCGACACTACTTAGTTCTTAATGGCCTCCTAACTCGAGGGTTCCCTAGCCATCTAGTACTTCGTCAGCTCGAGTGCTTTGCACATGGTGTGTGACACAAAATGTTTTTTCTCTTTTTTTAATTTCGAAAATTTAACACTATTATGTTCTTAATTTAACCAAAGTTTAATAATAGACAAACCAAAAAATTTGCAAAGATGCATAAGAATTATTTAACAAAAGAAATGATTAAGTGATTGAAAAATTGAATTTGAGATGTTTCTAAATTCATGGGAAAAGGTGAACGGTTTGGATGCCTAAGTAGAATTTGAATGAAGAGATGTGCATTATGATTAATAACTAACAAGATAATATTCTATTTCATAAAAAGCCCTTAAATTTGATATGTATATTCTTAATCCTAGAAGCTTATTGAAGACTGCATGATGTTTTCAAGACCATTAATTCACCATCTTCAAATGCACCTAGCTTGTTCTTCACAAAGAGCCAATTCATGCTAAACAGGGCCATTAGAATAAAATGTCAAACATTTATGACTTGACTCATCAGATGCAAGGATAACATAATAGTTTACACATTTAATAAACCAAGTCAACTTGAATAACTAATTTAACATCATTAGAGGAAGTAAAGGAAATAACCACTCAAGTTAAGGAGAAATCATTCTCAACCTTCGATTGATTATTTTTTAAAGCATATAGAAGACATGAGAATAGAGAATCTATATGAAAGTTCATTAACTAGCACATAGCATCATCAATAATGTCATTTTCAATGGCCATAACATCTTTAATTACTTTACATTAACACAAAAGACCTAGGAAGATCTTCAATTGGTTTGACTTAATTTCTCCATATTCACTTTTGAGGCACAAAAGTTGTGAATTTTTTAAACATTATTAAACAAAGGAATGACGTGGTAAATAATGAAACAGTTTTCTTACATTCTATAAGGGGCCAACGAAGTGGTGAACCATAGTGCAAAAATTGAAACAAAATATATAAAAATGGATACCTAAGACATATAAAATATTCTCTAATTAAGTAAGGAACTAGCCAATCTGTATGATGTCCAATTCCTATGTAATCATATTTCATACATGGTTTGATGCATCATCAAAGAGGACTAGTCAAGATATAATGCAATCAAATTAGAGATTTTTATTTAAGCATGTATGTTTCATATATTGAGACAATTGTCACTGTACTTTACAAAGCACACAGTTGTCACAATTTTTGAACTTCATACCATGACATTTCTTTCAACATGGGATTAACAAATTACACTTAAAATGTATGACAAAAAAATAATCATGCCATTGCTCTAAGCTTCTTTAATTGTGTTTCAAGTATGATAAAATTATCAACAAATAGCTCATGGTATGCTATCACCAAAGCTAGCTAATGAATTAGGCAAGTTCATCTAATAATGGTTATTTGTATTCAAATAAAGGCCTATTTGTTATAGTTAGAAAGTTCACAACGAATGCAATAAATAGATACAACTCATCATCATACATACCTCTTCATTAGACATCATCGTATCAGGATGACACTCTCATGTTTTGCATTGCATATGTATTGTTCATCTTTGGATGCAATATGATGATACATTGCCTTCTTACTCTTTATTAGACAAACATGAAATAAAATTTTAGATAGTTCTATTGTACAATTACAATTGTATTATATTTTTCAATGCACATCTATTCCTCCTAAAAGTGAGCTATAATTTTTTTTCACATCTTCATGCTTTAATGGTTGTTTGTAGCTATACATAAGACAAGTGTAATAAGTGAACCCAAAGATTGTGCAATCATACATCAAAAATGTTCCTCCTATTGCATCAGACTAATACATCTTCCAAACATCTCAATGGAATGTCAACAACCTATGATACTTTTCACACTCTATATCAAACTACATCAATGGCAATGAGAAAATACTTTTTCATCTCTTAGGGATGATTCATTTACCCCATTTAATGAGACAAAATCAATCCATGACAACATAAAAAAATCTCTGTCGTACCATCAAAGACCAGCATGTACTTAGCTCTGACATCGAAGGAAATGCCAATGGAGTTACCACCTAGCCAATAAGAAATGTTAAAGAAACATTTTTTTATTTAGTTAACTGAATTGGCCAATTCCTAATCAATAAATATTAAAGAAACATTACTAATTATTCCCTTTAAAAAATAGTTTACTTTTCTCACCAAAAAAATGTTATTTTACTACACTTAGTGATGAACTCCAACATAACATGGACTCTACTATCTAGTCTATGAGACCAAGACTTTTTGCAACATTCTCTTTTCAATATCACATCGTGCAATAAAACCTAAAAAATGTGTTTTTTGGCTACTATTTCATATTCTTGATGTTCAAATTTTCCATCCTCATCCCTTAATATGATCATCATTCTTGGTGTATTAACCAAAGTGAATATTGATCCTCTACCAATTAATTAGCCAGCTAATTGATGGATGGGTTCAAGTGGTTTTGGAATAGTGCATCAGGAAATGTAAATTTGAATGTAGTACTAGCCAAAACATTAAAATACTTGTGATAAAATTTGTACACAATCCTTGGTGCTAACATACCATCATGATTAACATTCCCTCCACAATCCAATATACACCACAAAAAAGATGTTTGTAACAAAGAATTGTTTAATACTATAAGGAAATCTTGCAAGAACAAATGTTAGTATGTTAAAAGAAACATAATAATAGTGACTAAGATATCATGAGATAAAACAACTAACATTTATTGACTTTTTAATGCCTAAATCAAACTCCAAATGAGCTGTAATCCTTTGTATTTCCATATAATTGAAGTGTTGAGGTGAAAAGCTCAATAAGAAATTCTCAAGTCATTCCATAAAAGTAATCAATAGTAACATGAAAATAGAGCTAACTCGCATAAGAAAAATATAACCGAAAAGCATATATAATAGATTGGAGTGTTGCATAAGAGTGTCATATCTTACTGAGCTAAATTAATACATTACTTAGGATAGTACCATACAAGATTTATATAATCACTTGTCTCATTATATATTTTTTAACATAATGACATATTTAATATCTTGTATGAGCTCTCTAGCCTTTACAATCTCATGTTGTTGTGATATAGTTAAACAAGACAACTAGTGTCCCAACATCAATTTAGAATTTGCTCTAGGCCTTATAATCTTAGCATAAATGTTTGCACTCCTTAATCATACTAGGAGTCTATGATCAAGTTATTATGTACTCTATAATTGGGAGTCCAATTACATGAGATAACCCTTCCATGGTCCTCAAGTATCCTCAATAAGCATGTCACACTCCACTATGTACTTCGATAATTCAATGGGCCCTTGGGATGTCCTCATCAAGCAAGTGAAATGTAGCTAAACTAGAAGTGATTGATCAACAAATTTGGAACCCAAAAAATTTGGGAGTCAAATCACACAAAATAGTTTATCTCAATTTTGGTGGAAATCTTAAAGACAAATTGATTTGCTAGTCCATTGGAGTACATGATCATGAAATCTGGCACACTACAATTTGGGAGTTTAACATTGGGAAATGATACTACAATGACAAAAAAATGCAACCATTATAGCTCCTAATGGTCTCTTAAATCATGGGATTCTAAAACAATTTGTCCATTGCATCATAGACTTATGCAACAATCCATGGGCTCATGCAAATTTCATGTGATGATTCTATTATTTTTTCTTTATACTGATCTTAAAGGATGGTTGCTAAATACACCAACCATCAAATACATTAAGCAAAAGTCTAAATGCATTATAACCAAGAATTTAAGATTACCTTTAGGTGACATGTTAAATGTTCATTTACGTATCTAAAGTGAAGCTAAGTTTTCCTTAAAAAATCACTAAGCTATTTTGGGTTATCCAGGCTTCTAATATTTCAATCACATGACTAGCCTTTACCATTCCACTATGTTTGGAAAATCACTAGGATCTATTCGAATGTTTGGCCCTCAACTTGAGATTTTACTCACATCCTTTGACTTAGCTTTAACCCTTAGTTATTAATCTAGTTCATGGCAATTCCTTTCAAAACCATGGTTCACAAGTGTGCTGCCAATGACTCTTCATGCCTTTTAAGCTAACCTCAGCCACTGTTCTCTTCCCAAAGGTTCGACTTGGGCTATCCACAACCCTAAACTATCACCTAAGGTGACTAACCTATGGCATATTTGCCTAAATTGACCACTCATGATTGTTCTAATATATTTAGGTCATGTGTAGTGATTTGTAAAAACTTATGAAAAGAACTATGTTTTATGGCCAAACACATGCTCCTATCCTTATGCTATGAAAAAGCACCTTCTAAATGAAATCATCATCTATGGTCTAAATCAAGATCCTCTTAAAACAAATGTTACATCTAAAGCTTGCTCAAGGCTCAAAGTGTGGCAATGTTGTTGATTGTAACCTCAAATCATTCTTTATGGTTTTCACATACAAAACTTGAATCCTAAACATGATTATAAACAAAACGTGATGGTAACAATAACTTAATATTTGTTTACTTAAGAGCTACCCAATTGAAGGTCTTTATTCTTATAGTTGCTCATGGCTTCTTTGACTTTGAAATTCAAAACTAAGGATTCTATTTATGTAAATCAAAACATCTTACATCAATCCTTTTTTAAGGCCTATATCTATGAATCCAAAACATCCAACTTGAAATTTTTATAGTCCACAAGAGCCATGAAATTAAGCCATGAGGTCTACTTGTGGTAATAAATTATTTTTGTAGCAAATCATATATATCATTCAACAAAAGTAGAAGAAAATTACAATTACAAGTTAAAAGCATAACAAGTAATATAAAACATTTGCCATATTAACATGGTTAGCATTTTTCGACCTTTGAAAAGTTGGATTATCGATTGCATGAAACACATTTAATCGAATTTTTTTTTGGTACAACGAACATGAATAATGTACTTTTCACAGAGGTGGCCACTCATGCATGAGCTACTGGTGCTTTATTCTTCAAGAAATGGGTTGACAAGAATTAGATTTTGCATGTATCATCACTTGAAAATTTCCTCATTGCACTAATTAGATAAATATGTTCAAATATACGACATTGTATAGAAAACTAAATTATATTGGCATGGTTTTGATTCTTCTCTTAACAATAGAGCCATTAGTGTTTCTATCCAGCATGCCACATCTTTAGACAAGGGCAACAACTAATTCAATCTACTTTGATATGGAGTTGGTGATGCTCACTATTTGTGCTCATCATCACTAGACCAACTGCCTGCCTCATGGATTAGATAAATATGTTTATATAAAACCTATTTGGTAAGATCACATAGATACGTCTCAACACTCAAATTCAATAAACTTTTATGACCTCCAAACTAGGTAAGTGTTGTAGGCCATGCAAAATTGTATGTAATAGATCGATTACAAATCTTTATTGGCAAACAATCATAGTACATTATGTAAATTTTAACATATGACATAATCTCCATATGTAGATGGCATTCCATACACTAGTATTGGATTGTAATTTTTAATATAACGATATCCATTGGATTAAAAAAAGAATTAGCATTTCCATTGATCATATATTATTTCATCTTTACTGAAAAATCATCACATTTAGATGTTATTCATTGAGTCATAAATTCATCTCATTTATTTGTGAAAGATTGAATTTTATGTGAAAAAATAATAAAAATAATTCTATTGATAATAATCAAAAGCTAGAGTCATGCATGACGTAACAAAATAAGAAATTTTAATGTTGCAAGTATTTTGTATAGGCACATAGTGATAAGGTTCATTCTACCTCTTAAAATGTGTTGTGCTTTAATGGACAAGTCTTCTTTTTCACTTTAGGTTGTCAAGTTTGTTCTCCACTTTGTTGTTCATGGCCAAGATTACCTTCCCTAGTTCCTTATGGTTGTGGTTTCTCATTTATCTCCCTTACAAAAAAATTTTGAATTAATGAGATAATTTAGTAGACAATGTTGTCTTACATGTTACTAAGGAGATCTAGTATAACATCATTAATTATTAAATAGGGTATGTGTCAAAACAAATCATAAAATATGCAAAATTTATATAAAATAAATTATTTAAAAATAAAAAAATAAATTGTTTACTTTGATAGAGTTAGTAAATAATAAGAAAATGATTCTTCGTTTCACTCGACTAGACCTTCTTTGTAATAATATTGAATTACATATGTGCATAAGAAAGAGTAATAATAAATTATTATATTAAAATGAATTTAACAAAAAGCTTAGGATTAAATTAGATAATTTCTAACAATTTAAAATAAGTAAATTGAAAACATATAAATGCCACATGAAAGATGATTAAGAGTTACAAACTAATGATACCAAATCAAAGAAAAAAATTAATTAAATCAGATAAATTGTATTTAAAATTTGAATTCTATGATACTAAAATGATTGAGCATAACATCCTCGATCGTAAAGGCAAAAATGTAAGAAAATATAATCTTTTAAAAAATGTAGCAAATCAGCATTTAATTTGTTAGAGCTCGTCATGAGGAGTCAAACAATGTTTAAATAATCTTAGTGGACCTCGTTATGAATTACTATGAATTATAAAAATAAGTAAGCATATGTAATAATATATTACAATTTTAATATTATGTAAATAAATATTAAACCTAAAAAAAGCTAAATTGAAGCAATATAAAAGTATGAAATTATAAAAAAATAAATAATTATTTCAATTGGACAACTTTCGAACTGTAATGAAGCACAATACTAAATAATAAATAATAATAATAAATTATTAATTAAATACTATGTAAATAAATATAAAAGTTGAAATGAGATAAATAAGAGAAATGTAATTTATTTAAATAAATGTGATGTAAAAGGTCACACGAGTGGCGAAAAAGAGCTTAAAAAAATATAACACAATCAATGTAAAATTTTTACCAAATTAGAGAAACTTTTTAGAAAAAGTACTTTCTAAGCTATTCAAAAGATCAATTGCATCATCATCAATTATCAAAATAAGGAAGAAATTAAAATGCCCCATAAAGTTATCCTTAAAAATATAGAATATTAAAAAAATAATGAAAAGAATACTTATTTGGATAGAACTCATCAAGACGATTTCAATGATTTTTATTTCTCATGGTCAGACCCTACCCAAAATATTATTAATTACCAAAATAAATAAGTATAAACAATAATTAATTATTTTTTAATAATAAGTAAATAAATATTAATGTTGAAATGAGAAATATTAAAGGACACAATATAATTAAAACATTAAAAGTGACATGAGATTAGATTTAGAGTTACATAATTGTCTTACAAAATCAATGTTACGAAGGAGGTATAGTATAACATCATTAATTGTCAAATATGATATGTATCAAAATATGTCATAAAGCATGCAAAAATTATGGAAAATAAATTTTTTAAAAATAAAAAAATAATTGTTTACTTTGATAGAGCTAGTCAATACTAGGCCAATGATGCTTCCTTTGACTCGATTAGACATTATTTGAAATTATAATGAATTACCATTTACATAGGGAAAAGTAATAATAAATTATTATATTAAGATTAATCAAACACATGTTGAGGATTAAATGAAATAATATCAAACAATTTAAAAGAACAAAATTGAAAACCTATAAAGGCCACATGAAAGATGATTTAGAGTTACAAACTAATATTAACAAATCAAAGCCAAAAAATTTAAATAATTAGGATACATTTTATGGGGAATTTGAATTCTAAGACACTAAAATGTTTGTGCATAACATCCTTTACCGAAAGGGCAAAATCATTTGAAAATAAAATAGTTTAAAAAATGTAACCAAAAATATCTAATTTGTTAGAGCTAGTCCTGATGAGTCAAACAACGTTTGCATCATCTTGATGGACTTAGTTGTGAATAACTTTGAATTACCAAAATAAGTAAGCATATGTAATAATCCATTACTATTCTAATACTAAGAAAATATATATTAAACCTAAAACTAGATAAATTTAAGCAATGTAAAAGTATGAAATTATAGAAAAATAAAAATTTATTTTGATTGAACAGCATTTTGAATTACAGCAGAGCACAATACTAAATAATAAGTAATATTAATAAGTTAATAATTAAATATTATGTAAATAAATATAAAAGTTGAAATGAGATAAATCGAAGAAATGTAATTTGTTTAAACCAAAGTGACATAAAGGTCACGCAAGTGGAGAACCAGAGTTTAAAAGTAATAGAATCAAATAGAAGTAAAACTTTTGGCAAAATAAGAGAAAAGTTTTAGAAAAAGTACTTTCCAAGCTATTCAACAGACCATTTGCACCATCATTGATTATCAATATAAGAAAAATGTTAAAATGCCCATAAAGCATTCCTAAATCAAAGAAACTAGAATATCAAAAAAAATCAAAAGAGTTTTTAATTGGATAGAACTCATCAAGATGATTTCAATGATGTTTATTTCTCATGGTTAGACCTCATCCAAAATATTATCAATTACAAAAGTAAATAAGTATAAATAATGATAATTTTTTAACAATAAGTAAATAATTATTAAAGCTCAAATGGGAGAAATTAAATGACATAATATAATTTAAGACATTAAGATGTCCCATGAGATTAGATTTAGAGTTACATAGTTGTTTTATAAAATAAAATTAAGACTTTGAATTAATGAGATAATTTGTAAGAGAATGTTGTCATTCATGTTACTAAGGAGATCTAGTATAACATCATTAATCATCAAATAGGGTATGTATCAAAATATCTCATAAAACATGCAAAAATTATCGAAAAATAAATTATTTAAAAATAAAAAAATAAATGTTTACATTGATTGAGCTAGTCAATACTAGGCTAATGATGCTTTCGTTGACTCAATTAGGCCTTGTTTGCAATTTTAAGGAATTACCAATGTACATAGGCAAAAGTAATAATAAATTACCATATTAAAATTAATTAAACATGTGTTGTGTATTAAATAAGATAATTTTAAAAATTTTAAAATAACCAAATTGAAAACTTATAAAGGCGACGTGAAAGACGATTTAGAGTTACAAACTAATATTACAAAATTAAAGAAATAAGATAAATTGTGTGAGAAAGTTGAATTGCTTGACACTAAAATATTTGAGCATAACAACCTCGATCGTAAAGGCAAAAACTTTAGAAAATAAAGTATTTTAAAAAATTTGGCAAATAAATATTTAATTGTTATAGCTAGTAATGATGAGTCAAACAACATTTACATAATCCTAATAGATCTAGTAGTGAATTACAATGAATTACAAAATCAAGTAAGCAGATGTAATAATACAATACTACTTTAATATTAAGAAAATACATATTAATCCTAAAACTAGATAAATTGAAGCAATGTAAAAGTATGAAATTATAGAAAAATAAATATTTATTTCAATTGGATAGCATCTGGAACTGTAGTAGAACACAATAACAAATAATAATAATAAATTATTAACTAAATATTACATAAATAAATATAAAATTTGAAATGAGATAAATAGAAGAAAAGTAATTTATTTAAATCAAAGTGATGTAAGGTCGCACAAGTTAATAACAAGAGCTTAAAAGTTATATAACCAAATTAAAGTAAAACTTTTAACAAAATGAGAGACAATTTTTAGAAAAATTACTTTCCAAGCGATTCAGATGATCAATTGCATCATCATCGATTATCAAAATAAGGAAGAAATAAAAATTCCCCATAAGCTTTCCTAAATAAAGGAGACTAGAATATTAAAAAGGTAATGAAAAGAATATGTAATTAGGTAGAACTCGTCGCGATGATTTCAACGATGTTTATTTCTCATGGTGAGACACTATCCAAAATATTATGAATTACCAAAGTAAATAAGTATAAAAAATAATAAATTATTTTTAATAAATATTAAAGTTGAAATAAGAAAAATTTAACGACATAATATAATTAAAGACATTTAAAAGTGACATAAGATTAGATTTGGAGTTACATAATAGCCTTATAAAATAAAATGAAAACTTTGAATTAATAGGAAAATTTATAGAGGATATGGTCTTCCATGTTACTAAGCAGACATAGAATAACATCATTAATTATCAAATATGGTATGTATCAAAATATCTCATATAACAAGAAAAAGATATGGAAAATAAATTATTTAAAAATAAAAAATAAATGTTTGCTTTGATTGAGCTGGTTAATACAAGGCCAATGATGCTTCCATTTGACTCAATTACACATTTTCTGCAATTATAATGAATTACCAATGTATATAGCCAAAAGTAATAATAAAGCCTTAGAAAATAAAATATTTAGATATTTAAAAAATAATATTGAATACGATAAAGCTCATTGAGGTCATTACAATGATATTTGTTTCATCTTAATCAGAACTTTTTTGGAATTATGATGAATTACTAACATAAATAGGCATAAATATTATGATAGAGCTCGTTAAGATGAGTCAAATAATGTTTGCTTCATCTCAATTTGACCTCATTTGGAACTACATCAAATTACCAAAATAAATAGGAATAAGAAAATTGATACAAAGGTTACATGAGAAGAGAATTGGTGTTTCGTAGTAATATAAAAAAAAATCAAAGAGAAGCATTTCAAGATATAAGATTAGGTATATGAGAATGCTTCATTCTAAAGTGCTAAATAGATTTTGTGAGTCATTCTCAATTATCATATGTGGTATAGGTAAAAATATCTAAAAAGGTTTGTCAAAACATAAGAACATTATATATATATATATATATATATATATATATATATATATATATATATATATATATATATATAATAAGGAAAAATGAACAACTCGATAGATCCTCGTTTGGATAAATTATTATTTTGAATGTCAAGTGAAAATGTTTTAAATTTAAAATAATATTAACTTATGCAATATAATATTACTAAATCATGGAAATATAGTTCTCACATGATATGAGAATTAGATTTTAAAATTAACACATCCTATTCAAAGTTACAAGACGAAAAATTGATGTAAAATATTTAGGAAAGTTATAGTCTTAGACACTAATGTGATCGAGTATGACAATCTTGACTATCAAATTAAGTTTGAATTAAAATACCTTATAGAGAGTGTCATTATCCTAGAATGTAAAAAATTTAAAAATAATAAAATGAATATCTATTTGGCAGAGCTCAATGAGTTGAATCCAATAATATTTTTTTATCTCAATTAAACCTATTGCAAAATTACTAAGAAGTAACCAAAGAATATCAACATCACAAATAACATATTATTATTATAACATTAAGTAAATCTATGTTACTATTTAATAAAATATAAAATTAAATATAACTTATTTAACCAAATAAAGAAAACAATTAGAGTTACACTATAACATAATCAAATCAAAGAGAAACTTTTAAAGAAATTAGATTAATTGCACACAAAAGTTACATTTTGAAATACTAAGTAGTTTAAAGGTAAACTAATCATTGATCAAACAAATTACAATTCAAAATGCTTCATAAAGTAGGTCAAACCATTGAAAATGTAATATATAGTAATATATATAATAAATATGTAATTAGGTTATTACTTATTGAGAGTCCAACAATGTTTGCTTTAAGATGATTGGAACAAGCTTAAATTTTTTATTAATTAACAAGGTAAATAATCATAAATAATTAAAATTTACAATATTATTATTAAGTAAATAGATACTAAAGCTAAAATGAGATAACCAAAAATAATGTAATATCACCAAATAAAAGTGTTATAAAATATTACATGAGTGTAAATTTAGGTAGGTTTTCATAGTATTATAACAAAATTAAAGAAAAAACTTTGAAGAAATAAGAGACATTGTATTAGAAAGTTACATTATATGATATTAAAGAAATTGAGTATAGCATTCTCGATCATCAAATGATGTACGAATTGAAGTACCTCGTATTACATGCCAAAATACTAAAAATGAGTCTAATAATAATTTTTTATCAATCAATCCTTGTTTGGAATTAATATGAATTACTAAAGTAAATAAGCATAAATAATAACAAATTATTATTTTACAATTAAGTAAATATATGTTGAAGTTAAAATAGGAGAAATTGAAGCAATGGAACATAACCATACAAAAGGTTTTTAAAGGTCAAAAAAAGACTTTTAAAAATTAAAGTAAAACTTTTAAAAAATGGACTAATTTGTACAATAAAGTTGCATTCAATTATACTAGGAATAAAATTGTCTCATAGTTGTGCCAAAATGCTAAAAAGAAGCTATTTTCAAAAAAAATTTCATTAAAAAGACACACTAAGATGGTTCCATCGAAATATATTTTGTCTCCTTCAAATGGGTATTCAATTACTATGAATTACAAGCATAAATTACTAATTAATATTAAGTAAATTTATAGTAAAATTAAAGTGAGATAAATTAATGCAATGAAATAAATTAAAATCAAAGTGATGAAGAGGACATAATAGGAGGGAGATTATTGTAGTGAAATTACCAAATAAAAGCAAAACATTAAAGTTTATGCTATAAATTGTATGAAAAATTTATATTTTAAAGATATTAAGTAGTTTTGATGTAACAACATTGATCAACAAATAGAGCATGAATTGAAATAATTCTTAAAGTAAGCCACACAACAAAAATTGAATATTTAATATTATAAAGTTCATTGAGAAGACTCCACCAATGTTTGTTTCACTAGATTGGTCTTTATTTTGAATTATTACAAATAATAAATTAAATAAGCATAAATATAGTTAAGATTATTATCCTAATGTTATGTAAATATATATTAAAGTTGAAATTAGATATACTTAAGTAATGTATATATCAAAATAAAAATAAAGGTCACAAAAATTTAGATTTTGACTTTTATTATAATATAACCAAATAAAAGTTCAACATTTTTATTAATGAGATAAATTATTAAAAAAATGAAATACAAAAAAAATATCGAATAAAATATTAATAAACTTAAGAAAATAAAGTATTTTAAGATATAAAACTGAATAATTTGTTTTATAAAGCCTGTATGTATGAGTTCAACAACCATTGACTCATCTCTATCAGACATCGATTAAAGTATCCATGAATTAACTTACTAAGAATGCATAAATAATAATAAATTATTATTATAATATTGAGAAAATAGATACTAAAAATAAAATAAGTTAAATTACAGCATTATAAGATAATTAAATGAAGAAATGTAAAGCCCACTCAGATGAAGATTTTGGGTTATATAATAATTTAAATAAATCAAAAAAATATTTTAATAAATGGCGTAAAATGTATAAAAAATTTGAGTTCCAGGATATAGTAGAGATTGTCTGTAATATTAATGATCATCAAATCATATATCAATCAAATTATCTCATAAAGCATGCAAAAATTATAAAAAATATTTTAAAACATGAAACTGAATACTTAATTGGATAAACCTCAACAAAGCATGTCCAATGATCTTTTTTTAATATCAAGTAAAAATATATTAAAGCTTATATAAGATAAATTTAAGTGCTATTATATATTGAAATCAAACATAAGTAAGAATGGTTTACATAGTAATATAGTAAAAAAAAAAAAAAGAAAAAAATTTGAAATGAGATAAACATTATAGATATTCTACATGGTAAGATAATAATAAAATAAAACACAGCAACCTTGGTAATGAAATTAGGTAACAACTGAACCTTCTTGGGAAATGTTATTTAATAATGAAAAAAAATTTAAAAATATAAAAATAAATGCCTAATTATATAGATCTCCTCAAAATGATTTTTATGTTTTTTTATCTTTATTAGACCGCGTTCTAAATTACTACAAATTTTAAAGAAAATATGCATAAATCTATTTTTTAAAAATTTATTAAATATATATTAATGTTAAAATTAGTTAAATTGAAACAATATAATATAAAAAATAAAAGAAATGCAATGATTACTTTAGATAAAATCTAGACTTAGTAATATAACAATTTCAAAGGAAAACATTTAAAGCGTTTGAATAAAGTTTGTGAGAAAGTTTCATTCCAAGATACTAAGGAGATCAAGCATCTGAGACTTAATCATGAAATTAGAATGGCTAAAAATATCTCAAAAAATAATCATATTCCCTACAAAAAATGTTTTCAAAAATTAAAAAAATGAATATATAATTTGATAGAGCTTATTGAGATGAGACTAGTGATATTTGTTTCATCTTGTTTGGACCTTATTTGGAGTTACTGTTAATTATGAAAGTATATAAGCATAAAAAAATATAAATTATTATTAAAAAATTAAGTAAATATATATTATAGATTAAATAATTTAAATTGAAGCATCATAACATAAACAACTAAAAGAGATGCAATGGGCACATGAGACAAAAACTAACGTTTCATAGTAATAATACCAAATAAATGTGAACAATTTAAGGAAATATGATCAGTTTTACTTGGAAATTTTTTCCAAGATATTGGGGAGATCAAGTGCAGTGTTTTCTCACATCAAATAAGTCGGAAGTGAAAATTTCTTGAAAAGCACAACAAGACTTATAAATAAGCCTATATATTAATGAAAGGTGACATAGCTAGTCAAGACAAGTATACGGATGTTTGCTTCATCCTAATTGAACCCCATTTTGTATTACTACGAAGAAAACATTGTAAATAAAAATTAAATAGAAATAAGTTTTTTTTAAAATTTATTTAAAATTTAAATAAAATAAATTTAAGTAATTTAATATAATAAAACATAAAAAATATAATTGTCACAACGGAGGAGAATTAGCTTTTCATATTAATATAACTAAATCGAAGAAAAAAATTGGAAAATATGAAATAAATTATAGAAAATAGTTGAATTCCAACATACTAATGAAACGGAGGGTAACCCATTTAATTATCAAATGACGAGTTAACTAAAATACCATATAAAAAGTACCAAAACCTATAAAAGTAAAATACTTAAAAATAATAAAAAATATATGGTTTGATAGTGCTTGCCAAGGTAAGTTTAATATTATTTTTGTCGTCTCGTTCATACCTCGTAAGAATAACTAAGCATTACAAAAGCAACTAAGCATAGTTAAAAAATTATTATATTTATAATAAGTAAATATATGCTAATGTTCAAATGCAATAAATTGATCGAATGCTTGAAACCAAATCAAGGTGTTATTAAGGTCACAAAAGAGAAGATTTAGAGTTACATTAAAGTATAATCAAATAAAAAAAAATATTTAGAGAATGACATTAATTGCAAGGAAAAGTTTCTTTCCAAAATATTAAAAAGATCAAATGTAAAATTTAGTTAATAAAATTAGGTGTGACTCAAATTGCTTTGCAAAGCATACCAAATGGCTAGAAAGAAATTCATAAATATTAAATAAATAATAATTTGGTTATGGCTCATTGAGAAAAGTCCAACAATGTTTGTTTTATCTCTATAAAGGCTATTATAGATTTATTATGAATTATATAGGTAAATTAGCATAGCTAAAAATATATTTTTATTTCAATATTAAGTACATTAATATTAAAACTTTTATGAATTAACTTCAAGTAATGTAATAATTTTAAATAAAAAGCATTATAAATGTCACATGAAAAGATATCTAGATTTTTGAAGTATTACATTGAAATTGAAGTGGAAATATAAAAATAATTACTTTATTTGACACATATCATCCAAGAATGTCCAATGACCTTTATTTCATCTTAATTAGACGTTGTTAAAAATTTCTATGGATTACAAAAATAGATAAGAATAAATAATATTCAATTATTATTTTAATATTAAGTAAATATATATTAAAGTTGATGTCAAATAAAAAGAAGTATTATAACAAAATGAAACCAAAGATAGGGGTTACAAAAGAGAAGATGATTAGAAATGAGATAAATTATAGAGAAAACTTGTATTCAATGATACTAAGAAAATCAAATACAACAACCTTGAAAATAAAATCTAATATGAATTAAAAGTTCTTGAAAAACTTCCCAAAATATATAAATAAATAATTTATAAAAATATAAAAATTTAATACTTAATTGGACAGAAATCATTGAAATGGGTCCAATAATAATTGTTTCATCTCAATCAAATATCATTCAAAATTACTATGAATTATAAAGAAAATATGCATAAATAATTTTTTGAATATTTAGTAGATATATATACAAGTTGAAATTAGATTAATTAAAAAAATTGAATAAAAAAATAAAAAAAAATGAAATGGTGACTTTAGAGTAGATGTAGAGTTACTTAGTAATATACCAATTTCAAAGAAAAATATTTGAAGAAATAGGATAAATTTTTCAAGATAGTTGCATTCTATGATTAAAAGTAGGTCAAGCATATGTTCCTTGATCACGAAATTTAGAATGAAACAAAATGTCCCAGAAAACTTTCATAATGGCTATATTATTTTTAAAATTATAAAAATGAATATATAAATTTATAGAGGTTATAGCGAGGGTTCCTTCGACATTTGTTTCATCTTGAACATACCCATGATTTTGTTTACTATAAAATACTAAGCTAAATAGGCTTAAAAAGAAATAAATTATTATTTTAAAATTAAGTAAATATTTATTAAAGATGAAATGAGATAAATTAAAGCATCATAATATAACCAAGGAAGAGTGATGCGAAGGTCACATAGAGTTTCATAGTAATAATACCAAATCATTGTAAAAACTTTAAAGAAATGAGATAAGCATTATAGGAAAGTTTTATTCAAAGGCACTAAAGACATCAAGAGTATCGTTCTTGGGCATACTTTGCATTCGAAACTTTCTAATATCAAAATTAAGATTTTTAGGTATGAATCTAAAAATTTCATAAAATGCTAAAAAAACACTAGAAATTTCTTTGGATAATTAAATTTGATATTTTACATTAGAATGCTGAATTCTTGGATACTAAGAGGATCATGCATAATATTCTAAACCATCATATCTTGTACAAATAAAAATATCACATACAATATTAAAAGAATAAAAAATATAATTAATTAATATTAAATTAGAAAAGTTCATCAGGATGAGCATATATAAAATGTTTTTTAGTCGATCAATTCTTGATTAGAATTATTGCAAATTACCAATTAAATAAGCATAAATAAGAAAACATATTAAAATATTATTAAACATATATAAGTTACTTTTGAAATGGTATAAATTGAAGAAGTTTAATATTTCTAAATTAAAAGAAATTAGAAGTTACTCAACAAAAGATTTGGAGTTATAAAGTAATATAAAAAAAAGAGCAAAATATTTTAAAAAATGACAAACGTTTTAGAAAGAAAGATTTAAAAATATCAAGAAGATGGGGTATATCACCCCTAATCATCAACTCTAAAATGAATCAAAATTTCTTATAAAGTTTGCCAAAATAATAGAAATGTTTTTTAAAAAAATGAAAAAATGAAAATTTAATTATTGTGGCTTATCAAAACGAGTACAAGAAATGATGTTTGATCTCCTTTAGATAACATTTTGAATCACAAAATTATTTTGGTAAATAAGAATGAACACTAAAAAATTATTCCTTTAATATTAAGTAAATTTAAAATAAAGTTGAATTGGGATTAATTGACTAATGAAAGACAACCAAGTCAAAGTGATGAAAAAACACAGAAAAGAAGAGAATCAGATTTTTGTAATGAAATAATAAAATCAAAGAAAAATTTTTTATTAATGATATCAAGTGCACAAAAAAGTTTCAATCGAATATACTACAAGGATTGATATTACCAACTATGATCATCAAATTACGTATGAATTGAAATATTTCATCATGTAAGTCAAACCATGAAAGTAAATTACTTAATAAGATAAAACTAAATATTTAATTATGTAGAGTTCTTTGAGATGATTTATTAATCTTTGTTTCATCTCCATTGGGCATTGTTTGAAATTTCTATTAATTATGGAATAAATAACGTTAGTAATGTAAAAATTAATATTCTAATATTATATAAATAAATATTAAAGAAAAAATTTGATAAATTAATGAAATATAGTCTATCAAAATATAAGAAATACAAGGTCACAATAAAGTGGATTTCAATTTACATTATAATATGACAAAGTAATAATGAAAAATATTAACTAATGATGTAAATTACATAAAAAAGAGTTTCATTCCTACATAATAAAGAGATGTTGAATAACATCATTGCTAATCAAAGAAGGCATGACTGAGGTGAATCCAACGATGTTGGTTTCACGTTGCTTGTGCCTAATTCCAAATTTCTTTGAATTATCAACTATAAATAAGTTTAAAAATAAGAAATTAACTTTTTTACTCTAAGAATGCAATTATTAAAGTTGAAATAAGATAACTTGAGGAATAGTAATACCACCAAGGTCACACTCGAGCATAAATAGAGTTAAATTGTGATAATAACAAATTAAAGAGAAAAAATTGAAAAATTAGGATTAGTTGTGTAGGAAAGCTGCATTCGAAGGTACTATGAAGATCAAGTATAACATTCTTGATCATCAAATATGGTAAAAATAAAATGACTAAAAAATATGAAAAAACAAAAGAAAATTAATTTTATATATATATATATATAATAAAGAAAAATGAGGATCTTGATTGATAAAGCCCACTGACGTAACTCAATTGATGCTTGCTTCATCTTGATCAAATCTCATTTGACATTAGCATAAAAAATCAAAGTAAATATGCATAACTAATAATAAATTATTATTCTATTATTATGTAACTATTTATTAAAGTTGAAAAAAAAAAATTAATCAAAACAATATGAGCAAATCTAAGAAATATAAATGCCACAAAAGAAGAGAGTTAGATTTTTCATATTTATATAATAAAACCAAAGAAAAGTTTTATTAAAATTTACGTAAATTATATATCAAACTTGCATTCCAAGAAATTAAGGAGATCTAACATAACATCTACAATTTATAAAATAGGCGCATATACAAAACTTTTGTAAAGAGTGCCATAACCTAAGAAAGTAAAACTTTTAAAAACAATAAAATGTGCGTCTAGCTAGACAGAGGTCACCAACATGGGTGTAATGATATTTCTTCCATCTTGGTTGAACCTTATTTGTAATTATAATAAATTACAAAATAATACAAAGAAAATATGCATAAGTAAAATTTTAATATTTAATTAATATAATTTAAAGCTAAAAATTAGTTAAATTGAAAATATGTAATATAATGATATAAAAGAAATGTAATGGCGAGTTTAGAGAAGATTTTTTTATTAATTAGTAATATATAAATTTCAAAGAATGATATTAAAAGAAATAAGAAACAGTTTATGAGAAAGTTGTATTCCAAGATTTAAAGGACATAAAGCATGCGATCTTTGCTGATGAAATAACAAGTGAGACAAAATGTCTCATAAAAGTTCTCAATTCATAAAAAAAATTTTTAAAATATAAAAATTAATACATAATTTGACAGTGTTTACTAAGATTACTCTAATGATATTTGTTCGATGTCAAATAGCCCTCATATTGAGTAATAAATAATTTGGAAAGTAGATATGCATAAAATAATAAATTATTGACATAAAAGTAGGTAAATATTTATTAAAGAAGAAATATGATAAATTTAAGTATCATAATATAACCAAGCAAAAGCAATGCAAAGGTCTCACATGAAGAGAATTTTAGTTGTCTAGTCATAATACAAATCAATGCAAATACCTTGAAGAAATGAGATACGTTTTTTTGGAAAAGTATAAAAATGATGATTTACTAGTAATATAACTATATAATATCACAAAATTATTAACTAGATTAACATAGCTTACTAAGACAAGTAAAATGATGTATGCATTGAGGCACATTTTGTAGTACTACAAATCAACTAAGTAAATAAAAATAAATAATAATAAATTATTTATGTAATATTTATTAAATAAATATTAAATCATAAATAAGATAAATTTAAGTAATTTGATATATCGAAATCTATTAAATATAAAAGCCATAAAAGAGGAGAACTAGTTTTTCATATTAATATAAAAAAATGAAAGAGAACATTTTAAAACACGAAATAAATTGTGTGAAAAAGCTTCATTCCAAGATAATAAGAGTTTGATTATAATATTCTCATTTATCAATTCATGTATTAATTGAAAGTCCTTGTGAAGAGTGTAGTAACCTTTGAAAGTAAATATTTTAAAATAATAAAACGAATATGTAGTTGGATAGAGCTCACCAAGCCATGGTCAATGACATTCTTATCATCTCATTTGGACTCCGTTTAGAATAACTAGGAATTACCAATATAAGGACAATTAAAAATAACTTTTTTTTAATAAGAAGTAAATATATATTAATGTTGAAAGAAACAAATTGATTAACTGTTATATAACAAAATTTAGGTCTTATAGTGGACACATAAGAGAAGATTTAGAGTTACATTGTAATATAACAAAATCTAACAAAAATATTTAAGGAATGAAAATAATTGCATGGAAAATTTTTATTTCAAAATAATAAGGAGATCAAGTGTAAAATCATCATTCATTAAATCAAGTTGGGATCAAATTTTTTTGAAAAGCATGCCAAAATCTAGGAAATTAAAAAAATAAAAAATATAAAAAAATTAATATAATTTTTTCATGGAATGTTGCGATGAGCTCAAGAACATCTATTTGCTCATGATTGGATCTATTGAAGATTTATTGTGAATTTCAAAGGTAAACAAGCCTAAGTTGTAATAACTTTTTTTTAATATTAAGTAAATAGATACTAAAACTTTAATGATATAAGTTGAAGCAATATGATATAACCAAATGAAAAGTAATATAAAAGTCACACCAGTAGAGATTCAGATCTTTGAAGTAATATATTAAAATTAAAATGAAAATATAAAAATCAATACTTAATTGGGTACACCTCACCCAAGAAAATCCAACAATCTTTGTGTCATGTCAATTACACCTGATTAAGAATTTCTATGAATTTCCAATAAAAATAGGCAAAACAAATAAGAAATTATTATTTTAATATTAAGTAAATCTAAACGAAACCTGATATGAGATAAATTTAAGTATTGTATGATAATGAAATCAAAGAAAAGGTTCATAAAACAAAAGATATAGACTTACATAGTAATATAAACAAATCAAAGAAAAAGATATGAAATGTGATAAATTATATAAAAAAAGCATTCAATATACTAAGAAACTCAAATGCAATAATGTTGATAGACAAATAAGGTATGGTTTAGGATTTCCTTAAAACGTAAATGAGTTAACTTGAAGAAATGTAATATAACAGAATAAAATATAATATAAAATTCACATGATTAGATATTTAAATTTTTTAAGTACTATATCAAACATAAAGTGGAAATATTAAAAAGAATTATTTAATTGGATACATTTCACCAAATCATGCCAAATGGTCTTTGTTTCATCTCAATTAGATCTTGTTAAGAATTTCTATGAATTTTAAAAATAAATAAGAATAAAAGATAATAAATTACTATTTTAATATTAAGTAAGTATATATTAAAGTTGATGTGATATAAAAATAAGTATTATGACATAATGAAATAAAAAATGGGTAACATAGGAGAACTTGATCAGAAATGAGACAAATTATAGAGAAAAATTACATTCAATGACACTAAGAAACTAAAATGCAACAAACTTGACTATAAACTATGGTATGAAATAAATGTTCTATAGAAATGTTCCTAAATAAATAAAAATAAATTTTAAAAAATATAAAAATAATGGGTTAATTTGACAAAAATCATCGAAATGGTTAAAATAATATTTGTTTCAACTCAATCAGACATCATTCAAAATTATTATAAATTAAAAAAATATTCATAAATAACCTCTTTAAAGTTTAATGGACATATATTAAAGTTTAAATTTCATAAACTAAGCAAATGTAATATAAAAAAATAAAAGAAATGTAGTGGTGACTTTAGAGGAGATTTAGAGTTAGTAATATAATAATTTCAAAGAAAAACAACAGAAGAAAATGAGATAAATTTTTCATATAGTTGCATTCTAAGAAAAAAGGTGAAGCATACAATCTTTGATCATGGAATTTAGAATGAGTCAAAATGTCTCAAAAAGTTTTTTAATAGCTAGAAATTTTTTAAAGAAAATATAAAAATGCATATGTAAATGGATAGAATTTATTGTGGTGGGTCCATCGACAATTGCATCATCTTAATCTGAGCAGGATTTCAATTAATACTAACTACAATGGTGAAAAGGTTAAAAATAAATAAATTATTATTTTAAATTTAAGTAAATATATATTAATGATGACACATGATAAATTGAAGCATCATAATATGACCAACTAAAAGAGATGCAAAGGTCACACAACAGGAGAATTAACGTTTCATAGTAATAATACCAAATCAATGTAAAAAATTTGACAAGTTTTATAATAAGGTTTTATTGTTGGACACTAAAGACATCAAGTGTAACATTCATGAGAATACTTTGCGTTGGAAACTATCTTATATTAAAATCAAGATTTTTATTCATGAATCAAAATATTTTGTAAAATGTTTAAAATATATAGAATTAAAATATTATTTTGAATAATTAAAGTAGAAATTCTATATTAAAAAGTTAAGTTTCTATGTTCTATGGAGATCATGCATAACATCCTAAATCATCAAGTCTTATTTTAATACATATATCTTATATAACATTTAGAAATAACAAAAATTAATTATTTAAAAATATATTAATTAAATATTTAATTAGATAGAGCACAACAAGATAAGTCTACCAAAAAGTTTTTTGGTCAATCAATTCTCGTTTAGAATTATTACAAATTATTGTTTAAATTAACCATAATAATTAGAAATTATAAAAAAAATTTCGTAAAATATATGTTTCAACCAAAATGGTATAAATTATGGCAATTTAATATGTCTAAATTAAACATATTTAAAAGTTACTTGACAAAAGATTAAGAGTTACATAGTAATATAGCAAAACTAGAGAAATGTATTTGAAAAAATGACATAAAGTGTGCTACAAAGAAACATTCAAATATATTAAGAAGATGTGGTGTAACACCCCTAAACATCATATCCAATAAGAATCAGAATATCTTATAATGTGTGCCAAAAAAATTAGAAATGTTTTGACCAAAAATAAAAAAATAAATATTTAATTGATGGGGCTTACCAAGACAAGTACAATGAATGACAATCCATCTCTTCTAAAAAAAAATTTTTGAATTACTTTGAATTAAAATATTAAACAAAAAATAAATAAATAAAATTATTATTTTAATATTAAGTAATTTTATAATGGAATTGAATTAAGATAAATTGAGCAATGAAGATAACAAAATCAATGTGATGAAACATGCACAAAAGAGGAGAAATACATAGATTTTTGTAGTAAAGTAATAAAATCAATAAAAAAATTTGACTTAGTGATATAAAGTGTGTGAAAAGGTTCATTCGAGCATAATAGAAGGACCAATATTAAAAATTGTGAAATCTTGTATGAATTGAAATGTTTCATAATGTAAGTCAAATCATAGAAAAAAATAACATAATTAAATAAAACTAAATATTTAATTATATAGAGTTCATTGAGATTATTTATTAATTTTTTTCATCTCCATTGAACATAGTTTTAAATTTCTATGAATTTTGAAATAATTAATCTTAGACATTTAAAAATTAATATTCTAATATTTTGTAAAAAAATATTAGAGAAACAATTTGATAAATTTATGCAACATAATCTATCCAAGTCAAAGCAATACAAGGTCACAAAAAAAATGGATTTCAATTAACTTTACAATATGACAAAATAAAAGTGAACAATGTTAACTAATGATAAAAATTGTATAAAAAAGTGTTTCATTAGAAGCTAATAAGAGATCAAGATTGACATCATTGATCATTAAATTTGGTATGAATTAAAATATCTCATAAGTTGTTCAAAAACTGTGTAAAATAAAATATATAAAAATATAAAACTAAACACTTTATTTGATAGAGCTCACTGTAGCAAGTCCAAACGATGTCGGTTTCACCTTGCATGTACCTCATTAAAAAATTTCTATGAATTAACTTAGTAAATAAGCTTAAAAATAAAAAAAAGTTTAAACTTTAGGAACATATCTTTTAAAGTTGAAATGAGATAATTTGAGACATTGTAATACAACTAAGGACACAATAGAGGATAGTCAGATTTAAATTGTTATAATAACAAATCAAAGTGAAAACATTAAAAAAATAAGATTAGTTGCACAAGAAAGTTGCATTCCAAGGCATTAAGGACATCATGTGTAGCTATCTTGATCATCAAATATGGTATGAATCAAAATGTGTCAAAAAACATGACAAAGCCTAAGAAAATTAAATATATATAATAAACAAAATTAGAACCTTGTTTCATAGAGCTCACCAAGGAATGTCGATTATCGTTTGCTTCATCTCGATCAAACCTCATTTGAAATAATTATAAAATATAAAAGTAAATAAGCATAATCAAAAATAAATTATTATTCTCATATTAAGCAGCTATATATTAATGTTGAAATAATATTAATTTAATATATGTAATATAATAAAATAAAATAAATATAAATGTCATAAAAGAGGGGAATTCAATTTTCATATTAATATAACAAAATTAAAAAAAATGTTTTTAAACATAACATAAATTATATATGAATGTTGCATTACAAGAAAATAAGGAGATGAAATATAACATTTTCAATTTTTAAATAAGGTATAAATAGAAAAGTTCTCTAAAGAGAGCCATAACCTAAGAAAGTAATTCCATAATATTAAAAAGAGTGCCTAAATAGATAAAGCTCACATATATGTGTCCAGTGACTTTTCTTTCATCTCAATTGGACCAAATTAAGAATTATAATGCATTACAAATAAAATATGCATAAATAACTTTTTTAATATTTTGTAAGTATATTTTGAAGCTAAAATAAGCTAAATGGAAAAATAATGTAATATTGCAAAATAAATAAAATGTAATGGTGATTTTGGATAATATTTTGAGTTACTAAGTAACATAACCATCTCGAAGAAAAACATTAGAAGAAATAAAAAAAATTTATAAGTTTCATGAAATAAAGCGTAACACCCTTGATCATGAAATTTTGAATGAGCCAAAATTTCATGTAAAAAATTATCAATTTGTTAAAAAAAAGTTTTTAAACATATAAAAATGGATATGTAATTGCATAAAGCTCTTGAAGATGAGTCCAATGACATTTGTTCCATCTCAATTAGACCTCATGTGGAGTTATAGCTAATTTTTTAAAGTAGATATGCATAAAAATAAAACATTGTTGTTATAAAATTAGGTAAATATATATTAAACATGAAATTTGATAAATTGAAGTATTATAACATAACCAACTAAATCAATGCAAAGGTCGAATGAGACGAGAATTTGAGTTTCATATTCATAAAACAAATCATTGCAAAAACCTTAAGAGAGATAATTTTTATGGGAATGTTTTATTCCAAGGTGCTAAGGAGGTCATGGGTAACATTCTTTATCATCAAATAAGATACAAATGAATATATTTTAAAAATCATAACAAAACAAATAGTTATATTAACATATAATAATACAAAATGGTTAACTTATTTGGTATAGCATGTTGGGACAAGTATAATGACATTTGTTTCATCACAATTGACACTCATTTTGTAGTTCTAATGATGACAAAGTAAATAAAAATAAATTATTTATTAATTATTAAGTAAACATATATCAAAGCTTAAATAAGATAAATTTAAGTAATTTAACATAGCCAAATCTACGACATATAAATGTCATACGAGCGGAGAATTAGTTTTTTGTAATAATATAACAATCTAAATGTAAAAAAAATTTATAACATGAAATTGTATGAAAAAGCTTCATTCCAAGATAATAATAAGTTTGACTATAATATTCTCAATAACCAATTCAAGTATTAATTGAAATGCCTTGTGAAGAGTGCTACATCCCTTGAAAATAAAATATTTTAAAATAACAAAATGAATATCTAGTTGGATAGCTCTCTCCAAACTAAGTTCAATGAATGTTTTATTATCTCATTTAAACTTCATTAAGAATAACTAAGAATTACCAACATAAGCACAATTAAGAATAACTTATTATTTTTATAAGAAGTATATATATATATATGTATATCAATGTTAAAAGAAACAAATTAATTGAATGTTATGTAACCAAATTGAGGTTTTATAGTGGAGACACAAGATAAGATTTAAAGTTATATTATAATATAATAAAATATATAAAAACTTAAAGAATAAGACTAATTACTTGAAAAAGTTGCATTAAAAAAATACTTTAGAGATTGAGTGCAAAATCATCATTCATCAAATCAAGTAAAAAAAATTATTTTAAAAAGCAAGTCAATATCTAAAATATTAAAAAGTAATATAATAGTTGCATGATAGGATATTAAGACTTTTGAAGTCTTAAATCCAAATTAATGTGGAAATATGAAATTGATTACTTAACCTGATTCATATCATCAACTCATGTCCAATGATCTTTTGTTTCAACCAAATTACACATTGTTAAGAATTTCTAATAATAACAAAAAATAAAAAATAAATAATAATCAATAATTATTCTAATATTTAGCAAATATATATTAAACTTGATGTGGAATAAAATTAAATAATATAACACAATGCATATATAAATTGATAGAGCTTATTGAGATGGATGTGTTGACATTTATTTCATCTTGATCAGACCATGTTTCAATTTAATACCAATCACAATGGTAAATAGGGTTAAAAATAAATAAGTTATCATTTTAAAATTAAGTAAATGCATATTAAAAATGAAATGAGATAAATTGAAGCATCATAATATAATAAACTAAAAGTGATGCAAAGATCACATGACGAAGAATTAGAGATTCATAGTAATATTACCAAATTAATGTAAAAAATTTAAAGAAATGAAATTAGTTTTATAGTAAAACTTTATTTAAAGGCCCTAAAGACATCAACATTAACATTCTTGAGAATACTATGTGTTGGAAACTTTTTAATATCAAAATCTAGATTTTGAGGCATGAATCAAAATATTTCATAAAATTTTTAAAAACTATAGAAATAAAATATGACTTTGGATAATTAAAGTTGAAATTCTATATTAGAAAGTTGAATTCCTAGATACTAAAGAGATCAGGCATAATTTCCTAAATAATCAAATCTTGTACGAATAAAAATATCTCAAATAACGTTCAAAAATAACAAAAAAATTATTTAAAATATAATAAATTTATATTCAATTAGATAGAGCTCGTCAAGATGAGTCCATCAAAAAGCTCTTTTGGTTGATCAGTTCTTGTCTTGAATTATTGCAAATTAACAATTTAAATATGAGTTAGTACTAAAAAAATATTAAAATATTATTAAGCAAATATATGTTAAAATTGAAATGGTATAAATTGAAAAACAATTTATAATTCTACATTAAAAAAATTTAAAAGTGACTTGGCAAAAGATTTAGAGTTATGTCATAATATGACAAAAATAGAGAAAAATATTTGAAAAGACCACATAAATTGTTGTATAAATAAACATTTGAATATGTGAAGTAGATGTCGTGTAATACAAATGATCATCAAATCTATAATGAAATAGAATATCCATTAACGTGTGCATAAAGATTAGAATTTTTTTAAAAAAAATAAGGAAATAAATATTTAATTGATGGAGCTTATTCAGATGAGTATGATGTTCCATCTCATTTAGATAATATTTTGAATCACTAGTAATTACAAAATTAATCAAGAATTAACAGTAATAGGAAAATCTAATAAATGAAAAAAGTCACAAAATAGAAAAATTAGATTTTTGCAATAAAATAATAAAATCAAAGCAAAATATTGAGTTAATGACATAAAGTGCACAAAAAATGTTAATTCAAATATACTAGAAGGATCAATATTAAGAACCATGATAATCAAATCATGTATGAATTAAAATATTTCATAGTTTAAGTAAAACCATAGAAAATAAAATACTTCATAAAATAAAATAAAGTATTTAATTATATAAAGTTATTTGAGATGATTTATAAACGTTAGTTTAATCTCCATTTGATGTTGTTTAGAATTTCTACTAATTACGAAATAAATTGCCATAAATATTTCAATATTAATGTTCTAAAATTTTGTAAATAAATATTAAATAAACAATTTGATAGATTGATGCTGTATAATCTTACCAAATCGATGCAAAACAAGGTCACAATAAAGTGGATTTCAATTTACATTACCATATGACAAAATAGTAGTGAAATATATTACCTAATGATATAAATAATATAAATAATGTTTAATTTCAAGTTAATATAGAGATAGAGAATAACATCCACAATCATTAAATTAGGTATAAATAAAAAAATCTCATAATTTGTTTAAAAACTTCATAAAATAATATATTTAAAAATATAAAAATAAATGCATTATTTTGAGAGAGCTCACCAAAGCGAGTCCAATGAAGTTGGATTTGCCTTGCTTTTACCTCATTAAAAATTTTATGAATTAACACAATAATTAAGCATAAAATAAAAATTAAAAATTTAAATTTAAGAACATATAGATTAGAGCTAAAATGAGATGAGGTATACTATTCTTGATCAAGTATACTATTCCAAGGTTGTAGGAGAAAGTTGCATTCCAAGGTTAGGAGATCAAGTATACTATTCTTGATCATGAAAAATCGTATGACTTGAAATGTTTCAATAAAAATGACAAAACTCAAGAAAATTAATATATATAAAAAAAAATGAGGATCTTATTTTATGGAGCAAACCAACACAAGTCTATTACCTTTTGAATCATCTTGATCAGACCACATTAGAACATAATATAAAATAAAAAGGTAAATAAGCATAATTAATAATAAATTATTATCTAAATATCAGATAACTTTATATTAAAATTGAAGTAAAATAAATTTAATAAATCTATTACAAGCTAATCAAAGAAATATAAATGTCACAAAAGAGGAGATTTAGATTTTCCTATTAATATAACAAAATAAAAGCAAAAGTTTTTAAAAGATAACATAAATTATATATGAAAGTTGAATTACAAGAAATTAAGAAGATCTTATATAACATTCTAAATTTTTAAATAAGGTACCAAAAGAAAAGTTTTCTAAAGAGTGCCATAACATAAGAAAGTAAAATATTTTAAAAAAATAAATAGGTTGTCTAGCTAGAGAATTCTCACCTAAATTGTTCGAATGATGTTTGTTTGATCTCAATTAGACCTCACTTAGAATTATGATGAATTACACATAAAATATGCATAAATAAATTTTTAAATATTTAGAAAGTATATTTTAAAGCTAAAATAATTTAAATTAAAACAATATAATATAACTAAACAAAATGAATGTAACAATGAGTTTAGATAAGATTTTTAGTTACTTAGCAATTAACGATTTTAACTAAAAATCTTTTTTGTGAGAAAGTTGTATTCCAAGATTTAAAGGTGATAAAGCATGCCACCTTTGATGATGAAATTATGAATGAGTTAAAATGTCTAGTAAAAAATTCTCAATTCCTAAAAAGTTTTTAAAAAATAGAAAATAAATATATAATTAGATAGAGCTTATTGAGATGAGTCCAATGACATTTGTTCCATCTCAATTAGACCAAGTAAAAGCAATGAAAAGGTTTCATGAGAAGAGAATTGAGTTTCACAGTCATAATATAAATCTATTAAGAAACCTTTAAAAAACGTAATAAATTTTGTGAGAATTTTTCATACCATGGTGCTAAGGGCATAAAGTGTAACATTCTCTATTGTCAGATATGGTATAAAACAATATCTCAAAAATCAAAATAAAAACCTATTACTAGAAATACATAATACGACCAAAAGATTAACTAGTTTGACAAAGCTAGCTGAGACTAGTATAATGATGGCTGGTTCATCTTGATTGAACCTCATTTTGTAGTACTAAAAAATAACAAAGTATAGAAAAACAAATAATAATAAATTGTTTATTTAATATTAAGTAAATATATATTAAAGATTAAATAATATAAATTTAAGTAATTTAACATAACCAAATCTAAGAAATTTAATTGTCATAAGAAATGAGAATTAGCTTTTCATATTAATTTAACAAAATGAAAGAAAAACCTTATAAAACATGAAGTAGATTGTATGAAAAAGCTTCATTACTAGATAATAATGTGGTCGAGTCAACAATCTCAATTTTTTAAATCAGGTATTAATTGAAATGCCTTATGAAGAGTGTAGCAAACCTTCAAGTAAAATATTTTAAAATAAAATAATAAACATCTAGTGGAATAGAACTCACCAAGCACAGGTAAACAAGACAAAGTAATAATAAATTTTTATTTTTATCAATAAGTAAATAGATACTAAAACTTGAATGAGATAACTCGCAGCAATGTAATATTACCAAGTCAAAAGTAATATAAATGTCACAAAAGTGGAGTTTTGTACCTTCAAAGTCATATATTCAAATTAAATTTTAAACACAAAAATAAATACTTAATTGGATACACCTCATCGAAGGATGTCCAACAATCTTTGTTTCGTTTTGATTACACTTCATTAAGAATTTCTTTAAATTACCTCTAAAAATAAGCATAAATAATAAGAAATTATTATTTCAATATTAAAAAAATATATATTAAGGCTAATATGAGATAAATTTAATTATCTTATTATAAAAAAGTCAAAGAAAGGTAATGCCCATATGAGAAAAGATGTAGAATTAAATATTAATATAGCCATATCAAAGAAAAAGATTAGAAATGAGATAAATAATTTAAGAAAATTCAATTCTAGTATACTAAGAAACTTAATTGAAATAACCTTAACAGTCAAATAAGGTATGGAGTAAAATTTCTTTAAAACTTTCCTAAATAGATAAATTAAAATTTGTAAAGTATAAAAAATTATTTCTTAATTGGATAGAGTTTATTTAAATGAGTCTGTCTAATGATATTAGTTTCATCCTAATAGGTCACATCATTTACAAATACTGCAAATTACAAAGAAAAGATGTAGAATGTTAAATAAATTTAAACAATGTAATATAAAGAATTATAAGAAATGTAATAATGACTTTAGACAATATTTAGAGGTACTTATTAAAAGAACCAATTTAAAGAAAATCATTTGAAGAAATTATATAAGGTGATAATGCATTCCTTTCTTGATCACGAAAATTGGATGAGTTAAAATACCTCATAGAATATTCCCAATCTCTAGAAAGAAGTTTTTACAAATATAAAATTGAACCTATAATTGGATAATGCTATTTGAGATGAGTCGTTGAGATTTGTTTCATTTCAATCAAATCACATTTTAAGTTACTGTTAATTATAGAGTAGATTTGAGTAAAAACAAATAAATTATTAGTTTAAATTTAACTAATTATATATTATAGATGTAATGAGATACTTTGAGGCATCACAACACTAGATTAAAGCAAAAAAATTAAGAAATGTTATAAGTTTTGTAGCAAAGTTTTATTCCAAGGTACTAAGGAGATGACATGTAACATTCTTAGGCATACTTTTTATTGCAAACTTTTCAATATCAAAATCAAGATTTTCATGTGTGAATCAAAATATATCATAACATGTTCAACTAAATCTAGAAAATAAAATATTACTTTGGATGAATGAAGTGGAAATTTTGTATTGGAAAGTTTAATTCCTAGAAACTAAGAAGATTAAGTACTTAAATATTTAAAAAATATAGTAGATAAATATTTAAGTAGATAGAGCTCATCAAGTAAATTCCAGTAACATTTTTTTTATCGATTCTTGCTTAGAATTTTTAAAACTTACGAATATAAATAAGAAAAAAAAATAATAAATTACTAAAATATTATTTCGTAATAATATGTTAAAATTAAAATTGGGTAAATTGACATAATGTAATACATCCAATTTAAGAAAATTTTAAAGTTACATGATAAAAGATTTAGATTTACATAATACTATAACAAAAACAAAAAACAAATATGAAGAAATGCCATAAACTACACTAAAATGATTTTAGATCTTATTTGGAATCACAATGAATTACAAAATTAAATAAGAATTATTAATACAAAAATATTAATTTAATAATAATAAAAATTATAATAATTTTGAAATGTGATAAATTGAGTAATGAAATAAACAACATCAAAGTGATGACTATGGTGGTAAAGGAGAAGATTTTGATTTTTGTAGTAAATAGTCAAATAAAAGCAAAAAATTGTAATTAATGCTATAAGGTGTACAAAAAAGGTTCATTATAAGATTCTAAAAGGATCGATTGTAAAAACCATGATCATCAAATCAAGTGCAAATTGAAATAGTTCATAAAGTAAGTTAAACCATAGGAAAAAATTACTTAATATATAAGAACTATGCTTTAAGTTATAGAGAGTTCAATATGATGATTTATCAACATTTGTCTCATCTTCCTCAAGCTTTGCTTGGAACTATTATGAATTATAAAATAAATAAGCATAAATATTAAAAATTTGTTGTTTTGGCATTACTTAAATATATATTAAAAAAATTGGTAAATTGAATCTGTAATTATCCAAATCCAAGCAATACAAACACAAATGTCATAATAAAATGGATTTTTATTTACAATTTGTTATGAAAAAATAACATTGAAAAATATTAATTAATGGGATAAATTGTGCAAAAATAAGTTTCATCTGACAAAATAAAGAGATTAAGTTTAATATTCTCAATTTAAGAATATAAATATATAATTTGGTTATAAATTGTCCAAATGATTAAGACTACATATGTTTTGTAATAATTTGACCAACTTTAAATTTAATATGATTTATCATATTTAAAAAACAAATAATAATAAATTATTATTTTAATATTAAGTAAATAAACACGAAAGTTGAGAAGTCAAAATTTCATCAACACCAAATAACCAAGTGAAAATGACATAAAAGTCACACAAGTGGAGAATTAGATTTTGATTGTAATATATCCAAATTAAAGTGAAAATTTTGATGTAAGAAAAATTGTATTACATAGCTAAAATGTAAAGTACTAATAGGATTGAGCATAACATCTTTAATCATCAAATCAAATATGAATCAAAATATCTCATATAGCATGCAAAGATACTAAAAATAAAGTATTTAAAAAAATAATAAAAGAATTTTTAATTTGACCAACCATATCTTTTTCATGTGGATCAATCATCGACTAGAATTATTATGATTTACTAAGTAAATAAGCATAAATAATAATAAATTATTATTTTATTTTAAAGTAAATATTTATTAAAGTTGAAATAAGATAAGTTGAACTAATACAATATAACCAAATTATAGTCATTTGAAGCTTACATCATAGAACATGAAACAAAATATCATGTAAAGTGTGTCAAAACCCTAAAAATAATTTTAAAAAATTAATATTTTATTTATAGTACTCATTGAGATGAGTCTAACAAAGTATGTTTCATCTCCTTTAAAACTCGTTTCAATTTTTTCTTATTATTAAAAAAACATATAAATAAAAGTAAAATGTTATTTCAACAAAAAGTAAATTTATAGTAATATTCAATTGAGACAAATTGTTGCAACGAAATGTGGCAAAGTTAGAGTAATGAAGAATCAAACATGTGAAGAATTGCATTTTTGTAGTATTATAATAAAATTAGAGAAACATTTTAATTAATGATACAAATTGTATGGAAAATGTTCATACCAAGATAATAGGTAGACCAAACATAACAACCTCTATCGTTAAATTTGGTATGAATACAAATAATCCATGAAGTAACAAAGCTAAAGAAAAAATATTTAAAAATGTAAAACTAGATATCTACTTATATAAAGTTCATTAAGATAATTACATTGATGTTTGCTTCTTTTCAATGAAAGGTTTTTCAAATTACTATGAATGATTGAATAAATAAAAATAATTGTTAAAAAAATATTATTCTAACACTATGAAAATGTATATTAAAGCTAAAATTAGACAAATTAAAATATATCCAAATCAAAACGACTTAAAAGGTCATAGGAAAGGGAATTTTGTGTTACATTGAAATATAACTAAATAAAGTTTTAAAAGTATATTTAATAAAATAAAGTATACAAAAAAATTGCATTCCAACATAACAAATAGATAAAGTGAAGCATCCTTTATCACCAAATTAGGTACGAATCAAAATGTCTCTTAAAAGGACTAAAATACTTGAGAAAGTAAAATATTTAAAAGTATAAAATATGATACTTTATTAAAAAGAGAATATTGTGTTGAGTCTAATAATGTTTGATTCATCCTAGAAGAACCTTGCTTGAATTTTTGTTTAATTAAAAACATAAATAAGAACATATAATTTTTTTTTTATTATTAAGAAAATATAGATTAATGCTGAAATAAGATAAGTTGAACCATTATTATATACTCAAGTTAAAGCAATGTAAAGCACACACATTAAATATTATGGATAGATAGTAATATAAATAAGTCTAATATAAACATTTGAACAAATGGCATAATCTATGTGAAAAACTTTATCTCTAAGGTACTATGGAGATTTAGCATAATATCATCGATTAACAAATTAGGTAAAAATTAAAATGTCTAATAAAACTTACTACAATCCCAGCAAATAAAATATTTAAAAATTTGAAATGAATACTTATTTCGACACAACTCTCAAGGTGTGTCGAACAACTATTATTTCATCTAGATTACAATTCATTGAGATTTCTTATGAATTCCTAAAGTAAACAAGAAAAAATAATGATAAATTATTATTTTAATATTAAATAAATATATATCAAAGCTAATATAATATAATTAAAAACGCAATATAACAAAACTAAAGATATGTTATGGTCACATTAAAGAACATTTTTAGTTACGTATTAAAATACGAAATAAATGAAAAAAATTTTAAATGAGATAAATTGTACATGAAAGTTACATTCAAAGAGACTAAGAAATTTTAATATAAAATCTTTCATCGTCAAATGAGGTACAAATTGAACTGTCTTTAAAACCTTTCATAGACAAACAAAATAAAAGTTTTTAAATTATAAAAATGATTTTTTAATTTGATTGAGATTGCTGAAACGAGTCCAAAACCTTTGGCTTCATCTAGATTGAACCTTATCCAAAATTACAATAAATTTTAGAGAAAACAATCATAAATAAGGAAACATATTTTTTTTGAAGAAATGTGATAAATTGCAAATATGTATTATAATTAATCAAAAGAAATGTGATGGTTACATTAAAAATGATTTATACTTTCATAATAAAAAAAAATAATAAATTAAAAATTCAAAGTTTTGAGAAAATTAGGTTGGAGACTTGCATTCCAAGATATGATAGAGATCAAGCTTAACGTCCTCGATCATCAAATTAGGAACAAATTTATGTCTTATATAATGTGCCTAAGTCTAACAAAAGTTTTTTAGAAATATATAACCAAGTATATAGTTGGATAGAGGTCATCAAGTCGTGTCCAATGACATATATTTCATCTTGATCAAACAACAGTTTTAGGTCTTGTAAAAAACATAAAGTAAATAGGCATAAAAAATAACAAATTTTAACATTAATATTAAGAAAATGCATATCAAAGTTGAAAGGAGAAAAATTGAAGTATTATAATATAACCAAATAATAGTGATGAAAAGGTCAATAGGAGAAGATTTAGACTTTCATAATAATACTACCAAATAAAAAAAAAATATTTAAAAAAATTGAATAAGTTATATGATAAAGTTGCATTCCAAGGTATTAAGGACATCAACTATGATATAATAATAACATAAAAAAATTTGTCAAAAAGAATGAAAAAACCTTAAAAATTATATATAATAGTGCAAAATGGTTATCTATATTGATTGTGCCTGATCACATTATCAAATGATATTTCTTCATATCTATCAAACCTCTTTTGGAATTACTAAAAATTGCCAATGTAAATAACATTAAGTAGAAATAAATTATTTTTAATATTTGGCAAATATATGCAAATGATATGATAAGATAAATTTACATTATTAAAACTATCCAAATTAAAGAAATATAAGTGTCATCGGAGAAGATAATTTGATTTTCATATTAATAAAAAATTTATAGGTATGTTGCAATCAATATTACTATCGAGATTGAATGTAAAATTCTCTTTTGTGAAATCTTGTATGAATTTAAATGCCTTGTAAAGAGTTTGACAACCCAAGAATAGAAAATATTTTAAAATAACAAAAGAATATGTTATTAAGTAGAGCTTGCGATGATGATTTTAGGGACATATGTTTCATCTTGATCGGATATCATTTAGAATAGCTACAAATTATAAAATATATAAGCAATTAATAATAAATTATTATTTTAATGTTACATAAATAGATATTAATGTTAGAAAAAATGGAATTGATGAAGTATTATATTACCAAATCAAGCTGATATAATTGTCACAAGAGAGAACATTTCTTGTTAAATAGGAACATAATCAAATCAAGGTTAAACATTTAATTAAATGTGATTAATTTTACAAAAAATTAGATTTCCAAAATGTTAATGAGAACAATTGTAAAATCAACATCCATAAATTTTTGATTGAATCTAAATGCTCCTTAAACTTTAACAAATTTTAAAAATATAAAAATAACTACAAATATGGAATAAATTTATAACTAGAATGTAGCTTATCGAGATGAGTAGAATGATTTTTTGTTTTTCTCAATCGGACTAGTTTATATTTGATATGAATTATTAAGGAAAATATGAAAAAATAATTGAGCATTGTTATTTTTGTTTTAATAAATAGATTCCCAAACTAAATTGAGATAACTTGAACCAATGTAATACAAGCAAATCAAAGGTGATATAAAAGTCTCCCAAATTGAGATTTATATTTTAAAAAGTGAGAAAAATCATTTCTGAATGTTGTGTTCCAAGTCACTAAAGAGATTGAGCATGACATCTTTGATAATCAAAGCATGTACGAATCAAAATGCCTTAAATTCCAAAAGATAATAATAAGAATAAAATATTTTAAAAAATAACAAAGGAATATTTAATTATACATAGCTTGTTAAGACAAGTCTGGCAACTATTGATTCACTTTGTTTGGTCCCCCATTGGAAGTATTGTGATTTATTAAGTTAAATAAGCAAAAATAATAACAAATTATTATTTTATTATTAACTAAATCTATGTTAAAGTTGAGACAAGAATAGTTTGAGTGACAAAAAATAAAAAATTAAATATATTTAAATGTTACATAATAGAAGATTTAGCATTATATATGAATAAAAAAAATCAAAACAAAAAATTTGAGCAATTCAGATAAATTATTCTTAAAACTTGTATTCAATTATTCTTAGAAAATTGATCATAATAATCTTGATTTGTCAAATCTAGAAAGAATCAAAATGTCTTGTAAAATTTAAGGAAAACCTAAGAAAATAAAATTTTAGAAAGAACTTTGGTGCGAATCAATTAATAGCTTATTGAGACTCCAAATAAGTGTGGTTCCTCTCCTTCGGATCTTGTATGAAATTGTCGTTAACGTACATAAAAATAGTTTTCATTACTTAAAAATAGTTATTTTAATTTAATTAAATTTAAAATAAAGGAAGATTGAGATAAAATGATGCAATGAAATATAATAAAATCAAACCATCAAAAAATCACACTCGAGAACAATTAGGTTGTAGCAAACAAACTAAACAAAAAGAAATACAATTTGAATTAATGATATAAATTGTATGGAAAAGTTGAATTTTAAGATACTAACGAGATCAAAAGTAACAACCACAATCACCAAATTCGATATGAATTAAAAAAAAATCATTAAGGGAGCCAAACAAAAGGAAGTAAATATTCTAAAATTATAAAACTTATTATTTAATTGAATAATATTTGTTGGGGCCATTCAATCGATTTTTTCTTCATCTACATTGGGCATTTTTGAGAATTAATGCAAATTTTCAAGAAAATAAACATAAATATTAAATATCATTTAATTTAGCCTTACGTAATTAGATATTAATGGTAAAATTAAACAAATTAAAGGAATGTAATATCTTCAAATCAATGTGAACTAAACGTCACAAGTAAGGGGAATTTTTTGTTACATTGTAACCTAACAAAAAAAGGAAAACTTTTAAGTAACGATATAAATTCCATAAAGAATTTACATTCCAAGAAAAAAAGGTGATTGAGTAGAAAATAATGCATTCTAAGAGAATAAAAAGGTTGGACTTTGTTCTAAATTACTACAACTTATAAAGAAAAGAACATTTAAAAAAAGTATATGCAAAAGTTGAAATGAGATAAATTAAAGTAATATAATATACCAAAATAAATGAAATTTAATAGACATATAGGAGAAGAGTTTGGGTTTCATAATAAGATAACAAATTAAAAAAACTAAAAAAATAATATAAATTGTACAAGAAATATACATTCCAAGATATTAAGGAGTTTAAGCATAAGACCCTTCAACATGAAATCAAGAACAGCAAAAAATATCTCCAAAAATTTTTTTTAAGCCACAAAAGAATGTTTTTAAAAATATTAAAATCAATAAATAAAATGATAGTTCTTATTGAGATAAGTCTAGTGATGATTATTTTATCCTGATCGAACCAAGTTTGGAGTTATTATGAGTTATCCAAATAAAAATGCATTAAAAATAAAACATATTATCTTATAATTATGTAAAAAATTTTAAAAATTGAGTAAGACAAGTTGAAGTAGTGTAATTTAACTAAATAAAAGAGAGGTAAAGCTTACTTAAGGGGAAAATGAGAGTTTCATAATAGTACTACCAAATTAAATTACAAAATTTGAATAGATCAGCTAAGTTGTATGAGGAAGTTACGTGCGAGGTACTTAGGAGATCAAGGATAACTTTTTCAATGTCAAATAAGTTACAATTAAACTATCTCAAATTGCATGAAAAAGTGAAAGAAAAAAATCATAATAATACAAAATGAATATATAGTTTGATAAAGTTCATCCAAACAAGTCCAACAACATTTGCTTCATCTGCATCGAACATTATTTGGAATAATTTTGAATTAAAAAATTAAATAAGCATAAATAATAATAAATTATTATTTCAATATTACTGAAATACATATGAAAGCTCAAATTACATAAATTTAAGTCATATAATATAACCAAATCAATGAAACATAAATGTCATAGTAGAGGAAAAGTTTTTTCTCATATTAATATAACACAATTAAACAAAAAATTTGAAAAAATGATATATATTGTATGGGACAATTACCTTTCAAGATAATAAGAAGATTGAGTATAACAATATTGATTGTTAAATCTAGTATTAATTGAAATGTCTCATAAAGAGTATAGCAACCATAGAAAGTAAACTATTTCAAAATACTAAAATTGATATAGCTCACTAAGATGGGTCCAATGATCTCTGGGTCATCTCAACATACTTCACTTTAAATATTTATGAAATATCAAAATAAGAATTATTAATAAATTATTATTTCAATATTAAATAAAAATATATTAATGTTGGAATGATAAAAATTTAGATATGTTATTTAAAGAATTCAAGGTTATATATTAGTCAAGGCTAGAAGATATAAAGTTACATAAGAAGATAATCAAATCAAAAAAAAATTTAGGGAAATGAGACTAATCCTATGAAAAAGTTGCCATCCAAACTATTATGGACATTTAGTGTAAAGTCAACACCCAATTATATACAATTCGAAATGATATATAAATCTCATAAAAATTTTTGAAATCAAATTTTAAAAAAATTTAATATATATATATATATATATATTATTAAAGTTTACTAAGATAAGTTGAACAACATTTATTTTATGTCAATCAATACTTGCTTAGATTTATTACAAATTCCTAAGATAAATAAATATTAATAGTAAAAAATTATTCTCTTATTATTTAAAAAATAGATGCAAAAGCTAAAATGAGATAACTGGAAGTAATGTATTAAAGAAAAAATAAAAGCAATATAAAAGTTACACAAGGTTAGATTTAAATTTTCAAAGTAATAAAACTTAATTAAAGTGGAAACTTTGAAGTAAGAAAAAGTATATTAGAAATTGGTATTCCAAGATCCTATGAAGATCGAGTGTAATATTCTCAATCAATTAATGCAATAATCATAATTTCTCATATAACATATCAAAATACTAAAAAATAAAACCTTTAAAAATATAAAAAAATGATTATTTAATTAGGTGGAACTCATTAGGACTAGTCTAACAATATTTGTTTCATGTCTATTGTTACTTTTTTTGAATTACAATGAATTTCCAAAATAAATAGGTATAAATAAAACTAGGCAAATATGTATGATAAAGTTGAAATGGATAAATTAAGCTAATACAATACAAAAAAATTAAACACATTTAATTGATACATTACAAACAATATAGAGCTATGTAATAATATAATAAACACAAAGTAAAACATTTCATTAAATGAGACAAATTTATTGAAAAGTTTAATTTAAATGTACTAAGAATATGGAGCATAATATTCTCAATCATCAAATTAGTGCAAATAAAAAAGTAATATTATTCAAATAAAAGAAAACAAATATTTAGATGATAAAACTCATCAAGTCAAGTTCAACAATGTCCTTCAAAACTCATTTGAAATTACTAAAAATTACAAAATTAAATTTGTATAAATATAATAAATTATTATTTTAATATTAACTAAATTCATAAAAAAATTTCAATGAGGTAAATTGAAACAATGAAATATAACAAAATCAAAAAGATGAATATCTTCCAAAAGAGAAGAATTAGACTTTTTTATAGAAGAGGTTCATTCCGAGTAATGAGCGTATCAACATAGCAACATCATTACTTTAGCTAAGGATCAAAATAGTTCATAACATGAGCAAAACCATAGAAAATAAAATTTATAAACTTATTAAAATAAATATTTAATTGTATTGAGTTCATTGAGATGATTCCATTGACATTTATGTTGTCTCCATAAGACTTTGTTTAGACTTATTATGAATAAGATGAATTGAATTAATGTAATATATGAAAATTGAAGTGATGTGAAGGTCACAAAATGGGTGATTAAACCTACATTATAACATATGCAAATAAAAAGGCAAAATGTTAATTAATTGGACAAATCATTCAAAAAAGTTATATTCCAAGATTATAAAAAGATTGACTAAAACATCCTTAAACATAAAATAATGCATAAATAAAAATAACGCATCAAACATTTAAAAAAATCTAATAAACACAATTTTTAAATATAAAATTGAATAATTTATACAATAGAGCTCATTAAGGAGAATTTAATAAGTTTTTATTCATCTTAATCAAATCTTGTTTTGAAGTTGCTACAAATTAAAAAAAGTAAATAAAGATAAATAATTTTAAATTATATTTAAAATAAATTAAATACATATTAATGTTGAAATGATTCAAATTGAACCATTATAATATAAAAAAAGACATGTAAAGTTTACATGATAAGAGAAATTGTGTCACATAACAAAATCACTAATTAAAAAAAAATATTTAAAGAAATGTGATAAAGTTATGTGGAAAAGTTGCATTCCATGATACTGAGGGCTTTGAATGTTACATCTATCATCAACAAATGATATACAAATTGAAGAGTTTAATAAAACAAGGTAAAATTTTAGAAAAAATATCTAAAAAAATAAATACTTAAATGAAAACTACTTCAGAAGAGTATTTGAATGACATTTTTTACCTTATTAGACATCATCTTATATTACAATAACTTAGCAAAGTAAATAACTCCAAATTATAGTGAAAAAGTATTTTAACATTAAGTAAATATTTGTTAGTATGAAAAGTAATAAATTGATGAAATGTAATATTTCAAAATCAATGCAATGTAATGGTCACATGAGAGCAGGCTCATAGTTATATAGTAATATAGCCAAATAAAAGAAAAATATTTAAGAAATGACAAAAAATATGTAGAAAAATTATATTCAAAGATATTAATAGGAACGAGTATAACATCCTCCATCATCATGTTAGGTAGAAGTAACACATCAGTCAAGCAAGCAAACATCTTAAAAATTTAAGTGATTCAAAAATTTGAAAGTAAGAAATAAAATTCGATGGAGCTTAATGAGAACAGCCCAAGGACATCTATTTTATCTTGATCAAACCTCCTTTAGAAATATTACAATTTGAAAAATATAATTAAAAATAAATATAAATTGTCATTTGAATATTAAGTAAATATATGTTAAAGCTAAAATAGGATAACTTGTAGTTACATAATGTAAGAAAATGAAATCAATGTATATGTCACTCAAGGGATGAATTAGAGCTCTATAGTAATATACCAAAATTTAAGCAAAAGAAATTGATGGAATTTGATTAATTGTATAGGAAAGTTTCATCTCAAGGCACTAAGGAGATCATGTGTAACATATTTAATGATTAAATCAAGTACAAATCATAATGATTCATAAAGCATATCAAAACCATAGTAAATAAAAATTTTAGGAATATAAAAATGAAAACATAGTTTAATAGAGTTTAGAGTGACAACTTAAACAATGTTTATTTTATCCTAGTTAAAGCTCAGTTCGAAATACTACAAATTACCAAAATAAATAAAAAAAAGTAATAATAAATTATAATTTTATTATTTACTAGAAAATGATATGGCTCAAATAAAATAAATTAAACCCACAAAATATAACCAAATTAAAGAATTGTTATTATATCACATGTGAAGAGTTAGAGTTTCGCAGTTATTTGACAAAATCAAAGCAAAAAAAATGAAAAAAATAAAATATATACTATTGGAATGACCCATTACAAAGTGGAAAAAAATTAAAAAAAGTTAAAATTTATTTTTTTGTTGGATATAAATAATCAAGAAGTCTCTATCACATGTTTCATTTTGCTTTGTCCTCATTTTGAATTATTGCAAATTAGAAAAGTAAGGATAAAAAATTATAATTTATTATTTTAATATTGAGAAAATTTTTATTAAAACTGAAATGATATTAAAGAAATGTAATATAACCAAAAAATTTATACGTATTGTACAAGAAGATTATTTGTTATAATGTTACATAAACAAATCTAAATAAATTATTTGGGAAAATAAAATACAAAGAAGTAGAACATTGGACTCCAAGATATTAAGTAGATAAAGCATAACATTATTGATGGTCAAATTACTTAAAAAACATTATATAAAAAAGATAATTATGAGAACATCACATAAAAGAAGAATTATGTTTTCATAGTAATAGAAAATATAAAAGTAAAACATTTTAATTAGTGAGATAGAATCTATACAAAAGTTCTATTCTAATATACTAAGGAGATCAAATGTAACATCCCTGCTAATCAAATAAGTTCTGATTCTAAATTTCTTTTAAAGTATGAGAGAACTTTAGAAAATAAAATATTTTAAAAAATTAAAAATTATACTTAGATAGAGTTTGTGTGGTCGAGTTCAATGATGTTTTTTCAATCTATTCTCGTTTTGAATTACTAACAATTACCAAAGCAAAAAAGTTTAAATAAAAATAAATTATTATTTTATTATTAGATAAATAAATATTGATATTTAAACAATATAAATTGAATCAAAGTAATCAAACTAAATTAAGGCAATGTAAAATTCACATGAAAGGATAATTAGAGTTTTGTTTTTGTGCAAGAAAATCAAAGCAAAACATTTTAAGAAATAGTATAAATTTTATGGGAAAGTTAGTTTCCACAATACTAAAAAGATTGAGTGTAACATCCTTCATCGTCAAATTTAGTAATTATTGAAATTTATTATAAAGCATTACAATATAATTAAAAAATATTTTTAAAACTATAAATCTAATATATTTAATTTGATAATGCTCATATAGATGTGTTCGACACTATTTATTTCACCTTAATCAAAGCCCTTTTAGTGTATCATAAACTATGAAAGTAAAAATAATAAGATATTATTATTTTAAATTAAAGTGAATATGTATTTATTTGAAATAAGGCACATTAAAGAAATGTATTATATCCAAATCAATGATATGTCAATGTCACACAAGTAGAAACTTTGTGATTTTTTGTAATATAACAAAATAAAAGTAAAACATATGAAGAAAAAAATGAGATATATTATACATAGAAGTTGCATTTCAAGATACTAAAGAGCTTTAGTGCACCATCCTCAATTTTTATATTAGGTACAATACAAAAAGTATCACACAACGAGGCCAATATCAAAAAATAAAATGTTTAAAAATATAAAATATGGTATCAAATTGGATAGAATCGTATGACATGATTGTCACGATGCTTGTTTTGTCTCTATTAGACTTCATTCAAAAATAATGTGATTGATATAAGTAACTAAATGTTTACAATAAAAATTATCCTTTTAATAGCAAGTAAATATATATTAAAGTTGAAAACTAAGTAAAAAAACTATACAATATAATGAAATCAAAATAACGTATAGGTCACAATAGATGTGATATAGAGTTAAGTAATAAAACAAACAAATCAAATAAAAAAATTTTGATAAATCAAACAATTATACAATAAAGTTAAATTTGAAGATACTAAGGACTTCAAGATGAACAAACTTGGTCATCTGATGAAGTATGAGTAATAACTTCTAGGAAAACTTACCAAAAGACTAAAAAGTAAGTTATTAAAAAAATTTGAAAAATAATATTTAATTAAATGGAGATCAACGAGTTTTGCTAACAACATTTAATTCATCTCAATCAAACCTCAATTGGATTTACCATGAATTACCAAATTAAATAAGTATAAATCAAAATAATTATTATTTTATATTAATTAACTATATATTAAAGTTGAAAAGAATTAAATTGATGGTATGTAATATAACCAAATCAAAATAATTTAAAAGACATTAAAAGGAGAATTAGATCCTTATAGCAATATAACTAAATGAAACCAAAGAATTTGAAGAAATAAGAAAAATTATACGAGACAGTTGAGTTTCAAGATAATAAGAAGATTTAGTACAAAATCTAAGATTGTCAAATCATTTAAGAATAAAAATGACTCACAAAGCATGCTAAAATCATAAAAACTAAAATTTGTAAAACTATAAAAAAATAAAAAAAAAATCAATATTTAACAAAATATAATTGGTCAAGATGAGTCCAACGATGTTGTTTTTATCTTGTTCAAACATTGCATAAAGTTATTGCAAATTACCAAAGTAAATAAACATGAATCATAACAAATTACTTTTTTAATATTAAAAAAGTATATATTTGAGTTGAAATATGATGAATTGAATAGATGTAATATGACTAAGTCATCACAAATGAAATTTCACATGAGAGGAAAGTTAAAGTTACTTAGCAATATAATTTAATAAAAAATTAAAAATATAAGAAATTATAAAAAAAAGTATGACAAAGTAGTTTTCCAAGATACTAAGGAGTGCATGTGAAAATAACCTTTATGAAAAAATCAAGTATAAATAAAAATACCACAAAAAATGTAGCAAAGTACTAGAAAATAAAGTCCATAGAAAAATAGAAACGAATATTTATGTAGAAAGAGCTTATCAATAGTAGTCAAACGATGTTTGTTTCATCTCAGTTAAATCTTGTATTGAATTACTATAAATTATCAAAGTAAATAAAAAATATTAAATTATTTTTTTAGTATTAAGAAAATTGTGTTAAAGTTAAAATGAGTTAAATTGAAGCAATACATATAACAAAATTGAAGACATGTAATGGTCGTACGCTGGAACATTTATAGTTACATATTTATATAATAAAATCAACGAAATTTATTTATGAAATTAGAAAAATTTTATCGTAGGTTGGATTCCATCTTCAATGCTAAAATTGGATACAAATTCAATTATTCTATAAAGATTTCCAAAATTTTGGCAAATAAAATTTAACAAACATATAAAAATGAATATTTAGTAGAATAGGGCTTATTGAATGAATTTGAACAATATTTTTTTTCTCTTAACCAAACTTCATTTAGAATAACTATGAATTACCAAATTAAGTAGACATAAATAAGAATAAATAGTTAGTATAATATAAAGTTAATAAAGATGAAATTTGAAATGAGATAAATTTAGGAAATGTAATATAAATAATTAAAGAAATCTGATGGTAACACCAGAGGAAACTTAGAATTTCATTATAACAGAAGATTATCAAAGTGAAAAATTTGAGGAAAATATAATTTATATAACAAATATACATTCCAAATAAATAATAGAATTAAGTGCAATATCCTTAATCACAAAGTCATATGTGGATCAAAATATCTAAAATGACATAAGAAAATTTAAAAAATAGAATTTTTTTAAATTGATTAATCTTGTTGGGATATTTTTAGGGACATTAGTCTCTTATTAATCAGAACTCATTTAGAATTTTTATAAATTTCTATACTAACAAATTATAAATAATTATAAATGACTACTTTAATATTACAAAAATCTATCATCAAAGTTAGATTTACTAAATTTAAGAAATTTATATAATAAAATCAAATTGATGTACACATCATAAGAGGCATGATTTCATAATATATAGTAATAAAGAAAAAATAAATTAAAAAAAAATTAAATAAATGAAATACATTGTAATAGGAGTTTTTGTTCAAAGATAATAACGAGACCAAGTGTGGCATCGTTAAGAATGAATATTTAATTTGATTGAGCTTAATGAGAGCATCAGAAAACATTTATTTGTCATTGCACAGGCATAGTTTGAAATAACTATGAATTTCAAAACTAAATAAGGAAAAATAGTAAATTATAATTTTTATATTAAATAAATGCCTAGTAAAGCTAAAAATGAGAAAAACTAATTAGGAATGCTCCATTTTAGTGTACTAAGGAAAACAACTGTAATATCTTCCATCAAGAAATACTATCTAAATATAGACATCTCGTTATGCATAAAAAATCCTAAAAAGAAATTTTTAAAAAATAATAAAATTACATATTTAAATTTAGAGAGCTCATTGTGATGATTTAATTAATGTTTGTCTTCCCTCCATTAGACCACATTTAAGATTACTTTAAATTACATAAAGAATTAAACATTAATAATAATAAGTTATTATTTTAATATTATGCAATTATATAATAAAACTATAATATAATAAAATAGTTTGAAAAAAATGTAACCAAATCAATGTCTTGAAAATATCAAAGAAGGTAGAATAAGACTTTCATAGTAATATATAAAAATAAAAAAATGACTTTAAGGAAATTAGATAAATTACATTAGAATTTTGCATTCCAAGCTATTACGAAGTTAAGGCGCAATATTCATAATCATGAAAATAATTTTGAATAAAATATCTCATGAAATGAGCAAACATCCCAAAAAAAAAATCTTTAAAATGAGTATATTAAAATAAATATTTAATTATTAGAGCTTATTGATCCAATGTAATATAACCAAATTAAATAAAGTTAAATGATTAATGAGAGGAGAATTATATTTTCATAGAAATATTGTCAATTCTAAATGAGAACTTTGAAGAAATGAGTTTAATTATGCGCTAATGTTGAATTCCAAGATATTAAATAAGTTGAACTTATCTTCAAATAAGGTACAAATTGGTATGTATTTTAAAGCACACTAAAAAACATGGAAATAAAATATTAATAGAAAAAAATTGAATCTTTAGTTGATAGAATTCATCAAATTGTGTAAAACTTTTTGAGTTTCTTCTCCATCAACAATAGTTTTGTAATTACTATGAAAAAAATAATAAAAAAAATCAATATTTTAATGTTAACTAAATATATATAAAACTTGTAATGAGATAAGTGGAAATATTATTATATAATGGAGTCAAAATGATATAAAACTTTGAAGAAGAAAATTTGAAAATAAAACATAAAATCTGTACAAAAGTTACATTTTTACATACTAAGAAGATCGAGTGTAACATCGTAGATTGTTAAATCAAGTACGAATCAAAACATTTTTCAAAATAGGATTATAAGAAATCAAATTTTTAATAATAATAAAATAAATATTTAATTAGATAGAGCTCAAAACATCAAGTCCAGTGACATTTATTTTTTCTTGATGAGGCATCATCAGGACTATGTTTTATTTACAAAATTTAAAAGCTTATCAAATATTAAATTATTATTTAAAAAATTAAGTACATATATATATATATATATATATTAAAACTTAAATGAGACAAATTGAAGAAATATAAAACTCACAAGTGTGAAGATTTAGTGTTAAATAGTAATATTAAAAAATCAAAGCAAAAGATATCAAGAAATTAGAAAAATTATATGGGAATTTTTTATTCCAAGATATATAAGAGATCAAGCATAGCATTCTTTATTGGCAAATCTAGTATAAATCAAGATAACTTATAAATCTTATAAAATCTATAGAAAAATAAAATTTTTAACAGTGTAAAATATGTAAATGTACAAATAAATAGAGATCATCAAAGTGAGCTTAGCGACATTTATTTAGCTTCATTAAACAATATTTTGGATTATTGTGAATCTCTAAATTAATTAAACATAAATAATAATAAATTATTAATTTAAAAATTTTCAATCATTCAAAGAGGTGGTATCGGGTTGAAACAAATGTCATTGTACACAAATCAACATGCTCAATCTAATTCAATATTCATTTTTTTTATTTTCAATAATTATGTCATTTTATTTGCACATTTTAATTTGTACATTATTTCATGATTCAAGATATTATACTTGATCTCTTAATAATCATGGAATGAAATGTTCCGATACCTTTTTTATAAGCTTTGTAAATGTTTTCCTTATGTTTGATTATATTACATTCAAAATAAAATTATACTCTCGTGCCCTTACATCACTGATATTTTGTTATATTATATTGCCATAGCTTTTTGTTTTCAAGTTAAAGATATATTTATTTCATATTGAAATAATAATTTTTTTTATTTATTCTTATTTAATTTAGTTAGTTATAGTAATTCAAAATGAGTTGAAGTCAATACGAAACAAACATTTTTTACTACTATCGATGAGCCGAGCACACAAAATATTTATTTCTATATTATTAGACTTTTTTATTTTTTTTATTTAAGCATGCTTTGCAGGCAATTTCAACTTTTACGAAATTTTATGATCATGGATTTTATGGTTGATGTCTTTAGTATGTTGGAATACAACTTTCATGTATTTATTTAACTTTTATTTTTTTATTATTCTAGCATGCTTTTTGAGACACTCTGATTAATGGCTAATTTTGTGAATGAGGATGTTATACATGATCCCTTCAGTCTCTTGGAATGGAACTTTCTTTTAACATTTTTGTCATTCTTTAATTTGGTTATATAATTATGAAATTCAAATTCTCCACTCATATGACCTTTCAAAATGTTTTATTTTTTATATTACTTATTTCATGTGATCAATTTTTTTAAAATACATTCACTTAATATAATAATAATGATTTTCTATTATATATTTTTATTTATTTTCTTAATTATTAATAATTTTAAAATATTTTTTATTGACAGGAAAGAAATATTGTTGGACCTCTACTTATGAGCCTTATATTAAATAATCATTTATTATAGCATTAAATATTTATTCTATGATTTTGTCATGACTTTTTTATTCATAAATTATTTGATGAATGATGATGTATGATTAATCACCACTACATCATGGAATATAAATTTCTTATATCATTTATCTCCTTTCTTCAAATGTTTTTCTTTCTTTTGATTATTTTCCTAGCAACTCTAAATCACATCTTATATGTCATTTACATCATTTTTTTGGATATGTTACATTAAGTAAATTTACACATTTTACACTTTATTATAATTTTTCTTATCATTAAAACAATTATTTTTATTATGTATGCTTATTTAATTTTTTTTATTTGGACTTGTTATAGAAGAGGTCTAATAAAGATAAGAATAATTGTTTAGGCATGAGTCGATGAGTTATTTCCTACTCAATATTATATTTTATGTTTAAAAAAATATTTTTTAAAATATTTTGACACATTTTATGTGATATTTTGATTCATAACTGATTTGGTGACTGAGGATTTTAAACTAAATCTCATTAGTATCTTAGAGTGCAAATTCCTCATACACTTTATCTCATTTCTTCAAAGGTTTTACCATGTTTTTGTTATATTACTTTAAAACACCAATTCACCACTCATGTAATCTTTACATCGCTTTGATCTGATTGTACTAAATCGATTTAATTTATCTTCTTTCAACTTTAATATGTATTTACATAGTATTCAAGTTATTATTTTTTATTGATTAATATTTTCACTGTTAATTTTTATGAATTATATATAATGTTCAATATGATAAAGCAAACAAAATCAAAACAATTTTCATCGGTTCTATCAAATAAAATATTTATTTTATATTATTTTCTCTGTCTATTTGTGATATTTTTTGGTAAAAATTAAATTTGAAATATTTTCTTATTATCATGATAATATTTTTTTATTATTTATGGTTTCTTCCTCTGATAATTCATAGTATTTTCAAAAGAGGTATGATTAAGATAAAAAAATCATTTTACTTGACTCAATAAGCTATATCTAATTTAATATTCATTTATATATTTTTTTGAAATACATTTTACTTTCCATGGTTTTTAAACATTTTGTGATATATTTTTATTCAAACTTATTTTGACTAATGAGATTATTATGCTAGATCTCATTAATTTCATGAAATGGAACTGTCTCATATAATTGTCATTTCTTAAAATTTTCTTATTTGATATGGTTATATTACAATGCAACTCAAAATATTATGAACTCTCATCTTTATTTCATTTTGATTTGGTTATATTATATCTCTTCAATTTATCTCCTTATTAAAATAATAAATTATTTTTATTCTTACTTTTTTGCATTATTATTTTATAGTAATTCTTAATAAGGTTTAATTTAGATGAACCAAATATTCATAGACCTGTCTGGATGAGCTTCATTGAATTAACTATATATTTATATATTTTTAAATATTATTATCTATAATAATATCATGGATTATAGGGCATTTATATTTATACTTCATTTGGCAATTTAGAATACATTGCACATGACCTTGTTATAATCCTATAATGCAATTTTCTCCTAAAATTTATCTCATTTCTTCAAGCTTTTCACTTTCATTTGGTCATAATTATGTGAACTTCAAATCTTCTCCATTTTATCTTTACATCAGTTTCACTTGGATATGATACATTGCTTCCATTTATATCATTTTAAATTTATTATACATTTATGTAATATTAAAATTGTAATGCATTGTTATTTATGATTATTTAATTTTGTAATTTGCAGGAACTCCTTATGAGGTCTAATCATTATGAAATAGACATCGTCAAGCTCGATTCGAACTAAATTTAATGATCAAGAATATTAAACTAGATCTCATTTGTATCTTGTAAGTTTTTTGTATTATTGTTCTCTATGAAAGTTTTCTCTTTAATTTGGTTATATTACTATGAAATTATCATTGTCATCTAGTGTGACTTTGACATTCAATGGAATTGGCTAAAATATATTATTTGTTTGGTCTTATTTCCATTTTAGCATATGTTTCTTTAACCTTAGAATAATAATTCATTATTTTTAGTTCATAAAGTTTTTTAATTAACAAGAATTTTAAACAAAGTTTGATAAAGATGAAAATTATGTCATTAGAATCATTCTGACAAGCTCTATATAAGTTTATAGTACTATTACACACTCTATAAGAAAATTCAATTCATGCTTGACTTGACAATCAAGAATTTTTTGCTCAATCACCTTAGTTTCTTGTAATGCAACTTTTCAATATAGCTCATCTCATTTCATCAAATAGTTTGGCTTTGATTTTATTATATTATAACACTTTAGAGTTGGTTATATTGCAATATTTGAATTCACATGTTTTTAAAAATAATAAACAATTTTAATATTTAAATAATAATTTATTATTATTTATTCGTATTTACATTTGTGTTTCAAAGTTATTCTAAATGAGATCTGATTAAGACAAAATAAATATCATTAAACTTATCTCCATGAGCTCTAAAAATTATTTATAAATTTAATTTTTTATTTTTTTGGGGTTTGTCATGCTTTACAAGGAATTTAGATTCATGCATGATTTAATGGTTGATGATGTTCCACTCAATTTCATTTGTGTCTTGGAATTCAACCTTATTATATAGTTTCTCTTTTCATAAAATTTTTACATTAATTTTGATAGTTTATAATATAACTCTAAATCTCCTACAATGTCACTTTTCATCACTTTGATTTGGTTCTATTATATTGAATCTATTTATCTCATTTTTTTGCTTTAATATATATATTTATTAAATATTAAAAATTGTTTGTAAAAAGTTACTTTGATTACTTATTGTTATGATTATCAAGATCTAATTTAGATGAAACAGACATTGTTGTCCTTGTCTTGAAGAGCTTTATCAATTTAAAAATTCATTTTTTTATTTATAAAAATTTATTTCCTTATGATTTTCATTCTACTAGTGAGATATTTTGATTCATACCTAATATGATGATTAAGGATATTACACTTGACCTCTTTAATATCTTGTGATACAAGTTTATTATAAAATTTATTTGGTTTCATAAAATATTTTGTTTTATTTTTGTTATATTATTACAAAGAAACAATAATTCATCACTTATATAACGTTAACATTGCTTTGACTTGTTCAAATTACAACATTATTTCTATTATTTAACTTTTAAAATGATAGTTTATTATTATTTGTGGTTTTTTAACTTAGGAATTTATAGAAATTCTGAAGGAGGTCTGGTCGAGATGAAACAAACATATTTGAACTTATCTCGATAAATTGTATAAAACATGGTATTCTTTTTTATATTTTTAAATATTCCATTTTCTAGGAATTCAACAGGATTTATCAGACATTTTTATTAGAATCTAATTTGATAATTAAGGATGATATTCTTGATCTCCTTAATATCTTAGAATGTAATTTTCCCATAAAATTTCAGTGGCTATATTTCCTTCTAAATATAAAACTTCACTCTTGTGACTTTTACATAACTTTGATTTGGTTGCATTATCTTTATTCAATTGATTTGTTCTTTAGTTTTTTGTACATTTAATTATGTTTTCAATAATAATTTACTATTATATATGTTTATTTATTTTTGTAATAAAGAGTAATTATAAAGGAGCTCAAATCTAGATGAAATAGATGTTGTTAGTTACTACTTATGAAATGATTAAATATTTATTTATTTTTAAATATTTATTTTCATAAAATATTTTACTTTTTAGGGATTAACACACTTTACAAGTCATTTTTGCTTGTACCACATTTAATGATAGAAGCTATTACACTTGATCGCCTCAGTATTTTGGAGTGCAATTAATGCAAACAATTTATCTCATTTTGAAAAAGTATTTACTATATAATTATGTTATATTTCTATGTAACTCAAAATCTCCTCTCATGTGACCTTTATATCGCTTTGAATTCCTTATGTTACGACACATCAATTTATTGTTTTTTGATTTAACATATCTTTACATAGTAGTTTATTAATATTTTATTATTACTTGTGTTTTTTAATTTTTATTGTCTTAAAATACTAAATGGGGTCTAACCAAGATGAAAAAACTATTATTGGACTCATCTCAATGAGCTTTATACAACTAAATATTAACTTTTAATTTTTAAAATAGTTTTTTGAAGGTCTTGGAATATTTTATGAGACATTTTTTCATAATTAATTTAATGATTAACGATGTTCTACTTGATTTGTTTAGTATCTTAGAATGAAAATATCTCACACAATCTATCAGATTTCTTCAAAAAGTTTTCTTTGATTTGATTGTATTACTATTAAACTCTAATTTGTCTCGTTGTGATCTCATCATTTTGATTTTGTTATATTACGTTACTTCTATTTTTGTACTTATAGGTTTGATATATATTATCTTAGTATCAAAGTGATAATTTTTTATTTATTATATTTATTTAGTTTGGTAATTCACAAGAATTCAAAAAAATATCCTATTATTTTTGTGATATATACTTTTTTAATATTAAAGTAATAAGTTGTTAATTATGTTTATTTTCTTTTTAGTTGAAAGAAAAATCATTGGACTAGTTTTAACGAGCTTTTTCTAATTAAATATTTATTTTAATTATTTTAAATAATTTATTTTCAAAGGAATGTGGATGATTTACATGATATCTATATTCATACCTATTTTGACAATTGAAGATTTTTTTAATCTCCATAGCATCTTGAGAAGTGACTTTCCAATAAAGTTTAGCTTATTTCTTCAAATTTTTTGTTTTGATTTTGTTATTCTTATGAAACTCAAAATCTCATCTCAAGTATACTTTACATCCATTTCATTTAGTTATATTAAATTGCTTAAATTTATCTTAATTGATCCTTAATATATATTTTCTTAAATTAAAATAGTAATTTATTATTATTTATGTTTATTCAATTTTGTAATTTGTTATAACTCAAAATGAGGTTGAATCAAGATGTAAAAGACAACTTTATATCATTCTTGCGAAGATCAATCCAATTAAATTTTCATATTAATATTTTTTAAATATTGTTTCATATTTTTACATATTTTGTGAGATAATTCATATCATACCTTATTTGATTATCAAGGATTTTTTTCTTGATCTCGTAGTTTCTTGGAACTAAACATTGTCAAACAATTAATGTCATTTGTTATGTTTTTTACTTTGATTTAGTTATAGAGTATAAAACACTAATTCTCCTCCTATGTGATCTTAAAATCACTTTATTTTAACTATATTTCATTATTTAATTAATCTAATTTCGATTTTATTATATGTTTTCTTAATATAAAAATAATGAAATGTTATTATTTAAGAATTTTTTATTTGTTAAGTTCATATAAATCAAAAGAAGGCCTAGTTAAGATGAAGCAAATGACATTGCACGTTTCTTAAGAAGCTCTATCAAACTAAGTATTTATTTCAATATTTTAAAATTTCTTATTTTTTTAAAGACTTGGATGCTTCAATAGATATTTTGATTAATATCTGAATTGATGATCAAGGATGTACTCTTGATCACTTTATTATCTTGGAATGCAACATTCCTATATAATTTATTTAATTTCTTCTACTTCTTTACCTTATTTGGTTATATTATTATGTTACTCAAAAATCTTCTCCCGTTCAATATTAAATGTCTTTGAGTTGGTAACAATATATTACTTAAATTTATCAATTTTAATCTTCAATATAAACTTAGAAAATATTAAAAAAATACTTTGTTCTTCTTTATTTTATTTACTTCTTTAATTTTAAAATTCCAAGCGTGATCAAGATAAAACAAACATGTTTTGACTATCTTAAAGTGTGCTATCAATTTCAATATTTATTTTCACATTTTTCAATTATTTCCATGATTTTGTCATGCTTAATGAAACGTTTGGATTTGTACGTGATTTGTTAATCGATGATGTTGCCTTTCGTCCCTTTAGTGTCATGGTTATACTACAATTATTTTTTGTATTTTTAAATATTTTATGTTCTTCATATTTATTTAGATCTATAAGATATTTCAACTTTTTCCTAACATGACGATCGAGGATTCTATGGTTGATCTCCCTTATATCCTAAAATGTAATTATCTATTAGAATTTGTCACATTTCTTCAATTTTTTGCTTTGATTTTATTATACTGCTACATAAATTACATTGGTTTAATTTATGTCATTTTGGTTATAATATATACTCAAATAACATTAAAATAATACATTATTTTTCATTTACATTTTTTAATTTGGTAATTCTCAATTATTGTATACAAGGTCCAATCAACATAGTTTGGTTTAAACTTTTTGGCATTCTTTGTGAGACATTTTGACAAATACGTGATTTGACTATAAAGGATGTTACAAAAAGATCTTATTTAACTCTTATGTGACCTTTTTATTACTTTTTTTTTATTACCATTCTATAGTTTATCTCATTTCAACTTTAATATATATATTATCATAATATTAAAAATTTAGTTTATTATTAATTATGATTTTTTATTTTGTAATTATTAGTAATTACAAATGATTTCTGATTGGGTCGAAACAAACATCATTGGACATGCCTCAAAGAGATCTATTTAATTAAATATTTATTTCTATTGTTTTACATAATTTTTCTATGGTTTTACAAAGTTTTACATGTCATTTTGATTTATACCAAATTTCATGGTCAAGGATGATACACATTGTACACTTAGTATACTCAATTGCCACTTTCTCATATAATTTATTTCATTTCTTAAAATAAAATTTTTTATTTGGTTTTTGCTATGAAACTCTTGTACGTCTCATTTGTGATTAGAAAATTACTTCTATTTGGTTAAATTACATACCATAATTTGTTCTTTGTTAATTTTGTAATCCATAATAATTATAAATGATGATTAATCGAGGTAGACCAAAGGTTGTTAGAAGCATTAAAATGCTTTATGAATTAAAATATTTATTTCATTACTTTAAAAAATTTATTTCATAGTGATTTAGAATGTTTTATAAGTTATTTTATTTCATGCTTCATTTGATGATCTAGGATGTCATGCTTGATATCCTTCATTTATTTAAAAAAACTCTCCTATATAGTTTTTCTCATTTCTTCAATTTTTTGCTAACATTTATTTATATTATTATATAACCAATAATCATCTCTCACACAACTTTTAGATGTCATAAATTTTTTTATATTACTTTACTTCAATCTATCTCATTTCCTCTAAAAAAATAAATATGTATATATGCATATGTATGTTTGTATGTATATATATATTTTTTAAAATATTAATTTACTATTATTTCTTCATATTTATTTTTCTAATTCATTGTAATTTGGTAAAATGTCCAATCGAGATGAACAAAACATAACTCGATAAGACTTGGAAGCTCTATAAAATTTAAAGATCACTTTCATGTTTTGAAATTTTTTTCTGTTCAAGTGTTTTCGCATGCCTTACGAGACAATCTAATTTGTACCAAATTTGATGATCAATGATGTTATGGTCAGTCTTTATCTTATAAAGTAAATTCCTAAAAATTTTATCTCATTTATACAATTTTTTTCTTTAATTTGGTAATACTAGAGTGCTCAAATATATCTCATTTCAGCTTTATCATAAAGCTACCTAATATTTAAACAATAATATAGTATTATTTACACTTATTTAATATAGTAATTCATAATAATGTCAAATGAGGTTCGAGTAAGACTAAAAAAACTCAGTTGCATTTTTCTCGATGAGCTTTATCCTATATAACATCTACTTATATGTTTTCATAATATTTTGATTATTTTGAAACTATCTATAAGATATTTTGATTTTTACCTAATTTGATAATCAAAGACTTTACACTCAATTCTTACGTGAATTTTCAATTATTTCCTTTGTTTCTTAGATCATAGCTTTCATATAAAATTTATCACATTTTTTTAAAAGTTTTTCTTTGATTTAGTTCTATTACTATGAAACTCAAAATATCTTCACATGTTACTATTGCATTACTTTATTTTTATTATGTAACGTTCCTTCAATTTATATAATTTTAGAATTATTAAATATTTACTTATAATTAAAAATAAATAATTTATTTTAATTTTGGAATGTAACTTTTTAATTCATGGAAATGCTAAATGAGGTCAAAACAAGACAAAAGAATTGTTATTCAACAATTTATGATTATCTCTATGAAACAATTTTTTTTAATATTTTTAAGTATACGTTTGTTGGGTTTTTGTATACCTGAGAAGTTATTTTTATTTGTGCTTTATGTGATTATTAAGTTATGCTTAATCGCCTTAGTACAATGGAAGGCATCTTTTCAAGGCTACTTATTTAATAGTTTCTAAATTTTCAAATTTTGATTTAGTTATCTTGCCATATAATAATAGATATCTTTTTATTTGATAATTATAGAACTTTAATTTTTTTAAATTTAAACTATTTTAATTTTTCTCATCTCAACTTTAATATATGTTTACTTAATATTAAAATAAAAATTTGTTATTATTTATAATTTTTAATATTAATAATTATTAAAAACTATAAACAAGGTGTGATTAACACAAATAAAACTTCATTTGGCTCATCTTGTTGTGTTATATCTAGTCAAATGTTAATTTTTATAAATATTTCTAAATACTTTCTAATTAAGGGTAATCTTATGATTTATAAGATTATTTTTATTCATACATCATATGACAATTGAGAAAGTTATAGTATATTTTGTAAGTATCTTGAAATTCTACTTTCTTATAGAATTTGCCATTTCTTAAAATTTTTTACTTTGATTTGGTTATATTACTCTAAATCTCCTCTAATTTGGGCTTCACATAATTTTTATTGGGTTATATTATATTTCAAAAATTTATCTAATTTCAACATTAAAACTTATTTATTTTATTTTAAAATTATATTTTAATATTATTTTGGTGATTTACTTTTGTATTTAGTAGTAATTCCTAATGAGGTTATCGATATTATAGAAACTTTGTTGGGCTCATTACAATGAGCTCTATCCAATTAAAAGATCTTTTCTAAATTTTTAAATTTCCCAGATCTATTGGCATATTTTTTGAGACATGTTCATATCTACACGATTTGATGGTAAGGGATGTAATACACTATCTTCTTAGTGTCTTTGAATGCAATTTTTTAATACATTTTATTCATTTCTTAAATATTTTGCTTACATTTGGTTAAATTTATAATGATAATGAAACTCATCTCATTTGACCATTACATTGCTTTGCTTTGTTTATATTAGATTCATTCAATTTATCTTATTTTAACATAAAAATATTATTTTAAATTATTATTAAAATAGTAATTTAATTATTTTTTTCTTATTTAATTTTGTAGTTTTTAGTAATTACTTAAATAGACTTATTAAGTTGAAACAAATATTGTTAGAGCAATCTTAATTAGCTAAATAAAATTTTTCCTTATTTATTTTCTATATTTTTGGAACACTTTTCGAGATATTTTGACCCCATAACTGATTTATTGATCATGGATGTTACACTCGTTCCATTTATTATCTTTGAAAGTAGTTTTCTCACATAATTTATCAAAATTAATTAAGTTATTTTCTTTAATTTGGATATTTTATTATGATAGCCTAAATCTCCTCTAATTTATGATTTACATTTATTTTATTTTTTAAAATTATAATGCTTAAACATGTCTTACCTTTGCTTCAATATATATTTACTTAATACTAAAATAATAATTAATTTTTTTAAGCTTAATTATTTTGGTAATTCATAGTAATTCTGAACATGGTCTAATAAAGATGAAACATAAGTCATTATGCTCATCTCGACAAGCTTTGTCAAATTAATTTTTATTTTTATATTTTTGAATATTCATTTTAGATTGACACCTAATTTAATGATTATGACTATTATACTCAATCTTTTTAGTATCTAGGAATTTAACTATCCTGCATAACTTATCTCAATTCACGAAAGTTTTTTTCTAGCTTTGGTTATATTATTATAAAATTATAATTCTCTCTATATGTGACATGTTTTGTGAGGCATTTGAATTTGTAGATGATAAAATGACAAAGGATTTTACATTTGGTCCCCTAAATGTCATAGAATACTACTTTCCTATATATTTTTATCTAATTTCTTAAAATGTTTTACTTTGATTTTGTTATATTATTATTAGACTCTAATTGTCATCTTTTGTGAATTTATGTAGCTTTGATTTTATTCTATTGCATTACATCAATTTATCCCATTTTAACTTTTGTTATGTTATTATGTAACATTGAATTTCATCTAATGTCACCATTACATTTGTTTTATTTTGTTAGAATACATTGTTATAAAATATATCAGTATAGCATTAAGATAAATTAAATTATTATTAAAATAATAATCTTCTATTATTTATTATTATTTACTTCAATACTTCATAGCAAAACCAAATGAGGTTTTATTGAGAAGAAATAAACATCGTTAAACTTAACTCGATGAGTTTTATCCATTACTTATTAATGTTTGAATTTCTAAGTATTCTATTTTCCAAGATTTTTGCATGTTTTACTATACAATTTTGCTTGTACTTAACTTGACATTCAAAGATGTCACACTCGAACACTATATTTTCTTGGAATATAACTTTCTCATACAATTTATCAGATTTTTTCAAATATTTCTTTATGATTTGGTTCTATTACTATAAAAGAAAGCATTTGCTCCTTTGTAACAATTAAATCACCTTGAAATTGTTATATTATATTACTTTAGTTTATGTTATTTCAACTTTAATATATATTAGCATAATACTTAATGAATAACTTATTTTTGTTATGTCTTATTTAATATTAAAGTAATTATTCATTATTTTTTATCCATATTTATTTTGCTAATTCATAATTGTTACAAGCGAGGTTTAATGGAGACGAAACAAGTCTAATCAAATTTGTCTTGATATGATCACTTTCAAATAAAATTATTTTGTTATTTTTAAAAAAAGCTTGATGATTTTCTTGACATACTATGAGGCATTTAAATAAATACTTATTTGATTATCAAGGACATTATACTCGATCTCCATCTTATATATGAATACAATCATCTGAAATAATTTATCTCATTTATTGAAAATTTGCTTTTATTTTTCTATATTGTTATGTAACTTTAAATCAATTTTTCATACACGTTTACTTCTATAATTCATACTAATTTCATTGGAGGGTTGATCAATAGGAAACAAAATTCGTAAAACTCTTCTTGAGTTCCCCATCCAATTCAAAAATCATCTCTATATTTTTAAATATTTTTTTTATGATTTTTGCAAACATTTTGAGACTTTATTGTATACATTGTATTATTATGAGACTATAATTCCCCTCTTTTGTAACCTTTACATCACATTGAATATGATATATTATATTACTTTAATTTTCCTTATTTTAGGTTAAATATATTTTTACCTAATATTAAAATAACAATTTATTGTTAATTTTATTTTTTATTATTGTAGTTTTAATTAGTTCTAGAATAGGTCTTTTTGAATAAAACAAATGTAGTTCGACTAATCTCATTGACTTTTATGCAACCAGATATCTATTAATTTATTTTTAGTTATACTTTGTTTGTTTTTTGCATGTTTTGCTAGACATCGATTTACATTCAATCACCTTTCTATCATAACATATAGCATTTATATATTTTTTCACTCATTTCTTTAAAGAGTTTTTTAATTTGATTATATTGCTATGAAATTCTAATTCTTCTTTCATGTGCACTTTGCAACACTTTGATTATCCTATATTACATTTCTTTTAATTATCTTATTTAATAATTAACAAATATTTACTTTATGTTAAAAAAAAAATTTTGTATTAATCGAGTTTATTTACTTTGCTAATTCATAATAATTGTAAATGATGTCTAATGTAGATGTTAAAATGTCGTTGTACGCCTTTCGATGTGCTGTATCAAAATAAATACTCATCTTTATATCTTTATAAAGTTTATTCTCTAGTATTTTTACAATTTTATGAGACATTATGTTTCACAATAGATTCAATGATCATGGATGTTACACTCGATCACCTTAGTATATTTGAACAAAACATTTCCACAAAATTTATCACATTTTTTCAAATTTTTTTGTTTGATTTGGTTATATTATTATGAAACAAAAATTTTTCTCCCTTATGAGTTTTTTATCACTTTGGTTTGGTTATACTACAATTATTTAATTTATCTAACACAACTTTAACAAATAATTAATTAATATTAAAAAAATAATTTATAATTATTTTTGCTTGTTTAATTTTATAAATCATAATGATTCCAAATGAGGTTTCATCAAAATGAAACAAATATCATTGGACTCATCTAAATAAACTTTATCAAATAAAAAATTCATTTCATTATTTTAAAGTATTTTATTTTCTAAAAGTTTGGCAAGCTTTTCAAGTTATTTTTATTAATACATAATTCAAAGATTTGGGTATTACAATTCCTCACCTTAAATCTCTTTTCATGTGTTCTTTACATCACTTATTTTCTAATATTATTTTGCTTTTCTTAACAAGCTCCAATTAAGAAGAAACAAATATCATTAAACTCATCTCAATGAGTTTTATCTAATTAATTATTCATCACTAGTTTTCAAAATATTTTATTTTCTAAGATTTTGGCATGTTTTATTTGCCATTTTTATTTGTTCTTGATTTGAATAGCGATGATGTTACTCTCGATGATCTCAATATTTTGAAATACAACATTCTTATTCTACTTAATTCTTTTCTTCAAATGTTTTTCTTTGATTCGGTTATACTAATATAAAACTTTAATTCTCTTCTCATTTAAATGTTACATCACTTTTATTTTTTTATATTACATTACTATAATTAATCTGATGTTAACTTTAACATAAATTTACTTTATATTAAATTAATAATTTACTATTATTTATTTTCTTAATTTTTAATGATGTTTAATAGGATAGATCAAATATCAAATGACTTATACCAATGAACTCTACCAAATTTAAAAAAACAATTCTATGATTTCAAATATTTTTTTTATGTTTTATTTTAGCAACATTACAAGACATTTATATTTGAACAATATTTGGTGATAAGGAATGTTAAATTCAATCTACTATTACCTCTAAATATAACTTTACCATACAATTTATCTCCTTTTTTTAGAACTTTTACACTAATTTGGTTATGTTTCTTTGTAACCCAAAATCTTCCCTTCCACAACCTCTACATCAATTTCATTTTGTAATATTATGTTGTTTTAAATTTTCATATTTTTGTTTTAATATGTATTTACTTAATATTAAAAATTATAGTTCCCAATCATTTAAGCTTTTTTTGTTTAGTAATTTGTAGTTATAGAGAATGAGGTGTAATGAAGAAAAACAATCTTTGGATTCAACTTGATCAGACTTATGAAATCAAATATTCATTTCTATATATTTTAAATGTTTTAGTTTTTATTATTTTTTAATGCCTTGATGATCAAGGAAGTTACACTTAATCCTCTTAATATCTTTTAATGCTACTTTCTCTTAAAATGTATCTTGTTCTTTCAACTTTTTCTGCTTTTATTTTGTTGAAATACTATGTTTATTTAAATATCTTTCCTTGTGATGTTTACATTGCTTTAATTTTTTTATATTACATTTCTTTTGTTTATATTATTTCATCATTAATATATACATGCTTAATATTAATATAAAAATTTGCAATTATATATCCTTATTTAATTTTGTAGCTCTTAACAATTCCAAGTGAGGTCTGATTAAGAAAAGGCAAACCTTGCTGGACCCATCTTGATGAGCATTATCAAAATAAACTTAACTTTTCTATTTTTCAATATTTTATTATCTAAGATTTAGGTACACTTTAGAAGATATTTTGATTCATTTTTAATATTATGATTCATAAAATTTAACTTTCCTAAAAATTTATATCATTTTTTCAAATTTTTCGCTTCAATTTAGTTATATTACTATGTAATTCTTATTTTTAATTTCATGTAACATTTATGTTACTTTGATTTGTTTATATTACATTCTCTAATTTATGTCATTTTGGCTTTATTTTTTTGCACTTAATTTAAAATAATATGTTATCATTGTCGAGCTTTTTTTATTTTTTTAACTTACAATAATTTTAAATAAGTTTTAATCAAGACTAACTAAATGTCATTGGACTCATCTGAAATAGTTCTATCTAATCTAACATTTTTTTTCATATTCTCAAATTCTTTTCTTCATTTTGGTATTTTTAAGAAATTTTATTAGTACATGATCTGACAATTAAGAATGTTGCACTAGATTTCTCTAGTTTCTTGGACTGTAAGTTTTCTATGTAATCTTTCTTATTATTCTAATTTCCACTTTGTGTTTGTTTTATTACTATGAACTTTGAAATCTCTCTTTATGTGACAATTACTTTCCTTTGATTTTGTTATATTATATTTTTTTAATTTATCTCATTTTTAATTTTAACATATAAACTTATTACTATGTTAGTGATTGTTTTTTTTGCTTATTTTCCTTGGTACTTTGCACTTGCTCTAAAAAAGATTTGTTTTACATGGAACAATGGTCATTGCATTTGTCCCAATATGCTCTCAATGAAGTTTTAATTTTTATATTTTTTATTTTCCATGGCTTTAGTAGGCTTTACATGGCATTTTGATTTACACCTAATTTGACGTTTGGGGATGTCAAATTACATCTTCGTAGCATCTTGGAATGCTATTTTCTAAGATAATTAACATCATTTCTTCTACATTTTTATGATTGTTTGATTATATTACTATGTAACTCCAAATATCTTCTAATGTGGTCATTACATTGCTCTAATTTATGTCTTTTTAGATTTAATATTTATTTACTTAATATTTTAAATAATTAAATTCTATCTATACTCATTTACTTTGGTAACAATTGTAATATTAAGTGATATTTGTGTGACATAAAACAAAGGTCATTCAATTCTTCATGACTTGCTTTATCCTAAAAAATACCAATTCCTATAATTTTATATATTTTTCTTTCTAGAATTTTTCAAATTTTATAAGACAATTGAATTCATAATAGGTATGATATTTGTGGATGGTATAATCTATATATTTGGCCTCAAGGAATGTAGGTTTTTCATATAATTTATCTTTTTTCTTTAAATCATTAGATTTATTTTGTTGTTTCACTAAATAAATTTTTAGACTCCTATCATTCAGATTGCTTTGATTATATTATGATGGTTCAATTAATCTTATTTTAGCTTTAATATATATTCATTTAATATAAAGATAATTATGTACTAGTATTTCGATTTTTTTAATTTTATAATTTATAGTAAATTCTGTTGAGGCTTAATCAAGCAAAAAAAATTGTAAAACTTGTCTCGAAAAGCTCTATGCAAGTAAATTTTTATTTTTCTATTTTTACAAATGCTTTGGCATGCTTTAAGAGGAATTTTGCTTCATTCTTGGTTTTAGGATACACGATGTTACACTTGATCTCCTTAGTATCCTGTAATGCAAATTTCATATGCAATTTATATTATTTCTTCAATTTTTTAGATTTCATTTTGTTTAATTAGCATCAAGCTCTATTTTTTATTATTTAAGTATATTTTTTATTTCATAGCAATTCCAAATATTGCCTGATCGAGTTGAAATAAAAAATGTTGAGAAAATTTTGATGAGCTCAATCCCATCAAACATTAAATTTTATATTTATAAATATTTATTTTGTTATTTTTGAATATTTTAAAGGAAACTTTAATTAATAACTTATTTAATGATTTAGGATGTTACACTTTCATTTTACCATTTGTAGTAAATCCAATCAAGGTGTGATCTAGATCAAGCAAATATCATTGGACTCATATTGACAAGCCCTCTACAATTAAATATTCATTTATATATTTTTTAAATATTTTATTTCTATTATTTTTACATGTTTTGTGTGATATTTTTATTCATTTCATATTTAATGATAAATAATGTTTCTCTGAATCCCCTTAGTTCTTTGAAAGTACCTTTCTAATATAATTTGTCTCATTTCTACACATTTGTTTCTTTGATTTAGATTATATTATGTTGTTGCTCTAAATCTCTTACAATGTAGCATTTATATCACTTTGATTTATGCAGATTTACTACTTTAATTTATTAATTTTTTGTTAATGTTTATTTAATTCATATTAAAAATAATAATTTTCAAATTTTTTTGTTCATTTTTTCTTTGTTAATTCATATTAATTCAAAAAATTATCCATTCAAGACATAAGAAAGGTCATTGAACTCATCTTGATAAGCACTATCTTATTAAATAATTATTTTTATATTTTTAAATAATATTTATTCTAAATTTTTGCATACTTCACTACACAATTTTTTGCTTATGATTTGATGATTAAGGATGCTACAATTGATTTCATTAATAACTAAATATTCTACTTTCCTATATAATTAACCTCTTTTCCTATAAGTTTTCTCTTTCAATTGGTTATATTACTATCATGCACTAATTGTTCTCTTGTGTAAGCTTTACATCTCTTTCATTTAGCTGTATTATATTACTTTAATTTATCTTTTTTTAGTTTGAATATATCTTGATTTAATACAAGGAAAATATCTTATTACTTTTTTTATTCTTTTAGTAATTCATAGTAATTCAAATTGAGATCTAATCAAGATTAAATAAATATTATTGTACTTCTCTTGATGAGTTGTCCTATAAAATATTCATTTTTGAAAAATTTAAAATATTATTTTTAAGGGCTTCATAAAATTCAATTTATACTAGATTTGACACCTAAGGATATTACACTAAACCTACTTTGTATCATGGAAGAAAGTTTCTCATACAATTTATCTTTTTATCTTAAAATTTTTTCCTTGATTTATTATATTACAATGTTACTCTAAATGTTACCTTATATTACCATTACCTCCTTTGAACATTAATATATACTTATTATTTAAATAATAATTACTATTGTTTATGCTAATTGATTTTTGTAATTAATAGCCATTCCAAAAAAAGTTTGATCAAAGAAAATAAACATAGTGGACTTGTCTTTTTGGGCTCAATCAAATTAACATTTTATGTTTTTAAATATATTATTTTTTGTAACTTTTTCATGCTTCATTAGATATCTCAATTAGTGCATGATTTGAGAGTAAACAATTTATACTCAAAATACTTAGTATCTTTTAATGCAATTACTTAGTGCAATTTATCCCACTTCTTAAATTTTGTGTTTTCATTTGGTTATGTTATTACGTAATCATAAGTCATATCTTCTGTAACATTAACATCCCTTTAATTTGAATATATTATATTGCTCAAATTTATCTTAGTTTTCTTTAACATATATTTACTTAACATTTAAAAACTTTATAATTATTTATGAATATTGTTTTTGGTAAGTCATTGTAATTCCAATGAAGATCTGTTCGAGATAAAATAATTATCATTCGACTATTCTTGATGAGCTTTATCTAATTAAATATTCATTTCTACAAGATCTTTTCTTATATTTTTCTATGCTTTAGGACAAATTTTGATTCATACCCTATTTGGCCATTAAGGATATTGCACTTGATCACTTGGATAACTTAAGTTGCACTTTATCGTATAATTTTTCCCATTTCTTCAAAATTGTTTTTTAATTTTATTGTATTACTATTAAACTCTAATTCTTCTCTTGTCTACCCTTTTATAGCTCTTTGATTTGCTTATGTTATATTGGCTCAATTTTTCTCATTTTAGCTTAATAACATTTACTTAGTTTTAAAAATAATAATTTTCTATTATTTGCACTCATTTACTTTAATAAGTTGTGGTAATCCGAAATAAGGTATGATCAAAACAAAAAAAATTTTGGCCTAATCTCAATGTACTATAGGGATTTAAAAATAAATTTTTAAATTTTTAAAAATTTTGAATTATAAGGCTTTAATGCACTTTACATGACTAGTAGAATCATAGTTGATTTCATGATCAAAGAAGTTATAGTGAATATCTTTATTATCTTATAATGCAACATTTTTGTAAAATTAATCTCATTTCTTAAATTTTTTTTGTTTAATTTTTTTCTATTACAATGAATCACTAATTCTTCTCACGTATGAGCTTTACCTTTAATTTTATGTTTTTACTTTTATTAAATTTTTATAATTTCAAATTTATAATTTATTTAATTAATTTTAAAATTAAAAGTAATTATAATTTATGTTTAGTTAATTTTGTAATTTGTAGTAATTCAAAACAAGTTCCCATCAAAACGTAATAAACATCACTAGGCATATCTCGACAAGCACTATCAAATTAGATTTTAATTTTTTTATATTTTAGACTATTTTTCTAAGCTTTGACACACTTTTATTAGAAATTTTTCTTAATACCTTAATTGTTGATGGAGGATATTATGTTTGATCTTTGTTGTACCATGTAATGCTACTTTCCTCAATAATTAATCTCATTTCAATTTTTTTTTTTTTTTGATTTGGTTATATTATGACAAAGATCTTAATTTGTTATCATGTGACCCTTATACCCTTTTTGTTTGGTTATATTATGTTGCTTCAATTTGTGTTTTTTGAGGTTTAACATTTATTTTCTTATTATTGAAATAATAATTGACTATTACTTACGTTTATTTACGATAGCAATTTGTAATAATTCTCAAAGAGATGTGATAGAGGCAAAACAAATGTCATCAACTTTTCTCGACTCTTTCTATCTAATTAAATTATTCTTTTCTATTTTTTTAAATAAATTATTTACTAAACATTTTGCATGCTTCAAGAGGCATTTTAATTATAACTTGATGTGGTGAACATAACATGTTACAATCAATGTCATTAATATACTAAAATACAATTTTCTCATATAATATATCGCTTCAAATTATTTTTCTTTAATTTGGTTACATTCCATTTCTTTAACTTATCTTATCTTAGGATTTGTTTATAATTATGTAATATTAAAATAATTATTTATTATTACTTATAACTTTTTTTATTTGGTAATTCAAATTATTTCAAATTGATATTAGATCAAGAAGAAATAAATGTTTCTTGGCTCATCTTGAAGAATTTTAGGCAATCAAATATTTGTTTCTATATTTTTAAAAATATTATTTTCTATGGCTTTGGCATGTTTTTTGAGATATTTTAATTCATATCATATTTGACGACCAAAAAGTTATACTTGATGTTTGTTATATCTTAAAATGAAATGTACTTAAATAATTTAATTTATTTCTTAAAAATATTTCTCTTTTATTTTGTTATATTGTTATACAACTCTAAATCTCTTCTCCTTTTAACCTTTACTTCACACTGATTTAGTTATATTACATGACTTTATTTAATCTCATTTTAGCTTTAATAAATATTTATTTAATATTTAAAAATAATTTAATACTTTTTATGCCTACTTTTATAATTCACAGTAATTACAAATGAGGTATAATCGAGACAAAATAAAGATTGTACTACTTTTTTCTGTGTGGTTTATTCCATAAAATATTCATTTCTATATTTTAAGCATTTTTATCTTTTTGGGTTCGTCTATGGTTTAGGATACATTTTGATTCATGTCTACTTTAACAATCAAGGTTGTAGCACTTGACCTACTTAGTTTTTCTAATTACAATAATCTAGTACAATTAATCTTATTTATTCAATTTTTTTGTTTGATTTGTTAGATTACTAACTTGAAATCTTTACTAACCGATTGCTTCTGTCTTCTAGGGAAGAAAAGAATTACTTTTCTTTGAAAATAATTCATTACATTTTTAAAAAAATTTTATTTCGAATTTTAATATATATTTGTTTAATATTAAAATAATAATTTGTTATAATTTACATATTTAATGTAGTTATTTATATCAATTCAAATTAAGATTAGATTGAAATGTAACAAATATTATTGAATTCACTTAGATGAGCTCTATCTAATTTAAACATTCTTATTGATATTTTTGAATATTTTATTTATTATGACTTTGGTATTTTTTATTAGAAATTTTTATTCATATATGATTGAATAATATAAGAATTCAACATTGCCTAAACAATTGTCTCATTTCCTTAAATACATTTCTTAATTTTTTTTATTTTATAACCAAACTATCATTCTCCTCTTGAGTAACTGTTATATTGTTTTGAGTTGGATATGTTAAATGGCATAAATTTATATTTTTCTTCTTTAATATTTATATATCTATTTAGTATTAAAAAATAATTTAATATTTATTTTTTATATTTTTTTGTAATTCACAATAATTCAAAATGGGTTACGATTAAGAAGAAACAATTATATTTCGATTCGTATCAATAAGGTCTATCCAAAAAAAATATTCAATTCTACATTTTAAATATTTTATTGTCTTTCATTTTTTTCATTTGTTAAGAGGCATTTTTGCTCGTTTCTCATTCGACTGTCTAGGACGATGCACTTTATCTCTTTGGTATCTTGGTAAGAAACAATCTTATAAAATTTATCTCATTTCTTCAGCTATTCACTATAACTTTGTTATATTGTTAAAGCTTGTTTACTCTCATATTTTTATATAATTCAAAATGAGTACCCATCTAAATGGAAAAATGTCATTGGCTCCTGTCGACGAGCTCTATACAATTAATTATGAGTTTTCTAATTTCTACTCATTTTATTTTGTGGAAACTTGCATGCTTTATAAGTCATTTTGATTCTTTCTTGATTTATTGATCAAGAATGCTACTTTCAATCTTCTTAGTATCTTAGAATGCAACTTTCCTATATGCTTTATCACATTTTTTTAACCATTTAATTTTTATATCATTATATTACCTTGATTCTCTAAATATACTCCCAAACATTTTCATCACTTTGATTTAATTATTATATTATTCAAAGTTTTCTTACTTGCATTTTAATATATGTTTAGTAAACATTAAATGTATATTTTCTTCTTATGAAACAAGTACTATTGCAATAATCTCTAAGAGCTCCATCAATTAAATATTCAATTTAAAATTTTTAAGATTTTCATTCTATAGTTTTTGTAGTTTTATTAGAGATTTAAATGCATACAAGATTTTAGGAATGTGGATATTACCTTACATCTTTGAAGACTCATAGAATGTATCTTTCCTACAAAATTTGCTATGTATGCTAAATCTTTTCTCGTGTGGCCTTTAAATCACTTTAATTTGGTTATATTATACTTAATAAATTTATCTCATTTCAACTTTAATATATATTTTCTAACTCTTAACTACTTAACTTTTTTAATATTTTTTACTATTTAATTTTATAATTTCTATAGAATTTAACTGAGTTTGATCAATACAAAACAAAGGTCATTAGACTCACATCAATGACCTCTTTCTAACTAAATTTTTTTTATATTTTAAAATTTTTATCTTTTATAATTTTGGCATTCATTATGAGACATTTTAGTTCAAAGAATATTTTTCTATAAAAGATGCTACCCTTTTTCTACTTAGTATCTTGGAAAAAAAAGTTTTTAGTAAAAAATATCTTATTTTTTAAAATGCTTCACCTTGACTTTGTTCTTTTACTATGAAATTTAATTTTCCTCTATTGTGATCATTACATCTCTTTGATTTTGTTATGTTTTAATGCTTTAATTTTTAATATTTCAACTTGAATATATTTTTAATTAATACAAAAAAAATAAAATTTATTACTTTGGTTTTTTACTTTTCTAATTCTTAATACTTTTAAATAATTTCTAAATGAGATGAAAGAAACATTGTTGGCTGGACATGATGACCATTATCCAATTAAATCATCATTTCTATATTTTTTTAATATTGTTCCTCTATAAATTTGTCACATTTTATGAGAAAATTTTTTTGGACCTGATTTGATGATCTCTTTAACATAATGGAGTGTAATTTTTTTATATAATTTGACACAATTATTTTGCATTTTTACTTTGATTTAGTAATATCACTATTCACATTAAAGTTTATCATTTCTAACTTTTACATCAATTTGTATAGCTATATTACATTGTTTTGATTTATCAGATTTTTAATTGTAATAAATATTTAATTTACATTAAAATAATAATTTTAATTATTTATGTTGTTTTCTTAAATAATTCAAAAAAATTAAAAATGAAGTCTCATCAAGATGAAACAAATGTCTTTTGACTCATTTTAATGTGCTCTGTCCAATTATATTTGTTTATCTATGTAAATGTTTTGATCTCTATTTTTTGAACATTTTAGGAGACATCTAGATTTATACAAAATTTGGTGATTAGGGTGTTTTGCACGATCAACTCAGCATCTTGAAATGCAACTTTCCCCTACAATATATCTTATTTCATCAAAATGTTTTCTTTTATTTGATCATATCACTTTCTAACTGTAGCTCTTCTCTCGTGTAACTTTTACATTCTTTTGATTTTTTTTATGTTATATTTTCTTAATTTATATTTTTCTATATGAGGTCCAATCGAGATGAAGTGAAAGCCATTAAACTTGCATCAACAAGCTCTGTTTAACTAAATAATCATTTGTATTTATTCAAATATTTTATCTAATATTACTTTGGCATGTTGTAGGTTTTTTTATCCTCAATTGATTTGGTGATTGAGAATGTCACATTTGATTTCCTCACTATCTTCTAATACTAATTTATTATATAATTTATTTTATTTTTTTAAATCTTATTTTGATTTTATTATATTACTATGAAACTCCAAAGTGTCTCTCATGTTGTGATTCAATTGCCATGATCTTATTACACTACATTTATTAAATTTACCTTATTTTAGCTGTAATATTATACATACTTTGTATTAAAATAATAATTTATTAGTACTTACACTTATGTACTTTTGCAATTCATAGTAATTCCAATAATATTAAATTGGAATAAAAGAAGTCATTAAACTCTTTCCGATGAGCCCTAGCAAATTAAATTTTTTAATTTATATTTTAAAAACTTTTCATGCTTATTTCTTTTATTTGGATCTACTAGGTTTCCTTAATTTATCTCATTTATGCTTTAGTATATATTTTGTTAAAATTTAAATAGTAGTTTATCTTATTTATAATTATTTTTTACATTAGGAATTTGCTATAATTCCAAATGGGGTTTGATCAATTTGAAGTAAGCATCGTTGGACACATCACTATTAGCTCAATCCATTCAAATATTCATTTTTATTATTTTTAAATATTTTTATTTCTACTACATTCGCACTCTTTATGAGACACTTTGATTTGTGATTTATTTGGCCATCGAGTACATTATGCTCAATCTTGTTAATCTCTTGGAATGCAATTTTCCTGCACAATCGATCATTTTTTCAAAGTTTTTTTTAATTTAGTTATTTTACTATGTAACTCTAAATCAACTATAATGCTATGTTTATAATACCTTGATTTTTTTTCCCAAATTACTTAAATTTATCTTATTTTAGTATAAATATATATTTAATTAATATTAAAAATACTACTGTGTTATTATTTATTCTTCAACAATTCATTATAATTCCATACTAGGACCAATAGAGATGAAATAAATGTCATTGGACCTATCAGGATTAACACAATAAAATTATATAATCGATTGAATATTTAATATATTTTATTCTATCAGGCCTTCTCATATTGTACAAAGAATTTCAATTCTTAGTTAATTTAATAATAGAAAGTGCTCCCTTCGACCTTTATAGTGTTTTGAAGTGTATATTTCTCATATAACTTACCTCATTTTTTTAAAGCCTTTTCTTTTATTTAAATATGTTTCTATGTAACTATAAATCTGTTTTAATGTTGTAATTAGTTCACCTTGAGTTGGTTTTACTACATTTTTGTGTAACACTTGATCGCATCCCGTGTGACATATACATGACTTTTTACATGGTCATATTATGTTGCTACAAATTTGGGCACCCTTTATGAGGCATTTTTACCTGAACATTTTTTTTAGGACCAAGGATGCTACAATCGATCTCCTTAGTATGTTGGAGTGAAACTTTCACATGTAATTTAGTTCACTTCTTTGAATTTTTAGCTTTGATTTTGTTTAACAACTATAAAACTCTAATTGTCATTTTGTGTGACTTTTACATCTTGACAAGCTCTATCCAATTAAATAATCAATATTATATTTAAATGATTTTTTTCTTGATTTTTTTAAACTTGCAAGACATTTTGAGTTGTTCTTGACTTGATAATCGATCATGTTACTCTTCAGCTCATTAGTATCTCAAAATACCATTTCTTATATTATTTACCATATTTTATCAAATTTTAGGCTTTGATTTATTTTAGATTGCTTTAATTTGTCTCATTATATTAATTTATTTTTAAATTTATAGTTATTCTACATAGAGTATAATTTAGATAAAACAAATATCATTAGATTTATCTAGATCAGCTCTATTCAATTAAATATTCATTTTAAATTTTTTTAAATATTTTATTTTTTAGGGCTTTTGAATGCTTTATGAGGCATTTTGATTCATATGTGTAATTTGATGATCAAGGATGCTACACTTAAACATCTTTACTATCTTTGAATTTAACATTCCACTATAATTTATATCATTTCAACATAATACAAATAACTAAATATTAAAAAATAATTTTTTATTATTTATGTTTATTTTTTATAGCCGTAATAAGTCAAAATGATGTCATAGTGACGTGATACATAAGTCATATGACTTGTGATGATAAGCTCTATCTAATTAAATATTTGTTTTTATATTTTTTTTAATATAATTTATTTTTGAAGATTTTAACACTCTTTATGTGACATTTTTACTCATATCTGATTTAAGGAATAAAGATGTCTCCCTAGATCTATTTATTTTCTCAGAATTAAATTTTCTAAAATGATTTATATAATTTCTACAAATTGTTTTCTTTAATTTGGTTTTGTTATTTTGAACCTCTAAATTTCTTATTATGTGATTTATATAGGTTTTTAACTTTTTTATATCATATTACATTAATTTATCAAATTTACTTAATGTTAAAATTATAATTTATTTTATTTACCTTTGATTAATTTAGTAATTATCATGAATTTAGAATGAGGTGCAATTCATAAAAGAACAAAATATCATTGCACTCATCTTAGCTAGCACCACCCAATTAAATATTCAATTTTATGATTTGAAATATCTTATTATGATTTGGCATACCATATGAGAATATTTTATTCATACCTGATTAAAAGATAGAAAATATTACACACTACCTTCTTAATATTTTAGAATACAACTTTCCTCCATAATTTATCTAATTCCCTAAAATTTTTCACTTTTATTTATTCATATAATTTTGAAACTCTAATTTTCTCCTTTTGTGATCTTTAATTTACTTTGATTTTTATATATTATTTTTTAGCAATTCTAATAGAGATCAGATTAAGATGAAATAAACATTGCTTGGCTAATCTTAATGAGCTACATCTAATTATTTATTTATCTTTATATTTTAAAATATTTAATTTTCTAAAATTTTGGCATGTTCATGAGATATCTTTACATGAATCTTATTTGATGATCAAGAATCTTATACTTGATCTCCTTAATATCTCAAAATGCAACTTTTTCAAAGAATTTCTTTTATTTTTCAAATGTTTTTTTTGTTTTTGTTATATTACTATGTATCTCAAAATTTCTTAAATCAGTCCTATTTGGTTATTAAACATTACTATAATTTATCTCATTTTAGCTTAAACACCTATTTAATTAATTTTAAAATAATAATTTATAATTATTTATTATTATTTACTTTAGTACATTTCATTGCATATTCATCTCAATATTTACTTTAATACATCAAACATCGATAGACACAAGTCGATGAGTTCTATTAAATTACGTATTCATCTGTATGTATCGAATTATTCTTTGTTTTTTTTGGCAAGCATTATTAAACTTTTTTAGTCATACTTATTTTGATGTTCAAGAATGTTACAGTTGATCACTTTATTATATTGGTGTGTGGCTGTCTCTTAAATTTTAACTCATTTCTTTAGATGTTACTTTTTGATTTTGCTATATTGCTATAAAATATTAATTTTCCTACTATGTCACATTCAAATCACCACAAATTGATTATATTACATTGTTTTAATTTATATTATTCTAGCTATTATATATTTCAACTTTATATTAAATTAATAATTTATTAATATTATATTTTCTTCTTAACATGCCTTTTTAATTAATATTAAAATAATGATTTATTATTCTAAGTACTTTTGTTTTTAATTTATAATTGCTACAAACAAGGTGTAATAAAGAGATAAGAAGAAAATAAGAATTGTCTCCACGATCTTTTTCATATTAAAAAGTCATCTTTATTATTTTAAAAAAATGAAGATTTTTATCACATATTATGACCCATTTTAACTTATACCTTGTTTTGCCATCGAGAATAATACACTCAAGCTCGATCATATAAATGTATGCAATCATCTTATATAATTCGTCTCATTCATTCAAAATTTTTTTATTTCATTGTATTGCTATGTAACACTAAATCAATTATTTATACTCGTTTGCTTGTATAATTCATAATAGTTTCATTGGAGCCCTCATCAAGATGAAACAAAAGTCATTAGACTTTTCTCGAGATGCCCATCCAAGTGAAAATTCATATTTAAATTTTTTTAATGTTTATCTATGATTTTTGCATGTATTTGAACATATCATGTTTTTAAAATTATTTTATGATTGAGAATTAGTTAAGCTTTTATACTTGACTTGTGTAAAATTTACATCACATTAATTAGGATATAGTATATTATCTCAATTTAACTCATTTTTGCTTTAATATATATTTACTTAACATTAAAAAAAAAATTATTTATTTAGTTTTCTTTTTTAATTTCTTAAATTGTTTTAGTTCTAGAAGTGGTCTAATTGAGACAAAGCAAATGTGACTAGACTTCTCTCATTGATATTTATGCAATAAATATTTATTTGTTTATTTTTTAGAATAGTTTTTATGGTTTTCGCATGTTTTCTATGAAAATAGATTCGTACTTATTTTGGTAATCAAGAGTGTTACAATCAATCTCCTTTTTATCACAAAATACAATATTCACATGTGTTTAAAGTCATCTCTTCAAAGTTTTTGTTTTGATTTTTGTAATATTACAAAGAAAATCTAATTCTATTTACTATGACGTTTACATTAAATTGATGAGTTATATTACATTTCTTTAATTTATCTAATTTATGGTTTAACATGTATTTACTTTTTATTAAAATAACAATTTATTATTACTTAAGTTTATTTATTGTAGTAATTAGTAATAATTTGAAATGAGGTCTAATGTAGGTGAAACAAATGTGATTATACTCATCTTATTGTACCCTATCAAAATAAGCACTCATTTCTATATCTTTATATAATTATTCTCTAATATTTTTACGTGTTTTGTGAGATATATGATTCATAATAGATTTGATGATTAAGTATTTACATTACTATCGACATAGAATCTAAAAATGAAACTTTTCTATACAATTTATATCATTTTTTCAATTTTTTGTTTGATTTAGTTTTATTATTGTGAAACTCAAAATTTTCTCTCATGTAACATTTATATTAATTTTTTTTCATTATATTACAATTATTCAATCAATTTTATTTAAATTTAACTTATATTTAAGTAATAACAAATTAATAACTTATATTTATCTTTGTTTAATTTTTTAAATCATAGAAATTCCAAACATGGTATGATCGAGACTAAATAAGCATCATTAGGCTCATCTAAATGAGCTCTATGAAATTTAAAATTTATTTCCTAATTTTAAAATATTTTATTTTCTAAAAGTTTGTCATGCATTTTGAAGCATTTTGTTTAATGCCTACTTTGAAGATCAAGGTATTACAATTGCTCTTCTTAATAGCCTAGAATGCATCTTTCCTATATAGTTTATCATAATTATTTAAACTTCTCATTTTGATTGGGTTATATCAATATGGTGCTCTAAATCTTTTCCCATGTGATCTTTACATCGCTTTGATTTGCTAATAATACATTGCTTTTCCATCCAAGCTCCATTCAACAAGAAAGAAATATCATTAAACTCATCTAAACAAGTTTATCCAATTAAATATTTATTATTATATTTTTAAATATTTTATGTTTTATGGTTTTGGCATGCTTTGTCGAACATTTTGATTCATTCATGATTTTATAATATTTAATTTTCTATTACTTTAGCCACGTCATGTGATATTTGTATTTATGTAATATTTGATGATCACGAATTTTATATGCAATCTACTTAGTATCTTTCAATGCACCTTTAACATATAATTTATCATATTCTTTGAAACTTTTCTCATTAATTTAGTTGTACTACTGTGTTACTCTAATACTCCTCTAATGTGTCTTTTATAGCAATTTGATTTGGTTATATTATATTGCTTCAATGTTTTGTATTTTTCCTTTAATATGTATTTACTTAATTTTACAATTAAATAATTTACCTCAAATTAAGCTTTTTTTAGTTTTGTAATTTGTAGTAATTGTAAACGAAGTCTAATCAAGAAAACACAAAAATTGTTAGACTCGACATGATGAACTTTATCTAATAAAATATTTAGTTTTGAATATTTCAATAAATCCCTTTAACAACTTTGAAAGCCAGTTTCTCAAAAAATTTATCTTATTTTTTTAATTTTTAGCATTTGTTTTGTTATAATAGTACAAAAATTTCAATCTTCTCCCTTGTGATGTTTACATTGTTATAATTTTGTTATATTACATTACATCAATTTATCTTATTTCATCATTAATATATATATTTAGTAAATATTTAAATAAAAATTTATTATTTCTATGCTCATTTAATTTTGTGCTTCATCACAATTATAAATGAGGTCTTATTTAGAAAAAAACAAACCTTACTGGACTCATCTCGATTAACTTTATCCAATTCTAATGTCTTGGCTCATTTTACGAGATATTTTGATTCTTATTTCATTTGATTTTTATTTCATTTTGTTTTACTCATTTTGTGAGTCATTTCAATTCATACCTTATTTGATGATTGAGGAAGCTACAATCGATCACCATAGTATCTCATAATGCAACTTTTGTTGTATAATTTATTTTTTTAATTTTCTATTTTAATTTTGTTGTACTAAATGAATTTCTAAAGCTCCTCTCTTGTGATTTTATTTTTCCTTAATTAGTTTTTATTACAAAGCTTCAATTGATCCCATCATTATTAATTAATATTTAGGTAACTTTAAAATATTAATTTATTATTATTTATCTTTATTTATTTTTGTATTTCATGGTACTTCTAAATGTGGTCTAATAAAAATGAAACAAACATTGTTGGACTTGTATCAACGACCTCTATCTAATTAAATATTTAATTTATTATTTTTATATATTTTATTTTCTATGACTTTTACACATTTTATATGGCATTTCTTTTATTTCCAATTCTGTAGTAAAGGATGCTACACTCATTCTCTTAGAGTTTAAAAGGTAGGATCGATTAACATTCAACAAACATCATTCGAATTGTCATGACAAATTTAATAGAATTAAATATTCCTTTGGAAAATTTTACATATTTTATTTGCAATAGATTTGGCATGACTTATATGACACTTTCTTTTTTCCCTGATTTCAAGATCAAGGATTCTACATTTCACCTCTTTTATACCATGGAATAAAAAATTCATTGATAATTGATCTCTTTTGTTCCAATTTTCTCTTTTATTTTATTATATTACTATGAACTCTAATTCTCCTCTCTTCTTACATTAATATTAAAGTGATAAATTTTTTATTTATTCTCAATTAATTTATTATTTTATAATAAATTTAAATGAGGCCCAGTTTAGATTATGCAAATATGTTTTGACAAACTTGATGAGCTTTATCAAATAAAATATTTATTTCAATATTATTAAATATTTTATTTTCTATTATTTCGACATATTTTACTGGATATTTTGATTCATAGTAGATTTGACTATCGAGGATGGACCCTCAATGACTTTTGTATCTTGTAATAAGACATTTATGTGCAATTTATTCTATTTTTTGAATGACTTGCTTATATTTTGTTATATTTCTATGTAAATCTAAATCTCCTCTTATGTGACCATTACATTATTATGATTTTTATAAATTACATTGCTTAAAGTTATCTAATTTTAGTTTTCATTTTGATTTTCTTAATAATAAAATAGTAATATATTATAAATTATGCTTATTTAATCTCTTTAATTGACAGTAATTCCAATCGAGGTCCAAGGAAGACATTTCGATCCATACCCAATTTGATGACTAAAGATATAAGACCATATCTCAGTAATTTTGAATGCTAATTTAATATATACTGTATCTTATTTTTTCAAAGTTCATGCCATTTTTTCTTATATTATTCTGTAACCATAATCTCTGCTTATGTGGCCATTCCACTTCTTTAATTTGGTTATACTAAATTTCTTTAATTTCCCTTATTTTAATTATAATATATATATAGATATATTTAGTTAATATTAAAAAATTTAATTTTTTTTTTATTTATGCTTAATAACTTTAGTAATTTGATGTAATTCAAACAGGTCAAAAACAAAAAACAAAACAAATGTCATTGGTTTCATCATCATAACCTCTATCAAATGAAATAAGGATTTTTATTTTTAAGATATTATATTTTTTTAGTATTTTCATATACTTTACAAGATTTTTGTCTTATCTAATTTGCTAGTCGAGAATGTTGCCGTCGATCTCCATATATCTTGGAGTGCAACTTTCACATAAAATGTCTCAATTCTTCAAGTTCTTTCCATTGTTTAGTTTTGCTACTATGTAACTCTTAATCTCCTCTCATATATTTCTTTTGTCATTATGACTTGGTTGTGGTACATTGCTATAATTTATCTCATTTTAGCCTTAATATATATTTACTTTGTATAAAGTAGTAATGTATTATTAATATTTTTTAATATTTTTATTTTCTTATTTTTTGGCATATTTTATGGGGCATTTCTTTTCGTATCTAGTTTGATTGTCGTTAATGTTACACTTGATCTTGTTAATATCTCAGAATGCAATTTTCTTAAATACTTTTTGAAATTTCTTCACCTTATTTTCTTCGCTTTTGGTATACTGTAATGGTCTAATTCCCTTCTCATGTGAAAATTACATTGGTTTGATTTGGTTATATTATATCTTTTTTATTTAACTCAATTTATCTTTAATATATATTTATTTAATATTAAAAACAATAGATTATTGTTTATGATAATTTAGTTATATTCAAAATAATTCCAATTGAGGTCTGATCAAAATTAAACAAACATTATTGGACTCATCTTAACAAGCTCTCTCCAAATTAAGCCTTCATTTCTATAATTTCAAATATTTTGTTTTCAAGTGTTTTACATTTTTTGTGATATTTTGATTCATGACCTCTTTGTTGTTAGATAATATTACTCTCAATCTCCTTTGTTCTTGTAAAGAACCTTTCTAGTATAATATTTCTTATTTTTTATAATTTTCTTTTTGGATTTAGATATATTATCTGGTAACTTGAAATCTCCTTTAGTGTAACCTTCATGTCACCTAAATTTACTTAAATTATTTAATTTCATTTATCTAATTTTTAATTTTAATTATTTTTTAACTTAATATAAAAATAATTTACTAATTTTTGTGCATTTATTCTTTTGTAATTCATATTAATTCCAAATAAAGATTAATGATGATGAAACAATGGTCGTTACACTCGTCTTGGTTAGCTCTACCATATTAAGTATTCAATTTTATATATTTTTTAAATACAATATATGCTAAAGGTTTTACATAGTTCACTGAAAATTCCATTCCGTACATGATATGACGATCAGGGATGCTACAATCAAACCCCCTTAATTTCTTGAGATTCTACATTTCTAAACAATTTATTTCCTTTCTTGAAAGGTTTCTCTTTTATTTGCTTATATTATTGCAAAACACAAACTCTCCTCTAGGTTTCTCTTTTATTTGCTTTTATTTAGCTATATTACATTATTTTAATTTATCTTATGCCAACTTGAATCATGTTCTCATAATATTAATAAAATATTTTATTATTTATGTTACTTTTTTAATTTTGTAATTCATTGTAATTCATAGTAATTCAAAGTAAGATCATTTCAAGATGAAATAAACATTGTTGTATTTCTCCAAATGTGTTGTCCTCTAAAATTTTTAAATTTTTTTTTTGGAGGGAATTATACATTTTACTTTACACTAGATTTGACAATCAAGGATGTTACATTCAACCTACTTAGTATCTTGTATTGCAACTTTATTATAAAATTTATCTCGTTTCATCAAAGTTTTCACTTTGATTTTTTATCTTGTTATGTTGCGCTAAATCTAACCTCATATTACTATTATCTCTCTTCAACATTAATATATACTTGATATTAAATTAATAATTTATTATTATTTATGCTTGGTAATTTTTTTAATTCATAGCTATTCCAAACAAACATCTATTAAACAAAACAAATGCAGTCAACTCATCTTGTAGTGCTCAAACAGATAAATGTTTCATAATTTTAAATTTATTTTTTCATAATTTTGGCAAGCTTCATGAGACATCTCAAATAGTTCATGATTTTGATAATAGAAGATTTTATACTCAAATTATTTAGTACCTTAGAATGCAAATTTCTAATACAATTTATCTCACTTTTTACAATTTCATTATTCTCAATTTGTTATATTGTTTTGTAATAGTAAATCTCATCTTAAGTAACATTTAAATCACTTTAATTTTCATATTTTATATTGCTTAAATTTATCTCAATTTTTTAAAATATTTTTACTTAAATATCTAAAAAGTTATTATTATTTGTGATTATGTTTTTTGAAATACATAGTAAATTCATTGGTGATTTGATCAAGATAAAACAAACATAATTGGACTCATCTGAATAAGATTTCTCCAAAAAAATATTAATTTCTACAAGATGTTCTTTTCTTGCGTTTTGATATTCTTTAAGAGAAATTTTCATTCTTATCTCATTTGACTATTAAGGGTATCATACTCGAACACTTAAATATCTTGGCATGGATTTTATTGTACAATGCTTGTAATTTTTTCAAACTTTTTGCTTTAATATGATTGCATTACTCTGTAAATCTAATTCTTTTCTCATGTAACTTTATATAATTTTGATTTATTCATATTATTTTTTCTAATTTATCTTATTTTACCTTATGTACATATTTTCTTAGCATTAAAATAATAATTTACAATTATTTATGGTCATTTACTTTCATATGTTGTAGTAATTATGAACAAGGTTAATAAAAGAAATATATTTGGACTGGTCTCAATAAGTTCCATTGTTTTAAATATTCATTTTTAAATTTTTAAACATTTTAACTTCTAAGGTTTTGCACACTTTACAAGATTAACAGAATCATACTTGATTTGATGATCTAAGATGCTATAATTGATTTGTTCATCATCATTTGTTTTTATCTCCTTTTTAAAAGGTTTTTACTTTATTTTGTTTTATTTCAATGAATAACAAATGCTCCTCTCATGTGACATTTACATTGATTTTGTTAATTTATATTACTTTTCTTAAATTTAACTCATTTCAATATTATAATGTAACATTAAAATTCTAAATAATTATTATTTATGCTAAGTTAATCCTGGAATTTTTGGTAATTTCAAATGAGTTTTGATCATAACAAAATAAACATCATTGTGCTCATCTCGACAAGCATTAAGGAATTAAATATTAATCTTTTTTTTATTTTAGAAGCTTTTCCTAAGCTTTGGTGCACCTTATTGGACATTTTGAAACTATTGCAAGAAGTTGGGATTGCATAAGTTTGAAAGCTTTGTCCATGAAGCTAAAGTGGCTTAAAGAATATTTAAAGTTGTGGAACAAACAGCCATTTTGGTAGTATTTTTGAGGTTATCAAACATGATAAAGAATTTGTAAATGTAAAAGATGAAAAACCTAAAACTTACCAAAGTGAGAGTATAATAGCTGACCATCCTAAAGGTAATGATTACTTAATACAAAAGAGGAGATGTATTTGTATCAAAAGGAAAAAAATTAAATAGCTCATAGATTGGGAATGAAATAACACAGTTTTCTATGATATGGAAAAGCAAAAATGAACACAATCTAATTTGAATTACATTAAATATATTTTGGGACTATTAATTTTGTAGGAAGAAAAGAACAATTGACAACAATTCACCATTATGAACAATTAATACTTGTTTTTGATTGTTAGGACAATGAAAATCTTCTTTGTTGTGTCCCTTTAAAATTATTGAGTAAGAAAATATGGAGTTAATGAAACAAATTATAGTCGACTAGATAAAAGAGATTGTATTTTAAATGAACCAACATAACAATCCAATATGGATTGTTTTGTTAGATAATGTTTCATTAAATGTTACGACATAATGACTTACGATGCAATACCTATCATGGAGTTTTAATTACGAGGCTCACCGATGCTCAATGGAATCGTAAGTGGAAATTTAGCATTGAATCCAAAACTTATAGGAAGAGAAATTTCTTCAATGATTATAGGGCAATTAGTATCTGTAATTTCACAAAAAGGTATTTTCAAACCACTCACTGACACCCTTTTGTAAAATCATTTCACTTGATTAAGTAGGCTTTATAAAAAGGGGGAGAGATTTTTAAAAACATTTAGCTAAATCATGAATTAATTAGGTCATTGAACATGAAATTAAAAGAGAAGAGTTGCTTGCTAAAGTATATATAATGAGTGCATATCATGCTATTGCTATGGATTACTTAACTATGGTTCTCACAAAATTCAATTTTGCTAAATATTTATCAATTTGATTCTTAATATTCTTGGCAACTTGTAGATCTTTGTCAAAAGAATTTTTTTATAATGCTCTAAATAATCTTCAAAATCATAGAAAATGTCACACAATACCGAACTAAAGGATTAAAAAATAGTTACACATGTAGGAAACGGTTGAGATTCGATTGAGGGCGAGAAAAGAACAATATCTAGCTTTTAGATTCTATTGAAAGTGTATCAAGCAACAACTAAATATCAAAAAATTAATAAAAATAAATTTCTTTATTACCAATAATGTGTAAGGTGGTTTCAAAAGAAATTAGGTCAAAACTTTTGCTTTTAGAGAGTTAATATTCCAATTAAATATCTAGATTGTCCTCTTTAAATTTGTATAAACAAAAATACCTACTTCCAACAAATAATTAAAAAACTAAAGTGAAAGATGTCATGGTGGAGGAACGAGCTATTCGTTTTTAGGGGTAGACTTATTTTTATGAAGCATAGACTGGTATCACTCCCCACATACTTTTTAATAAAAATTAAATTGCCAAGTAATATTTTAAGTATAGTAGAATGGAAAACAAATGGCTTCTTATATGGTGATGCAGATAAGGTCAATAGACATCCTTGATCTAATTAAGAGAAAGTTAACTATGAAGATTTATAGTCTTCATGGACATAAAAGTGTAAAGTATGCAACGGCTAAATATTTTTTCCTAAATATAGTGGTCATTGAAGACCTTGATCTTCATCTTGCCAAGTTATGTGACATGTAAATACTAAAATTTGGACAAGAAAATTAGATCAATTGATTTGTGGAAGTGGACCAATTGCAGTAATGATTATGCTTCAACAAATATACACTGTTATTCAATAATAAATACTTATCAGTAGACCTTGAATGAAAAATGCACATTGAACTTCAAATCAAAATTAAATTCAATTAGGAATAAGGTTTTATAATGAATTAAAACTTTTTGTCTTAGAACTCTATAGGTCAACAAAAGGTTTGAATTCTAATTTCAGGTATTCTTAAAAAAATTCCTATTTCTTAAGATTTTGAGAAGTTTGAAGTTCTTGATGGCAACAATTATCTACTTTGCTTGAATAAAGATTCTCTTGGTCATTCAATTGCAGCCAACGATAAGGTCAAAAAAGTATGTCCAAGCTTTTCCAATGATTTCCTCAAATCTTTCTTTGATGCGTCTCACATGATTAAACTAAATCCTAAAGAACATTATAAAAGAAATCCAAACAAGCCTTACCTTAATCATCCATTATCTGAGAGGAACTCAACCATTAATCTCTTTTGTTTTAGATACCTATGGCCTTATTTTAATTGAAATGTTAATCTAAGAACTCATCAAAAGCCCTAAATTTGTTTTAATGCCAACGTAAATGTAGCCAAGCCCACATACTTAGACTTTGTCTAATCTTTTAAGAAAATCTAATCCTCTCTATCGAACAATCATGCATCACAAAGACAATCTTCCATCTTACCAACTCTTTTCTAATCCTAACTCCTAACAATTTGTTGTGGCCAAACACCACATTTTCTTACTTGGCTTACCCAAGTAGTTCATAAATCCTTATATTTCTTGTAAGGCTTAAATCAAAGAGTCCCATGTTTCTAGCCAAGAAAATAAGGATCAACTAGCTATGATAAATCCATTTAGGATCTCACAAGGTCTCAGTAACTCCTTCTACACCATTACTTTAGCAAAGAAATCAAGTCATAATTATTGCATTATATAATAAACAACTTTGACTACAAGAAGTCATCAATTAGTGTTGCCAAAAGATGAGGAAGATTGGGAGTTTTTTTTTGTTCAATGAACATAGGGTAATACCAAAGCTTTTTTAATACTAATAGAATTAGTATTTTCCCTTATCATACTTCATTTCATGATGATATAAACCATCATGTTATTAAGTTGTTCATAGCATCGTGGAGTCATTTCAATCATTTACTTGAACTAGTTCTCTATTAAGGGAAATCACAATAGTAATTCTCTTTATTATGACCAATACTTATTATCATGCATGTTGTAATGAAATTAACAATTTTAGCCTGTTATGTTTTTGTTTTTGTCTGCAAATTTTTTGTGGACGATCTTACTTCTTGAGTTATGTAATTGTAAACTCCAATAGGAATGTATCCTTCTCTTGAAGCTTGTGGATTTCCCCTCTTTTAGCTTACAACTCGCTTGGATACCTTTCTTTGTTTCACCATAATTGGGGTACCCCCTTGCCCTCTCCCATGGCTAAGGTTTCTACAAGCTTTCTTATAGCAATTTTTTCAAATCTAATAAGAAAACCATCCCTTATATCCTTAATATTATACGTTACAATAACTTCATAATTTTGAGGTGCATCAAAGAGTCACGACTAGGGTTATGACTCATAAAACTCCTATAATTATTCATGAAATTGAGTTTAAATTTTTTGTTCTCCGTTAATAAATTTTTCTCAAACTTTCTAAAGGTTTTCAATTAAAGAAATCTGGGACTCTAGCTCAAGTTTTAAATAGATTAAGAGGATGTATGGTCAAAACAAGCTTAAGTATTATTTACCATTATGTTTTCTATATCAAATAACAACTAGCAGTTTAATCAATTTGTTTTAAAAGCACATTATTAAATGAAGAAGTGTAATAAAATACATACCCTCAATTGTCTCAATGTTCTACATGGGCTTGCTAACCGGAGTTGTTTAACTCTCTTCCTAAAGTTACTGGAATGTTATCATTAAAACAAAGAAAATAGCTCTCACGATCTATACCAGACCTTGCTCTCTTCCTCTTGGTTAGCTACTTAGTTTTCTTTAGTATTCTATAGCAATTTAACTATAGGCAAGCTCTTATACTTAAGCTTTCTTATATTACCCTAAAAAACACACATTAAGAACTCCTAATAAGTTGCATCTATTTGTAGCTATTGCTCATCTTTGTTTTGAAGAAGAATAGCAACTAGATTGGATTAATTTCTGTTGTTGGCCATATTCGTGAGGATATTATGCAATGCTAAACTACTCAGTGATTCCAAAATGCCAATCCAAATTATTCTAGAATTGAGAAGTTTTTTTGTTGCATCTTTATCAAAATAATTTATTTTGGTAGTCCATGTTGACAAATAATCTACTACACATAATACTCAACTACATTGTTCCTTAAATTAGTACTTATAATAATAAGAAAGTGAGTCAATTTAGTCAATCATCCATTATCATAGATATATACTATTTGTCTAAGACGACTTCTAAAGTGTTCCCATCTAAGTTCCAACCTAATATTGCAAGATTTTGCATAAATTGTAAGAATTATGATGCTCTACTATCACTATCTTGCATATTAACTAGTTCCAAACATATTTAGTTACATCCCTCCTTAGACCACTCCATAAAAAAAAGGTTTTGAGGTTCCTAGTCATGTCCATCTCTTATGGATGAACAAAAAATTTGCTATCATGATCACTCCAAAAAAAACATACTTTGAACTTCTACAATTGTTGACCAAACCACTTAATAAGATAGGTTAGCATATGATCCTTTAAGGCAAAATCCTTAGATTCACTATGTTGTAGTCAACAAATCTCAACCTAAGGCTTATGGTCTCCATAATAAAGTATCCTAAGCTCATCCATCTAATTGACATGCATGCTATGTGCATTAAGTTCAGCAACCAAAGTTGCACAACAAACTAAGTTTAAGTAGTAATAATATTCATCATGACCCCTCTCAATGACTTCTATATAAGTTAAGTCTTGATAATTGTGCTCATGATCAAAGCATTAACCCATAATTTTTCATTCGCTTGCAATACTTAGTGTTAAAAGCACGGACCTTAGTGAGCTCCAAATACCATTTTTGTCTCAAGTTAAGCTCACTTTGAGAGAAGAAATATTTAATGATTTTATGATTATTTAAAAGCTTATCCCACACCTTATGCAGGTAATATGGCCATAACATGAGAGAAAACACCACTTCTACAAAATCGAAGTCAAGCAATATGTAGTTATACTTATATTCATGCACGTGTCAAGATGCATATGCTTCTACTGAGTAACATTCAATAAGAAATACTCATAAGCAAGTGACTGATTCAATATTGGAGCTTTTGTTGCACAACTCATAGAATTAAGATTCAAGCAATCCATTTGTTCACAAAAATTTTTTCCATAGTGATTTGTTCAAGAGAAAACCACACCTTACTATATCAACTCATTAATAGGTGTTACCGTTCTACAAAAATTTTACAAAAACAAATATGGTAATTATCCAAAAAACATAAGAACTATGGATATGTAAACTATAGTCAATCTATCCCCTCAATGATAGTTGAAATCTTGATGGGATCCATTGCAGTCTTTAGCGTTGATAATGTGACTATGGAACACTTCTTGATCTAAGAAAAAGGAGCACTTTAGAAATTTTTTGTTAATTATTTTGCTCCTAGAACACAACAAGATTCAACAATAAACATAGATAAAACTATCTATGAATGATTACAAGCTGTTGATCATGAGTTCTATAAATACAATAAGTGAATTAGGCTATCCAAAGGGTAACATGGTGTACTAAAAATGCTTGTTCTTTATTTCGAATGTAGTCTATGGTATATCTTCGTCTAAAATTTGGACCTATCTTTTAGAACAAAAATCACCAACCTAAACAAGGTTGTTCAATTCATCCCTATAATAAGCATATCCACAAAGCCCTCACCCTAATTAATAATACCTCCTTAAAACCTACAACAAACTATAAGTCAACATTAAAAAGAAGTTTCACCATCATAAGTGTTTGTAACAAGCATTTAACATCTATAATTATATCTAAAGAAAGCTGAAAAATAAAAGAATGTGAAGCAGTAATATGGAATAGATTGCTAAAAAACCTCCACAATAAAATCATATCGATGATAACATCTAAAGACTTTATAGCTTATTATTGAGTATGTTAATAGCTTTGTAATTAACCTCCATAAATATCTCCTACCCATCTGATGATCTAAATCATCTTCTACCCATCAAGATAAAAGGACATCTTATCATTAGGCTTCAACCCATCAAAACAAAACTTCACCTTAGATAACCACCATGCTCACTATCACATCCACTACACCACTGAAACTAATCCCTAGTGCTTTATGTCTAGTGCTCTTTAATTAGCTATGAAAGAATGGATGTGTTTTACCACCTTTACTAATGAACCTTTCTAATCTTCATATTCAATGATGATGTAGGATTTTTCCTTTTTTCCCCAACCACTCGAAAACCATCTACATGACGTTCCTCTAACTCAACCAACTTAGGAAGCTCCACCAAGTCTTTATATTTAATAAATTGAGAAGCAAAAGTTTCTTTCCTAAGTCCATTCATGAAACATTGACATTGAGTATCATTAGAAGGTGCATGCATAGAAGAGTAACATATTAGATTTAAAAATCAATAAGAATAGTGAGCAACTATGTGCTTCCAACAAGATTGAGGCCAGCCTTCTAAAAAATTAGAGTTTATGATCTATACTTCTCAAACATGGAAAAAAACTCACTTGAATGTGTACTTGAAATGTATGAACTTACCTTGTGCTCTAGACTTTGTGGTCTTGGAAATGGATTAATTTCATGAATCATGAATCTTATACCACAATATAGGAACAAAGTTACCTAACATAGGAATTACACCATTATGAACATCATTCATAGTCAATACTTAACATTTTTCAAACATCTCAATTTTATTAGTCATGCATCAAATTTTCAACATAATAACCTTTAGTTTGGTTATTTCACATGTGTATTATCATTTTTTAATGTAGATTATGGGATGTTCAACTAATTTTGTGGATACAAATCAATTTTTATGGATTTCCCACATGAATAAGATAACACAATTATCAAAGTACAATATTTTGGGGGTTATATATCTCAAAATTGGAAGAGTTTTTGTCAATTTGTGCTTTAAAATTTTATAAACTTTTCTTATGATTTTGATAATAAAAACATTAAAATTTTGGAAGAGAATTCTCTCCTTTGCTAATGAAAATTTATGGAATTTCCTCATGTTCAAGACTGTGACCTTCAATGTGGTCGAAGATCGAAAGCAATAAAAGAAAATTTGGAAAAAAATTCTCTAATTTAGGCGTTTCTTTCATAGTCATATATAAGTGTAACCTTATAAACTTCAAAGCAACATTTTTTCAATAGAACATATAAATTTGAAACAAAATTATCCATTAAATGAAAATGAATATATTGAAGTTAACAAATAATTGAGAATATGAAATCATCAAAAATATCAAAATTTGTGCTTCTTTAAAACATAAATTTGAATCTCAATTTTTGCCATTATCTATTAAACTTGTTGGGCATACCTTGCAATCCACTACAATAAAGTTCAAAACATGATTTCATCATTTATCATGAGGTGTTATATTTTGATTTTTCCCCTTACTCAAGGGTCTCTACTCAATCTCCATTGTTAATATCCTTTAAACATTGTTACTCTTTTTTCATGGTGATTGTACACTTTCTTTGAGGCTATCTATTATTTCTTTCTTTCCTTGAGAGATGTAGAAGGTTGTCAAGTTCATTGCCTAAATTGATATATCAAATCATTGCTTGATCTCCTTATTAAACTACTACATAGATGTATATACCTCTTGAGCTCCCATAAAAATTTCCACTCAAGTTATCCCCTAGAATCAACATTTGTTATTCCTTCCAATTTTTTTTTCTTTAATATATCTTTTAGCCTTCATCAATGCATGCTCATTCTTGAGAAGTCATAAAATGCATCTTTATCTTTACTTTGAAGCCCATAATTCATAAAATACAAATTTATTTCTTTTTACATATCCATCATTGATCTTGAAATGTGCTCCCTTTCTTTTTTTGACAAATTCAAATGAACTCTTTCACAAGAATTAATTGACACATTATAAAGCTTGCATTAACAAATTATCTTGCATGATAATGAGTACAACCTCAATCCACTTACTGAAACAATAGTCATTAACTAGCATGTACTTTTTTGTTACACTTTATTAATGAGGTATAACTCACATAAAAACAGTCATATTTTTATCAAATCTCCAAGACAAATCTGAACATAATATTTAATTTTCTCTTAAAAATTAATAAATTTCATCCTCATATTATTAATGATCATTAAATATACGAATAGAGTTTTATAATTTCTGGTTTAATTTCACAAATTATTTCTATTTTTAAATTAGAGGTGCAAATTATTATGGTACAAATATAATTTATTGATTAAATTATTCTTTATAACATTATTAGCTAATATGACACCAACAAATATCCTAAACGGATGAGGGCTAGTTGGACTCTTTCAGAAAAAAGACACCGAAGCCACGGATTGCCGTTTCTGATAATCACAACCATCCAAACCACGAGAATCAATGGACAAAGTCGTCGATCCTCGACACGAAATCTTGTTTCACAGGAATAAAGCTGGGTTACACTTTCGCTAAGAAACAACAGAGCAAACAACACGAGATGCCCACAACCGAAGAGATCAAGAAGGGAGCAGTGGGAAGGAAGGGCGGTGGCTCCATGAAAAAGCCCGTCTCCCGCTCCGTGCACGCTTTCCTTCAATTCCACGTCAGCCAAATTGGTCGCTTCCACAAAGAGGGCCGATACTCCTTGCGTGTTAGAGCTAGTGCTCCCGTCTACTTGGCTGTCGTACAGGAATACCTTGTAGCTGAGGTAATGCTCCAGTCACATCCTCTTATCTCTTTGCTGTGCGGTTCGTGATCGAGGATGGTGATTTTTCATGGAGGTTTTGGAGTTGGCGGGGAATGTGGCGAGGGACAACAAGTAGAACCGGATCACTTCAAGGTACATGCTGCTCGCAGTGAGGAACGACGAGGAGCTCGGTAAGCTTCTCGCCAGGGTCATGATTGCTCATGGTGGTGTTCTGCCTAACATAAATCTGGTGTTGCTCCCAAAGAAGGCTGCTGTGAAGGAGCCCAAGTCACCCACAAAAGTAACCAACACCAAATCTCCGAAGAAAGCTTAGGATGTGAATTGTTGGATTGTTTGTGGTAGTCTGTATGGGTTTTCTACTCGTGGTAGATTTGTTGAGATAATCAGGTTGGTTCATTTATGATTTCATGTCAATTAGAAGTTTCGATTTTTCTCTGTTGGGTCTAGATCTTCCACACCATTATGGTTTAATCCTAAATATTAATTCCATATAAATGCAATGTTTGGAAAGCAACAATAACCCATTGGTGCGACAAAAAGCAGAATATAAACTTAAAGAGAAGCAAGGAAAGTGCTCAACGAATGATTTCCATTACTGCACCAAAAGTAAAATTAACTGAACCGGTAAAGGATGTGCGAAGTTTTTGTTGAGTATATTGAAATGCATTGTGGTAGTAAGCAGTATAGTAGGTTACCATGGTTAGGTTGATTGGCGTTCATAGCAACGAACTTGTTTGAACGAAGAGCTATATGATCAATGTCCATGGATGGCGTACCTTTCCCAGTTCCTAGTTGGGTCGTAAATCTGATAAAAGAATAGCCAAATAAAAAAAAGAGCCAAATTTTAAGGGATGCTTAAACAATGAAAAATTTAGTATCCGAAAAAGCGATTTTTGGCAAAATGGGAAAAAAAATGATGCACTCATTATAGTGTGCATTATTAAATGTTCCCAAAACGAAAGCAAGAGGATGAAATTAATTGAATACCTCCCATCCCGAGGCCGGAAATATGTGCTTGTTCTTCTCGTACCAATGCCTCTCCACAACCTCTCCGGCGTGGGGCTGTAGCATGCCAAATAAAAGACATTAACTTAAAAAGTTTATACTTTTAGGTTGATCCACCATTTATTTTGGTCCATATAACTGACAAAAATAATATATTCACCCACCTAAAACATATTCATCATCATGCAACACTTCAAATCTCCTTTGCTTTCAGTATTACTTACTGAAATGTGTATTCATATTTATGCTTTTGTGACTACTACATGCTTACAGTTTGGCATGTTGGCTTAAGGATGTTTTATAAGCTCAAGGTTATTTTTTTTGTTATTCTTGTTGATGTTCAAAGGCACGGAGATTGTAAGTGAAGAAAGCTAATCAGGTTTTTTTTTTAACATCACATTTCAAACTAGTTTTGCAAAAGTTTTTTTCTTTTTTAGACTTGATTTTTCATAATTACTTTTACATATATTGAAATCTATTTTCAACACCAATTCATAAAATATTAATAAAAAAACCTTAATCCTAAAAGATAAAACAAAAAAGGCGTAGTATAAAAAAAACTCTCAAGGGACATGAACTAAACATTTTTTTATACATCATAAAGCCACTTCAATAATAAAAAGTTATGATTATTTTAAAATTATTTGTATTGTAAATACTATAATAAAAAGAATATCAAATTTTTTAGATCGTTTCAATCTAATCCAAATCTACATTCACCTTCAATCTAATGAACAAAATTACTACACTAATAGTCTTTCATCAAAAAATTGATATACAAATATCTTTTTGAGGTAATCCATTCTAAGAGAAACAAGATAGCCTATACTATTTTATCAATTTTTAAGTGGTACACACTCATAATCTATGAAATGGGCATCTTATGTACATAGCACTCTGTAAATAAAATCAAAAAGTTCACCCATGGCGCCTTTCTATTTTGGTATCCCCATAGTTTGAGGCATAGCTTTTCAACATATAGTGGACTCTCAGTTTAGGACCAACTTTAGAAGGAGAACTTTCCTCTTTGCTAGGCATCATAAGGAATCAAGAAAATTATAAACATCAACAAAATCATCTGTTGTACAACTATAACTAGTTTTGTTTTTCCAACAAATACCTATGGATTTAAATGCATGAAAGGATCAAAAAGTTGCCCCACTAGAGCCTCAAGTTGCATTTGAGGAGTGATAGCCTTAAAATGTAATACTATCTTGGTTACTCTCTTAGCATGACCTTCAAACATTGAGGCCATTATTGTCTTCACACCTTGACAATCTCTACCATAGATATGCTATGCCATTATTTCAAAAGGCAACGATGATAAGACACATAAACCTTACAATAACCTAATGCAGAGATATGATAGAAATTCTGTTCATGAAACACCCCATAAATTTCTTAGGTTATTCTCCTTCAATAAGTACAAAGAAAATTGCATATTTTTACTACTAGATGAAAGTAATAAAAAAATGTTAAGTTGTAAGAACAAATTATTTACTATTCGAGATAGACTTACTCTTTTGAAGATTGGTCTTCCTGAAATACCTATTTTCTCTCTAATTATAATTAATCACCTACTTGACTCGATAAATATAGTTGGGAAAATCATTAACGAATTCCTTTATAGAGACTCCAAGAATATACATAAGCTCCATTGGATTAATACAAAAAAGGTTACCATCCAACAAAGAAAAATGAATTGGTGCCAAAAAAAGCTTGAAGTGGTACTGTCTACATTCTTAGAAGTACATAATAAGAAGTTAATTTAAAATAAACCATTATGGTTGAGCTACATGAAAGCAAAGAATATGACGTTAGGAATCAAATTTTACATTTTTTATCGCTGGAAACACATGAAAAAATGGAAGAAATGATCATAAATAATACTACTTTGTCTAATCATAATGAAAGTAGCTTATGGATAGTCACAATCGATGGGAACTTTACCATTTAATTAGGTTGGGAAGAAATCTGACGCAAAGGCTTGATAATAAAAATAAGGATGAATATCTAGAATACTAAATGTCGATTGAAAATTTCTATTTCTTTTAATAAAATTAAATAGATTACTAAAATTTCTAAAGTATTTAAGGAAACTCAACTTTGTGGGTTATTAAAAAGCAAGTAAAGCACAATTTATCTTTCATAGTAGTTTGTGAAGTAAAGTAAGTGTGTGTATATAGAAGTGGGGGGGTGAAGTATGGGTTGTATAATATTTTTTATTACAATTATTTTTCAAAAATTATTTTATAGAAGAAAACTTATTTTTGTTGACAAATCTTGATTATATATATATATATATATATATATATATATATATATATATATATATATATATATATATATATATATATATATATATATATATATATATATATATTATTTTTTTATTTTTTAGTTAAGAATGATGAAAAAAATTTACAATGATACACCTAATTTTAAGGTGGCTCGGATCGATCTATAAGCAACATCTACTCGTAAACAAAAATTTTCTACATAGTACCTTTTGTGGGTTCAACTATAACAAAGAATTTTGTGAGCTCAACCTTAACACATCCCTTACGGAAAAGTACGATTATATCGTTAATATGGTCAATTACTATAACTTTTTTAATTTAAGGTGCTACAAGGTGTCATGGCGAGGGTTAGGGCTCCTTCAAATTGACATACTAATTGTCATGCCTGAATAGGAATTTAAATTTTAACTCCTCTTTCTCCAATCGTTCCCCTAATTACCTAAAATTGATGGAAATCATGCTAGTTAAGATTATGGCTCATGGTTCATATAGATTAGAAAGATACAATGAGTAACCTAGCTCAAGAAAAATTAAATTCCGACCATTATATATCAAACAATCATGCCCACCTTAAAAAATTATTTTAGAAGTGCTTAATTAGCCAATATGATAAGGAATATCCCTTGAGTCAAGCAAAAGCTATAGTTGAGCCAACTAACCTTAATAATGTAACATGTTGAAATGTTGTAAATAATAGATCCTCAAGTGTTTTAATTATTAAGTAGTGCTTTTGTTTGGTGTGGCATGCTATAAATGTTTAGCATTTTGCATGAAAAAGGTTTAGTTGTAAAGAAGAAGCCATGCACTTCTGAAGATGGTGAAAGAGAAGTGTTCAAAGCATCTTGGGGTTTTTTGCAAACTTCATGGATTGAAGACATTTGTAAGAACTTTGAAAAGGTTTTACAGTTTTTAGAAAAAATGTCAGCTTATTGATTATTAATTTTGAAGGACATCTCCCAATCCAATCGAATGAAATGTCACTTATGCATCCAAAGTTTTAGGCATTTTCTTGATTTAAAATGTATATAGAATTCCATTTCTTAATCATTTAATATTTTCTGTTGTTAAATCTTACTAATAAATCTTTTTCTAAGTTCACGTTAGATCCATTGTTATATTTTGTTTCAATTAAAAAAATAATTATGCTAATAGCTTAAGCCACAAGCCAAGCTTCTACCTAGGAGCAAATTACTTGGGTGAAGATCGAGCTCGAATAGGCCTGGAAAGCCTTAAGTAAGGTGACTGACCAGAACCAAGTTGTGTCATACCTAGTCTTAATCAGGGTGTAGTCTCTAACCAGATGTGTAAGATATTTGAAGGATGGAGCTAGTACAAACTAAAACTAAGCATGTAAATTGGTCGTGGGTCAGATTGGTAATTGCATTAAACTTGTATGCATATGAGTGGCCTAGGTGATGAAATTTCATATGCAGTGAGAAGAACTGTGTCGAACATATCACCTCAAAAATGCAACCTTATAAAAAGCTAAATAAAGAGCAAATCCTTTTGATAATTTGCCATGTGGGATTAAACCATTTTCCTACATTTAGTAACATAAAGTTTGAATTCTTTTTCTCATCATCAAGTCATCGATTAGATGTTGGAAACAATGCCCACACACAAGCACTTGCTCATGACTCAATTTTGGATGATCAATATTGCATTTTCTTTAATCAAACAACCTTGATTGATTTTGCTTTTCTCATATGATCTATTCTTGATCTGATGGCCCTGATCTATTGAATCCTATAGCCTAATCCTAATCCAGCTTTACCATTGATAATTAAAAAGATCTAGATGTCTTCTAACATCATTAGATAGACCAAATGTAATATATATTAATGCAACCATCCATAGTTCTTTGGGTTTTACTTCTGCTAATTTGATGGTCGAGATCTCCTCTACTTGTGTAGGAGATCCAAATTAATGTCAAAATCTCTAGCTATTGTTTCTACCATTGTATTTGGATAGGGCTCATCCATACATTTTTTATGGTGTTTGTTCTGTATCAATTGGGCCTCATTTCGAATTTTTGTAAATTATCAAAATAAATAAGCATTAAAAATAATAATATATTATTTTAATATTAAGTAAATATGTATTATAGTTAAAAATAAAATAAATTAAAGCAATGTAATCTAACATAATTAAATCTACGTAAAAAAACATGAAAGGAGATTTAGAGTTTCATAGTAATATAACTAAATCAAAATAAATTTTTTTTATAAAATAAGATAAATTATAAAATAAAGTTGAATTCTAAGACACATTAGTATGGATCCAAATGTCTCCTAAACCATAAAAAATCATAGAAAATAAAGCCTTTAAAAATTTAAAAATGAATATTTATTAGAGTGAACTTTTCAACATGTATCTAAGGATGTTTGTTTCATGTCAATCTTTCTTTATCAGCTATTATTCATAATTACAAAAAAAAATATTCATTAATAATAAGAAATTATTGTCATAATGTTATGCAAATATATATTAAAACTAAGATGAAATAAATTAAAAATAATTAACATAATCAAATAAAAATGATAATAATTTAAAAATATACAAATGACTTTTTAAATAATAATGTTATTCTTTTTAAAGTCTTCATTTCTCAAATATTCTACAAATCAAAATATTTTTTAAAGAGTACTTAAATCATCAAAACTAAAATTTTTTAAAAGGAATAAAAAATAATTTAATTGAAAAGAAGTCATTGAAACCTTTTCTATGACATATACTTCAACTCGATTTGATGTTATTTATAATTACTACAAATAATCAAATAAAATAAGCATAGATGCTAATAAACTGATATTTTAATATTAATTAAACATGTAATAGAGCTAAAATTAAATATTTTGGAGGAAATCAATGTAAAAAAAATTAAAATATTGTGAATGTCGCATGAGAGAAGAATAATAATATCATATTAATGTTACATAGTCAAAAAAAATTTAAAGAAATGAGACACAATTATATTAGAAATTTACATTTCAAGATACTAAGAAGAATTATTGTAACCACTTCAACTATCAAATCAAGTATGAATTGAAACACCTCATAATGCATGTAAAAAATAAAAAAAATATTTAAAAAAAATTAATTGGATAGAGTTCTTCAAGTGGAGTCTAATGAAAATCTTCCATTTCTCAAACCTCATTTTGAGTTACTATGGATTTCAAAATTAAAAACTAAAAAAATAAAAAAATATTCTTTTAAAATAAGTAATAAAAATAATTACACTAAATCACATTATCTATCATAGCTCATTCAAATTTAACGAGTATTATCAAAGCAATTTAATGTAAATAAAGATAAATTATTATTTTAAAACTAAGTAAATAAATATTGATAATAAAATGGGATGAATTAAAGCAAAAACTTTGAAGAGAATTAGATTAATTGTATAGGAATATTGTATTCCAAGATGCTAAGAAGATTGAATGTAAACTTTGAATCATCAAATCAAATAACAATGAAAACATCTTGTAAACCATGCAAACATCCTTTAAATAAAAATATTTTAAAAAAATCAATATCTAATTGGATGGAGGTTGTCGACAAATGTCTAATGGCATTTGTTTTCCTCTAAATTATACCTTGTTTGGAATTTCTGCGAATTATAGAAGTAATTCAATATAAATAAAAAAAATTATTATTTTAATATTAAATGAATGTAAACTAAAGATAAAATAAGATAAATTAAAACAATGTAACATAAAAAAATCGAAGCATTGTAAAAGACAATGGAGAATACAATTAGAGTTTCATTATAAATATAACCAAATCAAAATAAATAATTTAAAAAAAATGAGTTAAGGTTTTTTTGAAAGTTGAATTCAAAGATATAAAAAAATATTTATTTGGATAGTGCTTTTCAAGATGTGTCTAAGGACTTTTGTTTCATCTCCATTAGATGTTGCTTGGAATTATGATGAATTTTTAGGGCAAAAAATCATATATATCAATAAATTATTATTTTAATATTATATATATATATATATTAAATTTGAAATAAGGTAAAATAAAGTACTATAAAATAACCAAACAAAAAAAATGTAAATGTCACATGATAGAAAATTTACAGTTAGGTAATATTATAACAACATTAAAATAAAATGTTTGAATTAATAAGATAAATTGCAATGTAAAATTGAATTATAAGATACAAAGTAGATCAAGTGTAATGCCCTCAGCCATCAAGTCATGTACAAATTTATATAAGTCTTAAAAATTTCAAAATATTAGAAAATAAAATTATTAAATTTATAGAAATGAATATTTAATTGGATAATAGTAATCAAGAATACTCCAAAGATGTTTGTATAGTTTTCATTAAAACAAACTTGGAATTATTATGAATTAGAAATGTAAATATGCTTAAATAATAACAAATTTATATGTTAATGTCATATGACTAATATTAAAGCTAAAATGATACAAATTGAGGAATTGTAATTCATCCAAATCAAAATGTTGTAAAGACCAATAGACAAGACAATTACAGTGACATAGTAATTTAATAATGTAAAAGTAAAAAATGTTAGAAGAAATGAGAAAAACATTACAGAAAAGTTGCATTAAAAGAAACTAAGGACATCTAAAGTAAATTCATTAGTTATCAAATTAAGTACAAATTAATATATCTTATAAAGCATGCCAAAAGCATAGAAAACAATATTGAAAATTTTAAAAATGAACTTTTAATTTTTTAGAGCTTGCCAAGAGGAGTCCAATGACATTTCTATCATCTCAATAAGACATCATTTAGAGTTATTACAAACTATCATAGTAAAGGAAAAAACTTCTATTAAAATTATATTATTTTAAAACAAGGTAAATATATATTAAAATATAAATAAGATAATTTGAAACAAAGTAATTTAACCAAACCAAAGAAATCAAAAGATCAAATAAGATGAGATTTATAGTTACACAGTAATATGACCAAATGAAAATAAAATATGTATAAAGTGAGATAAGTTGTATGGAAAAGCTACTTTCCTGATACTGAGGATGTCAAGCATAACATAATCTTTGAACAAAAAAGGTACTATATAGAAAATCTCATAAAGAATGCAAATAACTTAGAAAATTAAATATTTTAAATAATAAATATGTACTTAGATAAAGCTCATATAGATGAATCCAATGACATTTGTATCATCTTCAAATTAGATGAAATTTAAAGTTTCATAATAACATAAAAAAAATGAAAAATTTGAAGAATTGAAATGAGTTGTACATGAAAGTTTTTCATTCATGGATTCTAAGGAGATTGAGCATAAACTCCTCCTTTCACAAAAAAACATTTTGAGTAAAAAAACCTCATAAAACATGCCAAAAACATACAAAATTAAATATTTTAAAAAATATCTAATTCGATAGAGTTCTTTGAGATGAATCCAATGACAATTGTTTCAACTTTGTTAGACATTATTTAGAATTATTCCAAATTACCAAACAGAACAATAAAAAATAATAATTAATTATTAACTTAATATTACATTTTATATATATATATATATATATATATATATATATATATATATATATATATATATATATATATATATATATATATATATATATATATATATATATATATATATATATATATATATATATATATATATATATTAAATGTTAAATGAGATAATTTAAAGTATTATAATACACCCAAATAGAAGGAAAGTAAAGATCATATGAGAAAAGAATTAGAGTTTCATACTACTATACGAAATCAAAGGGAACAATTTGATTAAATGAGATAAAGTTTATAAAAAACTAATATTACAATCTACAAAAGAGGTTGAATGGAACATGATCCATCATCAAAATCATGTATGACTCAAACTATCTCACAAATCGTGCCAATGCAAATGAATATTAAATATTAAGGAAAAAATAATAAAAATCAATATTTAATTGGATAGAGGATAAGATCCAATGATAATTGTTTTATCTCTATCGAGCCTCATTTTGAATTACTGCCAGCTACAATAATAAATAATCATAAATAAAAATAAATTTTTATTCTAATACAAATTAAATAAATATTTAAGTGATAATGAGATAAATTTAAGCAATGTAATTTTTCAAAACCAAAAATATGTAAAGGTTACACGAACAGAGATTTGGAGTTTATAGAATTAAAACAAAATTAAAGTGACTAATTTTAATCTATGCAATAAATTGAAACAAAAATATTGTATCCTATGATACTAAGGAGTTCCATTATAACATCTGTAGTCATCACATCTCGTTTGTAAATAATTATCTCGTAAAACATGCCATTAGAAAAAAATAGTTTAAGAGCATAAAAAAATTATTTTGTAAAGTTCATTAGGATGAGTCTAGTGATATTTTTTCTTCTTAATCAGATCTCATTCAAAATTACTATTAATTATAAAATTAAGAATCATAAATAATAATAAATAATAGTCTTAATATAAATTATATATATATATATAATATGTGGTAATTTGAAGCATTTTAATTTTACCAAATCAAAACTATTTAAAGGTCTCAAAAAAGGAGAATTAGGGTTTCAAAATAATATAACTAAATCAAATCAAAACACTAAATGAAATGAGATAAAACATTTAGTAAACTAAGGAAAAAATCCAAAAAATATAAAACGTTTTAAAAACTTTAAAAATAAATATTTAATTAGAAAAATCTAGTTGGGATGAGTTGAATTACAATAATTTCATTTTAATTGGATCTTGTTTGGGATTGCTGTGAATTAATAAAATAAATAAATAATAATAATAATACCTTATTTTATTTCTAAAAAAATATATATTAAAGTAAAATTAAGCAAAATTGAAGTAGTATTGTATAACCAAATCATTCAGAACTTGTTTGGAATTATTAAAAATTACCAAAGTAAATAAACATGGATAATAATGATAGATTATTATCATAATATTATGTAAATAAATAATAAAAAATAGTAAATTGAATGAAATTTAACATAACCAATTCAAGGGCATTCAAAGGTCATTATTGAGTTTATTTAAAGTTATATACTAATACAAAAAATCAAAGTAAAATTCTTGAAGGAATAAGATAAATTATTCAAGAAAGTTGCTTTCCAAGATTCTAAGGAGATTTAGCATAACATGCTCATTTAAAAAGTGTGCCAAAACCTTCGAATATAAAATATTTTAAAAAGTAAATAATAATATATTATTAATTAGATTGAGTTTTGTAAGATAAGACTAATGACTATTATTTCATTTCAGTCAAATCACACTTAGAATTATTGTGTGTTGTTGAAGTAAATAAGCTTAAATTATTAATTTAATATTTAGTAAATCTTATATTAAAAATAAAATAAGGTAAATTTAAACAATGTAGTATAGCCAAATCAAAGCGATGTAAAGGTCTCATTAAAAGATATTTAGAGTTACATAATAATTTAACAAAATAAAAGTTAAAAGTTTGAAGAAATGACAAATTATAAAAAAAATTCCAATCCAAGATAATAAGGAGATCGAGAAAATTTTGTTATGTCACCAAATATAGTACGAAAGTTTTTGAAAAGCTTAAAAAAATTACTTAATTAGAATTAAAGTATTTGCATATATCGCATAAAAATGAGTCCATTGATATTTATGTTGTCTCGATGAAATTTTATTTGGAAGTATAACGATGCTTTAAATTAATTAAGCTCTTGTAATAGAAAATAATTGTTTATATATTAAATGAATTTTATTAAAATAAAAATAAGATTAATTGAAACATTATAGTATATGCAAATCAAAGAAATGTAAAGGTCACACGATAGACAATTTAGAGTGACAATAAAATGACCAAATCAAAGTGAAAACTTCCAATAAATTAGATAACTTGTACTAAAAAGTTGAATTCTAAGACATTAAATAGCTTGAGTGTAACATACTCGATTATCCAATTTGGTATGAATTTAAATGTCTCAAAGTATGCTAAACCTTTAGAAAAAAGTGTTTAAAAAATCTACAAATGAGTATTCAATTTTATGACTTATCAAAGCAAATATAATGAATTGTTGAAAAACATTTCATTCAAATATACTAAAGAGTTCATGCGTAATATTCTCGATCATCAAATCATATAAACAATAAAATGTTTTCCAAACAAAGTGAAAACCATTAAAAATATTGAATAAGAAAGTTTGAAAATGAATATTTAATTTGATAGAGCTAATTGAGAGGACCCCAAAAATGTTTCTTTAATTTTCATTTGATCTCTTTTGGAATTATCATGAATTACCAAAACAAGAAAAATTTTAATAATACTTTTTTTATATAAGGTAAATATATGTTAAAGCAAAAATGACAAATTTGAAGTATTATTACATAACCAAATCAAGGCAAGGTAAAGTTCATAAAAGAAAAGAATTAGAGTTTCATTGTAATATAGTCAAATCACAGTAAAAAAAATTAAAAAATGAGACAAGTCCTATGAAAAAGATACATTCCATAAAAATGTGGAGATGGCATGTGAAGAATCCAATGATTCTTGCTTGATGTCGATTAGATGTCATTCAGGATAACTAGTATTTACCACATTAAATAAATATAAATAATTATGAGTTATTTTTTAAATTTTTTGATATATAAATTAGAGATAAAAAATTGATAAACTGGAGTAGTGTAATGTAACAAATTCTAGAAAATTTAAAAGTTTGATGAAAAAAGAATTAGAGTTTCATAGTAAAATAACAAGATCAAATAAAAAATTTTGCAAAACTTAGAGTAATTATTTATGAATGTTGCATTCCAAGATACATACGAGATTAGGTGGAACATCCTCAATAATCAAAACAAGTACGAATTAAAACTCTTATAAAACATGTAAAAAACCTTGAAAGTAAAATGTTTAAAATTATAATAATAAATACATAATTAGATTGAAATTAATCAAGATTACACTGCCAACATCTGTTTTATCTCAATCAAACCTCATTCAAAATTACTATGAGTTATGGAAATCAATAAAAATAGATTATAAGTAATTATTTGTTTGAAATCTAATAAATAAACATTGAAGCTAAAATTACTTAATTTGAATAAACATAATTTAACTAAATCAAAGTAATACAAAGGTCAAATGAGAGGAGACTTAGAATTGCATAGTTATTTAACCCTATCGAATAGAAAAACTTAAACAAATGGCAAAAGTTTTTTGTTAAAGTTGCATTCCATGATACTAAGAAGACCTTGTGCAACCTCCTCGATCTTCAAAATTAGGTATGAATCAAAATACCTTATCATACAAACCAAAATCATAAAAAATAAAATATTTTAAAATATAAAAATGAATATTTAATTATATGAGCACATCGAGTCAAGTTAAATGAAATGTTTTCATTTCTACTATATTTCATTTTAAATTAAATTAATTTATCAAAGTAGATAAGTATAAATAATTATACATTATTGTTTTAATACTATGTAAATATAATTATTAATGATGAAATAAGATAATTTTTAGCAAGTTAACTTAACCAAAGAAAGCATTATAAATGTTACATGGGAGTAGAATTATAGTTTCAAAATAACATGATACAATGAAAATGAAATGTTTTAAAGAATGAGATAAATAATATAAAAATATTGTATTCAATGATACTAAGGAGATCAAATTTTGTATTCGTGATCACCATTTTAAATAGAATATTGTTGTCTTTTTAAATATTCCAAAATGTTGGGATATAAAATATTTAAAATTCTATAAAAATAAACATTTTTATAGAGCTCATAAGGATGAGTGCAATGATGTTTATTTCTGCTTGCCAAGAATTTTTTTGAAATTAGTACAAATTAAACAAGTAAATGAAAAACTTTATAATAAGCTTTTTATTTTTGATGAGGTATTAAATATTAATGTAGAAATACAATAAATTTAACCAATAAAATATAAAAAAATCAAGGAATTGAAATTCAAAAAGCAGGTGAGAATTAGACTTACCTAATAATATAACCAAATAAAAAAGAAAAATTTGACGCAATAAGATAAATTATTTGTAAAACTTGCACTCCATGATACTAAGTAGATCATGTATAATATCCTTTGTTGCCAAATTATGTACGAATTAAAATAACTTAAAAAGCACGCCAAAACCAAAGAAAATTAAAAAAATTTGAAAAATATAAAATTACATTATTAATTAAATTGATCACATTGAGAGAAATCAAATTACGTTTGTTTTTCTTCAATTGGGAACATTTGGAACTTTAGTAGAGTACTACACTAAATAATAAATAGTAATTATAGATCATTAATTAAATATTATGTACATAAATATAAAAATTGAAATGAGATAAATAGAAGAAATGTAATTTATTTAAATCAAAAGTAA